>JAHBBC010000004.1:1800000-2338947 GCA_019915015.1 Auriscalpium vulgare | reverse complement strand
GCAGCATGGCAAGGGTCTCCTGCCTCGTCGTGGAAACATGCTCCTCGAGCCCGTCTTCGGCGTGTAGGATATCGATCCCCCAGGTCGAAGCGCCCACACTGCGGCGAAGCGGATGGCGCCGTCTGTCAGCGAGAACGCGGACCGATAGAATTGTTTCTGCCAATGCGAGACTGATGTCGTAGACACTGTTTGGGGGGATGGCGCGATTTGCGACATGGCCATTTGCCAGAAGGTGTTGATGTTGACGGTGGCTGAGAGTGCCTAAGGTAGTACGAAAACATGGAATGGCAGTGGATATGTCATACAGTCGACATATACTCCACCCCTCCGTGAATTTGGGTGTCATGATACACCTGGAATACGCCTGGAATACACCTGGTACAGTTGGGGTAATGAGGATACAGCACCACTATAAATCGAAGTCCGAATCCGAATCGTCGTCTTTCTTGGCCGAGTCGCGCACATTCTTCGTCGTGTGGTTAGTGAAGGTCGATTTTGACCGTGGATGATCGTCATCGTCGCTTTCTTCGCCAGAGTCATCGCCAGACTTTTTCGGAGGCAGCTGGTCCGCTGGGATGATAGCGCCTGACACTATGAGAAGAGCCTCGAGCTCTGCACAAATTTCGTCAGTCGTGGCGGCGCATGATAGAGAGACAGCCTGCCTTCCTGTTTGCGCTCTCTATCGGCGCCCCACGAGGTTATTTGCGTGACGATCTCACCCTTGCGGTAGACGATGAACATGGGGACCCGGGTGTCAGGCAGGTTGGGGATACACTTGTCACCAACGATGGATGCAAATTTCGTGCGCGGATGCTTGGCTGCCAGAGCGCGCACATGCACAAACGCACGATCACTGCGCGGGATTCTGCAGACTTGTCAGACGAACGTTGGGACGTTGAGAGGTAGCAGATGCTAGCGGCGCACCCGTCCTTGTAGAGGAAACACACGACGCCAGTACCCAGCTCCTTGTGCTCCCCCGGCTCATTCGCGCTACTCGCCTCCGTGACCTCCCTCGTGTAGTCTTCTCGCGAGATCGGGAGGACGGTGCCAAATCGCCCGCGCTTCTCCTCTGCCTTCATCTGCGCGAGCAGGCGCTGCCGGTACTCCACGATGTAGCGTTCTGCGTCGTCATCCTGCACATCGTCTCCAATTTCCTGGAGCTCGGATGGCGAAAGGCCCTCTAAGAGGTCGTCAAATGTCGGTGATGGTGGAGGTGAGGGCGAAGGGGGTGTCGGCTCGCGTGGAGGGAGGATGCCGTGCTTGCGGAGTGCGTCGTTGCTGCCTGGACGTTTGCGATTGTCTTCTCACTGAAATACGACGACTTACAACTCGGTGTCTTCGTTGGGGTTGATTGCCATGGTGCAAGCACAACGGGTCCTACTGGCAGAAAATGTATGGATGTTGTTACTGCGGGCTGCGGTACTAGTAGTAGTAGTAGGTCACTACTATGCATAGTAAGTGTTGTAGCCCTCTGACGTCATCACGTTGCAGAGGTACAAGCTGGTACTTACCCCGCCTGCTCTCTGCTCTCTACCCCGATGAGCGACGCAAACTTGATTCATCTCGTTCCCCCAGCAGAGCTGTCTGACGCCGACAACCTCACCATCTTCCAGCACATCTTCCGACGCCTCGCTGCTCACCGCAACACCGTGGAGTTATACGCCGAAGCGGAGGCGGCCTACTCCGATCCACAAGACACCGCTCATGTCGACCTGAAAGAGGATTTCGTACGCGAAGTAGATGTCTGGTCGCAATCGCTGCTGAGCGCAACCTGGGTGGCTTGCAAAGAGCCGGGCGGCGGTGCGTGTCCTGAAGGGTGTACCCATCTTGGACTAAGCTTTCCAAAGGTGAATGCCCCACCCTGGACCCCCTCTCCGACTCGTCTGTTGCCGACCTTGCACCCCTCCCCGCGGCGCCCCTTTTAGACCAAATGCTCAACGCGATCCTCTTTCTCTCCATCACCTCCAGCAAGCAATACTCCGCGCGGACGCGCGCGTTCCTCTCCCGCCTCGGCACCCTCGACGAGCGCGCCATCGCCGCGACGCTCAAAGACCCAGACGCCGCGCTGCACGCCGCGGAGCAGCACGTCAGCGTCGACGCGGCGAAGGCAGAGCACGCGGCGCGCGGTGCGACCCTCCGGCGCGTGGGCATGGGCGTGGGTGCGCTCGCGGGCGGCGTGCTCATCGGCGTGACCGGTGGGCTCGCGGCGCCGCTCGTCGGCGCGGGCGTGGGTGCGGTGTTCGGCGCGCTGGGGCTCGGCGGGAGCGTGCTCGGACTGCTGGCGGGTGGGCTCGCGGGCTCGTCCGTCGTGTGCGCGGCGCTGTTCGGCGCGTACGGCGCGCGTTCGACGGCGCAGATGGTCGAGCGCTACACGCAGGAGGTGCGCGACCTCGCCGTGCTGCCAGTGGGCCCGCAGCGGGAGACGCTTGCGGTGCGCCTCTGTGTGAGCGGGTGGCTGCGGTCCAGGGAGGACGTCACGGCGCCGTGGACGGTGTTTGGGGGCGACAGCGTCGACACGTACGCGCTGCAGTGGGTGCGCCACGCGCTGCTCCAGTGCCATTAGGCATCCTGACAATGTTGTCATAGGAAGTGGAGGCCCTCGAGAAGCTCTCCGCCGCGCTGACGACGCTCATGAAGGCTCAGGCAATGAAGTACGTCCGCGCACAGATAATCAAGCGCACGTTCCTCGCGTCGCTCAACGCGTCCCTCGCCCCACTCGCATGGCTGCAGATCGGGCGCGTCGTCGACAACCCCTGGGCGAACGCGCAGGCGCGCGCGCGCAAGACCGGCGCGGTGCTCGCGGACCTCCTCGCCGCGCGCGCGTTCGGGCAGCGCCCCGTCTCACTCGCAGGCTACTCGCTCGGCGCCGCAGTCATCTGGGCCGCGCTCGAGGATCTCGCCACACGCCCACCCGCGCAGACCGCGCACCTCGTGGAGGACGTGTTCCTGCTCGGCGCGCCCGTTCCCGCAGACCCGCGCCCGTGGGCGGCCGCGCGGCGCGTCGTGTGCGGGCGGCTTGTGAACGCGTACGGGCGCGATGACTACGTGCTCGCGGTGCTTGCGCGCGCGTCGACGACGCGCTGGGAGGTCGCCGGGCTGCAGGCGGTGGACGCGATGGGGGTCGAGAACGTCGCGAGTGCGGACGTCGACGGGCATCTGCAGTGGCGGGCGATGGTGGGCCGCACGCTGGTAGCGTGCGGGGCGTCGGGGGTGGACGTGGGGGAGGCGGAGCGGCAGGCAAGGGAGACGGCTCAGGCGGAGGTGCAGGTGATGAGCGGGGAGGACGCAGACAGGATCATCGAGGAGGTTCCGGAGGGTGGGAGTGCAGACAAGCCACCAGTGCAGGGCGTGCTAATTGACAAGAAACCCCCGGGCTGAAGGACATCCAGGACACCGTCGGCGCTGTGAGATTTTTTGCGCGTACACGAAGTTTATCGCGAAGGCCCCGCTCGTCGGCGGCGGGCTCATTGATAGGAAGTTGACCATTAACCATTATTTATGCGTCGCTCTCCGATTTATGGCGATCGGCAGCGTAGCAAGCTCACTCGCACCAGATTGGTAGCGAGAAACGCGGACGCGTCTGGTAATACATGGAATTGGCTAAAGCTATAAATTATAGCAGAAAGACCCGAGATACATAGAGCTGATACATGTCAAGGACATGTAAAACATTGTGCCCGCCCGAACCCAGAGAAAGTTCACCATACATTGAAAATATATATCCTTGTACATCCATGTTTGTGAAGTGCAATCGTAGCCACGTTCCGCCTAGTCCGAAGAACCGCCTGGATCCAAAAAGTCAGTCAAACATCTGGACAGAGATATCAAGGCGTCGGGACTCACAGAGGCTCACACTATCTTCCGTCCGCGAATTTGCCTCAGGCATCGGCGTTGTGAACCGACTGGCCTCCTCACGCGCCCTGCGGTGACGGCTCTCGGAGTGGCGCTCCCCGCGCTCGGAGCCGGCGTACGAGCGCGACTCGTCGTGGTACGACTCGCGCGGACGCACACTGCGCGGCGTGCGCCCGTGCGGCTCGTGCTGCTCGGGGTGGCGATGCCTTTTTGAGTGCGTGTGGGAGGTCGACGGTTCGGCGTGCGAAGGCGGGGGTGGGGGCGGCATCGGGGCGCTGGACGGGGCGGGGGCTGCGTAGGCATGGGGTGGCGGCTGTTGCGGCGGCTGCGGGTTAGGATACTGAGCCGGTTGAGAAGATGACCCCGCAAATTGAGGTGGAGGACCATGTTGCTGGTCAGGGCCCGGCGGCGGCATGTATCCTCCTGTGGCGCCATTAGATTGGCTCGAAATTAGGAGGTAGTACTGTTAACGCACCATGATAGCCTTCATAATCATATCCATAATTGTTGTCGTAGTTATGCCACGGCTTGCGATAGCCACCATTGTGGTAGTTGTGGTAGTATCCGCCGCGACCGCGCCAGTTGTAACCGCGAAACCCCCGCCCACGCCCGCGCCCTCGGTACTGTCGACCACGACGAAGGTCATGGGTCGGTAATGAAAGGAGAAGGGGTAGGAGGACTGACACCTGAGTTATCCTGCCATCGGTTGTTCCACTGGCCGTCACGATTGTATGGGCGCTGGCCTTGCTGCTCGCCTTGGGGCGGCTGTGCCGGTGGGTGGCTCCATGAAGCCTCGCCGTCGCCTTGTGAATTCTTGGACGGTGAAACTTGAGTCGCAGTTTCTGACGGTGGTGGGGTATGATCGCGCGAATCATCGGATATGGACCCCCGATAGTCGCGCAGGTCAGCAATCTCCTCGTGGATCATCTCGATGTCTCCTGTGATCTTGCGGAGATATTCATCGACATCGTCGACGCGGCTAGAGAGCTGCTCCACGATGCGTTTCTCCATGTCGGTCAGTCGCTTCTCCATGTCGGCAGCGCGCTTCTCGCTGTGTTTCTCGACGTCGCTCAGGCGTTTGGAGAGCTTGTTGTTTTGACTGTCGTTCGCCACCATGCGCGTATTTACGGTCGTAGTCAAGGCTTTCACTGCATCAAGTAGTTGATCTATGCGAGGGTCTGGTGGAAGGACTGCGGGTGGGTTATAATCTGGCGAGCGAGAAGGGGCAGTAGTGGTGGAGCTCGGAGGAACGACTTGGCTGCTCTTCATACTTCGAATCTCCTTGTTCTTGGTCGGGATGGATGCTGCAGGGGTGGGAGGTGATGCTTTCAAAGGTTTTGGGTCCAACTGCGAGTGCGCCACACTTGGTCAATACAAAGACGACGCCGGCAAATCACCAGGGGCACGTACCTTGCGCTTCCTCTTTGGCGGTCCGACACGTGGAGTAGTCTGCGGAACTGCGACAAAGTCGAGCGTCACGCTTTTCCTCTTGCGCCCGGAGATGGTGTCGGCGATGGTGCTCGACGTGGGGGGAGCGTGAGAGGTCGCCTTGGGCTTTGGCGCCGGCGCCGGCGGCTTCACAGCAGGCTCTGGTAATATTACTTGAGATCGTGTTTCACCATGAAAGCCAATATGACGTACCTTTCCTCACAGGTGAAGCCGGCTCGTGCACCAAGGTATTGGTATCGGAGTGAGTCGCGATATCGGAAAGAGGAGACTCGTCGCGCGCGGTGAGGGGCAAGGGATCCTGGGGACCATCCCAGGTTGTGTTGTCCATGATGATATTGAGAGGAGACTGGGTATGGGGGGCGGCGCGAGGGTACGCTTTACAAGAACGGGTCCTTTTATCAGTGGCGTTCGAAGCCGGAGGAGAACAAGAGCTCGCCAAAGAGCCCGGCAGTGCCTGGTCATACCACCCTGGCCTGACATACACCGTGTTGATAGTATCATTGATAGGAAGACACGAGGGGAACTTCGTGGACTGGGTCGCGGCGACTCGGATGGCGAGGATTGGCAACTCCGTCACCTGCCTTTTCGGCGTTTACCAGTCGATTCATCTACATATTCCTTCTGATACCAACGCGAGCGCGCGTCAAGTTGCTTCGAGGTGGGTATGGAAGCGTAGCAATATACCTATGTACTGATACATGACTCGGAACTGACACAAATGACAACAGACACACCATGAATGCAGTTCCACCAACATCAGGCCAATCATGCTGCTGTGGAACAATTGAAAAGTCCTGGTGGTGCTGCGATGCTCGCGCTGCTTGCGATCGCCCAAGTGGAAGTAATTGCCCGACTTACCAGATCCACTTCGGAGCCGGAGCTGTAGCGATCGCGGTGGCATCGACGCCTAGTCTCCGTAGCTGACTTTGACAGATGATAGTCGATATGTCTTATATCGACGCCTAAGACCTGAGGGATAATCCAAAAAAGGGAGATCGTCAAGCTACACCGTCTTGTCACTGTCCATGATATCGAGGACGACGATAAAACGTACATCTGTGTGTGCTGCTCGAGGATATCGATCATCATCACCACCAGCCTGATGTATACGTCTTGTCACTGTCCATAATGTCAAAGACCGCGATGAAACGTACCCGCGAGCACTGTCCAAAACATAAAGGACGACATTTTAAAGTACCACTGTTGCAAACGAGCTAGGCTGCTGTTCAGCGCTCCGCAATCGCGTTCGGTTTTTGGACGCACAGCGGCCTGAATTTCCTGAAGCGACTACGAGTGCTCCTGATACATGGCACTTACATATAGCGGCGGCGGGCTGCTGGTGACGCTAGTTATGAGGGTCAAATTGGCTGCGAACCATGTTTCCGTCACAAATCTGAGCAGCCATGCGAGGAGGAGGTCGACAAAAAGAGTAAGTACGAGCTCGAGCTCGAGGTCGAACTTGCAGAGAACATGCGCCACCGCGTACACACGCACAAACACCATCCTCCAATTCCCCACCACCACCACCGCCCCCTCCCGGCGCCCTCCCCCCCTCCTCAACCACCCCAGGCAGCAGTAACACAAGTGTAGCGACGCGCTGACCAGAACGAAAACATGGGCCGACTCGCGGAAATGCAGCGCAAGCTGCTTGAGGTACGTGTGCGCGCGTTGTGTCAGCGGCGGGTACTCACAGGCGGGCGGGCGGGCGCAGCAAATGATGGGCCCGGAGGCGATGGGCGTGGCCAATGCGAACCTCGTGTGGTCCGACGACAAGGTCTGCCGCAACTTCCTTTGCGGGACGTGTCCCCACACGCTCTTCACCAACACCGTGCGTACCCCCCTCCTTCACCCTTCTCCCATTCCTCTCCGCTCACTCCCTCCCTACGCTTGCGTTTGCGCTTCGCGGTCTTGTTGTGCTGCAGAAAATGGATTTGGGCGCGTGCCCGAAGTCGCACACGGAGCGCCTCAAGACGGAGTTCCTCGCGGCGCGCGAGGCGGACGCCGCGAACCCGATTTTCCAGCGCTTCCAGATGGAGTACGAGTCGAACATCTTCGCGTTCGTCGATGAGTGTGACCGCCGCATCCGCACCGCGCAGCGCCGCCTCGAGAAGACGCCCGAGGAGAACGCGAAGACGACGAACCTGGTGCGCCGCCCCGTGCTGCGCTGCGTGGCATGTATATTAACTGACTGATGCCTGTGTGGGTGGGGTAGATGCGAGAGATTGCGGAGATTGAGCTGGCAATACAGGGCGGGACGGAGAAGATCGAGACGCTCGGTGCGCCCCTCGCTCGCCCCTCGCGCTTGTACACTGACGACGTCTCGGTACTCTAGGCGAGCAGGGCAAGGTCGAGGAGTCCATGAAGGAGATGGCCGCCATCGAGGCGCTCAAGAGCGAGAAAGGCGAGAAGGAGGTACGTCGTGCGCATACATTGCGCGCGCCAGGGGCTGACGACGGCGGAATGTGCAGCGCGACCTGCAGCAGCTCACGGACACTTCCGGCGCGTCGGGCCACCAGAAACTGCGCGTGTGCGACGTGTGCGGCGCGTACCTCTCCGTGCTCGACTCGGACAGGCGCCTCGCAGACCACTTTGGCGGCAAGGTGCGCGCCCCGCCCCTCCCTCCCTCTCACTCCTGTCGTACTCACCGTGGTCTCGTGTTGTATGCAGATGCACTTGGGGTACCACGAGTTGCGCAACATGCTCGTCAAGTTCCGAGAGGAGCGCGAGAAGCGCAAGGCCGCGCCGCCGCCCGCCGGGGCGCCTGCCGGGGGTGCCCCGCCGCCCGAGCACCGCGACCGCGACCGGGATCGCGACCGGGATCGTGAGCGCGAGCGCGGGTACGAGCGGCATGGGTCGTCGCGGTATGAGTGCGTGCTTTCCTTGGTTCGATTTTATTGTACATGTGCTGACGCGGCTGCAGCGATCGGAGGAGAGAGCGTTCGCGGTCGCCAGGGAGGAGGCGGTATTGATTGCGCGTGGTGTGTAGGGGTGCGATAAGTATATCTGTGGTATCGTATTTTGTTGCTCTTAAATCCCTTTTATTGTTCGGGGCGTATCACCCCGCGCCTCTTTTTTGGCAGATGCTGGCTAGCATGCACTACACAAAGGACGCGGATTGCACGTTGCATTCCTGCCCTAGTATGATTGCGTAGCGCCCGCTACCGTGCCCCCTCTCTCCTTACAGGTAGCCAACACAACATTTCCTACAAGGAAGGGCTGCACCAGGCTCCAACAACGTAGGTGAAAAGTACCTCGACCACGCCTACAGTACCATCACTTATAGCGGGAACCTCCACACATTTCGAGAGCGCAGGTGCTAGGCTTGAGGCCAGCCATGCTTGACTCTGCCAAGCTGGGGCCGGCACTTCCTCTGGCCTACCCCCCCTCCCTCCTCTTTCCGCCACTTCTAACACCCCCCCTCCCCCCGGCCACTTTCTCTGGCCTCCCTCTGCCACTTTCACTGCCCTGAACCATCTTGACATCAGACGCCTGAGGCAAGTGCATTTCACACATTCAGATGACGCAGTGCACATCCGCATACAGTATCTTCCTGGATGATCCCCGTGCACGGTGTATAGGGGCCGAAACGTTCTTCCTACACCCGGGCGCCTCGCGTTGGGGGCGAGGCCAGGAAGGTCGTCATGCATGGCGATTGTGACTGGAAGCTTCTGCTTCGCCGCGGCTGTGAGCTGGTGGCGTTTGGCGGACGGCTGCGTGTCGGATGTTGTGATACAGCGCGGCTGCCGGCTGCCCAGTGCCTTGATAGTCTGCGCTGGCAAGACAGTCCGAGACAAGACACCCAAAAGACACCCGAAAGACACCCGCTCGTACTAGTCTCGTCTCACCTCGCTCACCTCGTCTTGTCCGTATATGGAGATCAGACCGCCGGCTGGGATTAGCCTTTTGGGTAGTCCAAAGTGCCGGGCGCAATGCCGGCTGGTCGTGAGCGAGACGGCGGTTGTGCGGACGGACGACAGGGGGAGTGTCCGTGTGCAGACGAGGCAGGAGGACAGGATATACAACTCATTTTAAAGTCAAAAGTCGAGCGGGAGTGACGTCGTGTACCTGCTGTGACTGCGTGACGCGTGACGGGCATGTGAGGGCATTTGCAATCAGCAAGGCGAACGAGCAGGCGGCCACGCACCGTCCTCGTCGTCGTCGTCGTCGTCGTCCACACCGCCAGCACAATACACGCAGCACGCCCAGCACCCCGCATCGCCAGCATCCAGCGTGCTTGATCGCCGCCACAGACGCCCGGCGCACGCCCGCCACCGACGCACCTTCCTTACCCGTCCACCGCCAGGAAGATTTCATCCGCCGCCCGCCCTCCGCGACCGTGACCTCGTGGTCCCGCTTCCGCCTTCAACGTTCAACGCCCATCACGATCATCTCGCCCCCTCGTGCATCGTGCGCGCCATACCGCTGCACTGCACACAGACGACCTGCGCACATCCACCGCGCTGCTCACTCTCTTGCCAAGTGACTTTGTCTTCACCACTTCCACCCTCACCATCGCCACCCTGTCCTTCCCTTGACGCCCCCTCTGGCTTGTCTCCTGCAGTCTGCTGCCGCTCGCTGCAACGTCGATGGGCTCCCCGCGCGATGGCCATCCCTACCAGCCCATCCTCGGGGGCACCGCTGACCCTGCATCCACCGCATCACCTCCTCTCGCCGACCCCCACCTCGCCGGCGCCGTCACCTCCGCCGCCCCCTCTGCATTTTCTGCAGTCGTTGGCTCTCCTCTCGCAGATCCCGTACTCCTGCCTCCGCCACGCTCCCTCTTCTCCGAAGAACCCAGCCCTTCACTCGCCAGCCACATCCCGATGGACCTTACTCTCCCTCCCGTTCCGCAGCGCATGGACATCTCCCCCGTCGACCTCCTCGCCGGCCCCGTCGCCGTCCTCGATCGCGCGCCGCCCCCCGCCGCGTTCACGTCCATCCCAGAGAGCAACGCCGCGTTCGCCCAGGACCCCCTCACAGCCCAGGACCCGCGCGCCGTCGCGTCGCCGACCGCGACGTCCGTGTCCAGCTTCGCCTCGCACCCCGCGTCGCCCGCGGTCCCCGGCATGCACCCGCCGTACATCACCCCGTCCTCCATCGCGTCCGCACTCGACAGCATGCTCCCGCCAGACACGACCCGCAGTCGCTCCGGCTCGTCCGCGTCGCCCGGCGTCGCGTTCCCTTCAGCAATCGGGCCCGCGAGCAGCGGCCCGCCAAGCTCCGCGTACTCGGGCTTTCACTATCCAGCCGACTTCATCGAGACCCCGCCCACGGACGACGACTCGCCTGCCCTCACGGGCCCGCATCTCATGGCGGTCAGCGACATGCTCAAAAAGTAAGCATCTCGACGGGCCCGGACGCGATCCTCGCCATCAGCACGTTTCCATACGCACTTGCGCGCATACATCCGCGCTGCCCCCGCGCGTTCTCCGCTCTTCCTTTCACCGTGCCTATCACCCGCGTTGTGACTTCATGCTGACACGTGCCTCCTTGACAGCATCGTGCAGACCGCGGACTCGGCCGCACGCGACTGCTCGCTCGGGCAGGGCGCGAACGCCGGGGTCAAGATTGATCAGCTGCGCAAGACCATCGCGCTCGTGGCGGAGCTGATTGCGGCTACGCACCTCGTGGACGGGCCAACGCCCCTGCACGGCAACGGCGGCAGCCATTCGGCGAGCGGTAGCGGCTCCGCGTCCCCGCCGCACGCGAAGCCCACGCGTGCGTCGCCGCCGCACCTCTCGCGCCTCCCGCCGCCATCCCAGCTGCAGCAGTACGCGCAGCTCGCCGGGCTCGCCGGGCTCGACGACATGGACCCCGGCGCGGACCACGAGTCGCGCAAGCGCTGCGCGAGCTCAATGAACGAGGACGACCGCGTGATCAAGGCGATGAAGCTCGAGCCGCAGGACGAGCTCGCGCTGCAGCCGCCGCTTTCCGCCGCGGGCTACTCCTTCTCCCCGCCCGCCGCGCCGCCGCCCTTCACATCCGCGCCGCCCTCGCAACCGCCCTCGCGCCCGCCGAGCGCCGGCGCTCGCGCGCTGCACCACCACCAGCTCAACCTCTACCAGCCGCTCGCCGCAGGCCCGTCGCACGTCCCGCTCGCGTTCCACCCGCACGCGGGTGCCGCGCTCGACCTCACACCGCCCGCGTCCGCGCCGCTGGCGCCGTTCGGCCGGCCGCCCGACCCCGGCTGGCCGGATCCGTTCGCACAACGTCATCAGCACTCGCTCTCGGGCGGCCACCTCGGCGCGGACGTCGTCATGGGCGCGCCCGCGCAACAGCAACAACAGCAGCCACAGCCCGCGTACGTGTCGCCACCCGCGACGTTCGCGTCGCCGCCGAGCGCGGGCCGCGCCCGCGTGTCGCGCTCCAATTCGGTCTCCCAGCCGAACCCGTTCGCGTTCAGCCTGCCCGACGCGCAGTCGCAGCAGCAGCAACAGCAACAGCAACAACAACAGCAGCAGGCGGCGGCGGAGTACCGGTCGCGGCCGGGCACGGCCCGCTCGCGGGAGCACTCGCCGGCGGGCTCGTCCGAGGACGAAGGCGAGTCGGACGACGGGGAAGCGTACGCGCAGTCGCAGTCGCCGCCCGCGGGTGGCAGCAACGGCGGCGCGCTTCGGCGCGGGCGCATCGGGAGCGTGGACTACGGCGCGGCGTACCCGCCGAGCGCGTTCAGCCGCCCGAGCACGGGCCACCGGCGGCCGCTCGTGTCGCAGGCGTCGGCAGACAACGTCGGCGTCGGCGCGCACGGGAACGAGGTGCCGCAGGAGTACCGCGCGGAGGTAGACCGGATCTTCTTTGAGTTCCTGACCAAGATCTGTTCGAACCGTGAGCGCGTTTATCTGCCTTACGTTTGGGAACGGTGTTGCTGAATATTGTCTGCGCTCGCTTTGCTTTGTCGTGTATCGTCGTGTCGTGCGTACGTCTTGTGTCTGTGTCTGTCTGTGTTGGGATTGGGCTGGATGCTGCGGGCGGCGCGTCGCTGTAGTCGAGGCGACGGATGCGAAGGGCGAGCCGATCCACCAGACGCTGATGGCGAAGAAGATGCAGCGCCTGGACGAGTCGCCCGACTTCCGCCCGTTCAAGTTCCGCATCCAGGCGTTCACAAATGCATTCCTGGAAGAGGTGCGTTTGCAGTGCGTCCGTGCGCGCGCTTGACTCACCTGCCCCGCCAGCTTGCGCGCCAAGGATATCCCGAGGACAAAATACCCATGAAAAAGGTGCGCGGCCCCCTGCTCAGCGTGCGCCTGTCACTGACTGTGTGCGCGCGACTAGATTCGGAACTATCTGTGGAACTCATCGTATATCTCGCGGTTCAATGAGGACGGAAAGAAGGCCAAGTCAAAAGGGAATCACATATGGAACATCGAGGCGAAGAAGGCGGCCGAGGGCGGGTGGCTCTTCCGCCCATTCCACCGGCGCCTCGCCGGCGTGCCCCCCGCCGTCGCGTACATCGGGCTGCGCTGGTCGTGGACGCCGCGCATCTGGGACCCGCAGGCCGCGCGCAACAACGGGCTCGTGACGTACGCGTCGCCCGCGCTGCCTGCGTGGCTGTCGTGGCAGGAGGACGTGCTCTCCGGCGTGCCACCGCCAGACGCGCAGAGCTGCGACGTGACGGTCGAGGCGAGGGTGAGTGCTCCTTGCCGCGCCCTCTTTATAGGCGCGCCGAGCGCGATGACGTCGCTGATGATGCGTTTGCCGTTGTAGTTTATGCAGGACGGGGCCGAGGAGTTCTTATCGCAGGCGGTGCACATCAGCATCGCACCCATGTCAAACGTCGACTCCAACTTCCCGCCCGCCTCTCGCCGCCCGTCGCTCGTCGGCGACGGCGCGCGCCGCGCGGCGAGCGACACCGTCGTGCAGCAGTCCAGGTACGCACGCGCTCGCCGCTGTGCTGTCGAGCTTAAATGCTAATTGCGCCTCCGCATCATCACGTGGGCAGAGCCCCCCCGATTATGCGCGCCCAGACAACCTTGCCCCCGGCACCGCCGGCACCCGTCACCTCCCAAGACGCCCAGCTTATCCAAGTGCTGACGACCGCCGCCCAGCGCGTGGCGCAAGAAGCCCAGTCGCAGGTCATCGCGTCCGCGTCGAGCACGGCGCCCACCGAGCCAGGGCACGACCACGAGCTGCAGGCGCTCGCGAAGCAGCAGCACGTCCTCACCGTCACCGCGCAGGCCGTCGACGCGACTGTCAACGCTGCCGCCGCGCAGGCGACGAGCAGCGCGGCGCCGAGCCCGCCGCCCGCCGCGAGCGCGCTCGCGGTCGCCGCGCAGCAGGTCGTCCTGCAGGCCGCGCGCCAAGTCGTGGCAGACCGCACTGCGGTCGTCGCCGCGCAAATCCACGCGGGCGTGCCGCCCGCGCACGTCGGCGCCGCGGGGCAGGTCACCGTGAACGAGGTGTCCGTCGCGACGCAGTCCGCCGTCGCGCAGGCGGTCGAGCTCGCGGGCCCGCTGTCGAGCGAGGTCGACGTGCTCAACACCGCGACGTCGCTGCTGCAGCAGGCCACGCAGCACACACATACCCCGCTGCCGCCGCCGCCCGTGCCGCCCGTGCTCCCCGCGCTCCAGAGCGGCCCGAGCGCGATGGGCCGCGGGCCGTCTGCGTTCGGCGCGCTGCCCCCGGGCATGCAGGCTGACGCGGGCCTTCTGTCGTCCGGGATCTCGATGTCCGCCATCGATATGCCCATATATCCCCAGCGGTCATGATGGCTTCCGGTTCGGCTTCTCCTTTCGGGTTCCTTTCGTGTTGTACAGATTTTAATCTGGGAGGTCTCGACGACCCTTTGCTGTTTATCACCCTCCCCTTCCATTCATTCTAGGTCGGTTTTTTTCTGCGCGTTTACTGTCCGTGTCTCTGCTTGTGGGAGGCCCGGTGCTGTGCCGTTCCCTCGAGTCTAATGTTAGAAGCTCGCGTCGCATATTAACTATATTTGTGTTGTGGGGGCGTTCAAGCTTTAAGTACAGTAGGGGAAGAGAATGAATGTATGCTGTAATATAGGAATACGTGCAAGAATTAAGTAGTCAAATTCGAGTGTCGCAGATTTCGCATGTGGAGGCGCCGGCTGGGTTCTTGAACGTGCAGGCGGGGCAGGATATGGACGTGTCTACGGGCGAGGACGACCGCTCGGTTGCTGTGTCCTCCATCACAGAGTAGTCTGACATGGCGTCGCCCCCGAGCAGCGTCCCACCAAACCCGCCCCCGTCTGCTTCCCGTTTCCGGGATGCGACCTCGACGTCGGAGTCTTCCAGCAGTTCTTCGTCCTCCTTCACTTCCCGAAAGTCTAGCACGTCATCCACCAGGATCTCGAGCGATGCCGCAGTCGCTGAATTGTCGAGGAGCTCGTGTCCTTTGTAGAAGATCCGCTGGCAGATGGTGGGGACGCTCAACTCATCTTGCAACTAGAGAGCGAGGATTCCATTAGTAACGCTCAAAGCAACTGCACCGGTTCTGAACATACGAGGAGCTTGAGGTCCTTGACAGACATGTCCTTGGATATGCCCAAGCGCAGCTCCTTCCGCTTCGCGAGACTGCGCAAGCGCTGAGACTGGCGCTGCGGGCCTCCGTTAGCATTGCGAGAACGGTATGTCACGATGCTTGTCTGGCCGTCCAACAAGGCCGTGCGCCGCGGCGGAAGCGCAGCGATCGCTGCTGAACTCGGATTGGGATCGGGTTCCTCTCTGTCGAGTATGCGCACCGTGATTTCCGTGACGTCGTAGTCCGACTTCCTGTATCGACCACGAAGCTCGTTAACCACATCTTACTTCAGGCGTCAAGCACACGCACCGCTTGATACGGCATCCTTCGCACACCGCTGGCTCGTGGACGAATCGCAAGCGCGGCGCCCAATCATTATCAATGTTTGACGTACGGTTCTCGATTTGAATAAGTGGACCAGCGTCGTATCTGTCGAAGACCATCGTGACCGCTACGACATGGATTTACACGAGAAATGAAAACATACAATGTCTCCAGCAGCCGCCAGTCGTGCATCCTGACCAGGTTACACACGGCTTTATCCAGGTCACCAGAATTCGGGTCAAGGACGAGGAGCCCGTGCTCGCAAATAAATGGAGAGTTATCCAGTCGCTCGGGGCGCGTATGACCAGCGGGCCGCAGGATCCAGAGCTTCCAAGCGCGGACGAACGCGGCAGGAATAAGGGCACATGGGACGTCTTCCAGCAATGCCGTGTTGCCATTGTGAGCATTTTCGCTCATGTGCTTGAGCTTCGCCTACCGCATTATTTGAATGTCAATTTACTGATCGAGCAGATGACAGCGCAACCATACGTTACCTTCTCGTCCTCGGCCCGCTTCCGCATCTCGCGGCTGTCGTTCTTTGACAATTGGACGGCCATGTCACACACCTCACATTGGCTGTATTCGTCAGAGAGCGTCTGCCACTCAGGAAATAATGATTGAAGGAGAGCATACGCCTAGAGTACCCACGATCAGCTCTAACCTATATCAACATCTGCTGCGACATACCTTCTGCGATATTCGTACTCGGGAAGTTATATTATTAACCAGACCGCCGTGTTCGCAGTAGACGTGGCTGCGGAAAGGATCTGAGTCCGGCGCGGGATCGATCTTGCCCATCTCATGCATCTTAGGCTTGGCTTGCTTCCAGTCTAGACTCGACGGTGGTGAGACGAAAATGCAGGGCACAAGGTGGTACATGAACGTGCCTTTAAGCCACGCCTTGGAGATCCAGAATGTGGGGCCGTATTCCTTGTCGTCAACGACTGCCTCGAACTGGGCCACATGCTCTGGGTGCTCGCGCCGATACAGCTTTTCTTTAGAAGTGATAAGCAAATTGCACAACAGTATTACACCAAGAAACGCACCTGTGAATGTCTTCCTCACACACCGAGCGCAGACCTGCTTCGGATAAGCCACCGGTCGGAAGGCGCGCTCCGAGGAGACACCCCTGTATGCCTGCTGTATAACAACCATGAGTCTCACGGGAAAATCAACAGCCGACTGCGCGCACATAGCTGATGCGCTTCATGTCTGATGCTTTGTGAGGATCAAGACAATTATGCAGGCAGAAAATGTCGCTGTTGGAGACTTCAACTCGCATTGGCGATGATTCGGGCACCACCAAGACTCCGCGCGAGTCTTCTACATCCGGTTCAGGAAGTTTGCTGAAAGGAAGTGAGATGAATGTCTTTAGGGCTTGCTGGCTGATCACTATGCAAGTCTCATAGCAACCGTCAGACGAGGTCGTGATCTTCGTTAGAGAACACACCTCATCGTTCGAAGAGACAGTCCAAGAACGGTAGAAATCCATCATCATCTGCCGAACGCGACGAAAGGCGTCCGTGGCCGCGTCCAAACTACAAGAACGTCGTCAATCGTTGGCGAGAAATGACTACCAGAGGATTCACTTGTCGTGGAAAGTGTTACACGCATCCTCATGCGCTGCGTTGAGTTGCGATACAGCTTCGTGTGCGCGCTGGGGAGGCGTGATTGCCTTGGCACCTTTGTGTGTCGACCCTCGTCTAGTGTAAACTAGCATATAAGCGTCTTTAGATGACAAAGCCTGTGGATCCTGCGCAGAGGGCGCGCTGTCCGCCCTCATATTGACAGCTCTTAGATGGTTCATACTGTCACACAACACATGGAGACGCACCGAGCTTCGTCATCGCTGTCTTCTACTCTCCTCCGCTTCTTGGCAGCGACCCCTGCTCGCGGTTTGTTAGGCTTGGATTGCTCACTGTCGACGCTCATCGTCTCGGATGCTCGGGGATCCATCTTCGTCACGGCCTCATCGTTGAACCTGAACCACTCCTCGTGGCTAGGTCCGGCATCAGTTTCTGGCAAGCTGAAGCATCCGGTGCAGTTCGTACTCACGCGTGATCTAACACCAGCGCTTCGTAATGCCCATGGTACGCACTCGGACCTTTGTGCACGAGAATGCCTTGCAACTCATACACACACTCCCCTGGGTCTGGCCCCATGAACTGCCCCATATCAAGCGTCGTGGGGAACTTGATCATGTGTTTGCTCTTCTTGCGCTCGAGGGTCGCCACGTCGAATACGAACCGCAGGAGTGAAAAATGGAGTACCGGTGGCAGTTTGCGGAGGACAAGCTGTCTTGTAGCATCCTCGAGGGAGTCGCAACGTGGACATCGGTACCTGCAACGATATAAGCAAGTTTAATGAGATGCTCGGAAGAAACCCACTTGTTGTCGCCAGACAGGGTCTCGGGCTCGAGAACCGCCTGAATGCGACTTTCCAAAGACGAGTTGTTCTGTGACAAATGTGAGGCGGAGCACTAAAAAATTACGTTTCTGTGAGCTTACCTCCAAGTTCACTTCGACTTCGAGGAAGTCGGATTCGTTCTCCGAGCGATTACCACAACGCATGCACGTCGTAGCGTAGGCTTGTTTTCCTTGAAACTAAGACAAATAAGTCGAGACCCAACATACGGGGTCAAATGACCAGACCAACCTGTTGTGACAGCAGATGCTTCAAGTTCGGATCTGACTGCTTCTGAAACTCAGTATCCAGGTGGGACATGAAGAGTTTGGAGAACCTGCGCCACAGTATGAGCACCGGGTATAGAATAGAGCAGTGAGGCAACATGAGGAGGATCCGTTCAGAAGACTGACTCTTGGGCATCCTGCTGCTCGTTCGTACGTAGTTTCAGACTTTCGACGAGCTTTACGGGATTGAAAACCTTTGTCTTGCTCTCTTGAAGGGCGGCAAACGTTGCTTGTAGCTGAAAGATAGGTGATTCCTGGATAAAATCGCCATGAGAGGTAGACGCCTCGCCAGATTCGCTCCCTTACTTCGAACGAATGATCCTTGTCCTGAGACGGTTGGCACTGGTATACACCATTCCGAAAGGGTATATCTTGGAACCACACCTGTCGGAGGGATAAGAATGGCGACGCATATAAATAGATCAAGGTAGTACTTGGATATAAGCATTGGCGTAACATGTTGCGCCGAGATTCTGAGGTATGAGGCTGCGTGAGGACTGAAAGAGCACAGTAACAACACCGAGATCAGCGCGTACGCACCCTCAGACCAACTGGAATGGCAGGATTCCTGTTCTCCAAGCGCGGATCGCTTCCTAGATTCGCTGCCGCCATGTATGCCTTCAAGGCGCCTTCTATGAACCGCAACGTGAGCCTCCCGTACCGTCTACGAGCAGAGAGTACTCACCTTCATCCTCCCACTTTTCCTGTCCCAGATAATTGAGGCAATTCGGGTTCTTCGCGCAGGCACGCTTGCTACATGACGGCGACTCGTCGTCCGAGATGACAATCACGTCGTCCGCCAGCTCTCCATGTACGACAGGGCCGGGCTCCCCCGCCTTGTCTTGCGCCTTACGCCGGTACTTGTTCGCGCAAAAAGGGTGGGCTGACCGTTTGGACATACCACAGGTTGCCAGGCGGTGTTCTTCATCTATCAAGGACGCGTCGGTGACCTCGGTGCCCACCCAACCCCAAGGCCCACTGTCCCAGTCCTCAGTGGCGAGCTTTTGACGCTTCAGTCGCTCACCGGCAGGCAAACCCTCGTGCGTGCCAACGCGCCGGGGACGCTTTGCGGCCATGGAGGAAGAATGGAGGAAGTGGAAGACAGGATGTAAGGATTGCGATGGCCGCTGTGCCGCAGGCCGCAGGCGGAAAGCGCCGGCCCGGCCGGCGACTCTACTACGGCACACACACCTCGATTTCTTTCGAACCATCTGGGGTTTGCCCCGCTTAGCAGCAACGGTAAGTGGTTGGTGACCGATTAAACATACGCAAGACTCTAATGAGTTCTGTGAGGCATAACACGTTCAAGTTGAGTCCAACAAGGTCCAAATTCAAAAATTCAAGCGCCCAGTCGCGGTGAGTGTACACTGTATATTTACGCTCCCTTCCATGCGCGCCAGGACACTTATGCGCGCGGCGGCTGTAGCCGCTTCCTGATATCTGTTGAGAGGAGAAAGGAGGCAGCCGGGGGCCCAGACAGCCGGCTGGCATGCAACGTTCGCAACATCTCAAAAGAACATCATGGATTGGTCACTACGGCGTCCTATACAGCGTCAGCATTGTACGCTATGTGACATTGCGGAGACCAACCATATTTACACGTTGTGTGTGTGGTCAGAGACCTCGTCACGGTCCCACAATCCGCGGAAGATTTTACGGGCCCGGTCAGAACTCCGCCGCTGTGCGTCAATATCATACGCCCATGGTTCAGGGCGCAGGCCGTTTCCATTCATCTTCCTATAGACCAAACTCCCCTCTCTCGGCACGTACAGATGGTGATGCGGAAAGGCCTTCATTTCAGGACGAAGTTGAGGGTTCCCTGATATTTGATGCACACGTAAAACGAGAACACGTCGACCGCGATGCTCAAGAAGTGGTGAACGCTCAAGGGCGATCTGCGCTTGCCCTAGGCTCGGGACATCAGCAAGAATAAGACTTAGTAAAAGGTGACCGCGCACCAGAGTCCTGTGGCTGCACACTCCATTTGAATGGGCTTTGCCATGTCACCAACGTCACAGGCGTCCCGACGGCCAGATGCATGCATTTCAAGTTAAAGCGGACCGGGAACGTCTCACAGAGCCGCGTAACGCGGCGAATGTGCTTGCGGCGCTGAAAGAGGCTGAGTTGCGCACCATGCGACGACGACGCCAGCGCATCCATACGGACCCCATCCTGCACGAGCAACGCACGCAAACCAGCAGCACGCGCTTGCGTGGCGAGCACCATTCTCCGGAAGCACCACGGCTCGCCACTGGGGAGCGCGAGGTCCGTGCCCTCCGCAAACTGGCGTGGGTCACTGCTGGCGAGGCGGAAGCGCACCTCGCGCGATGGCGCGTGGAAGTAGAGGAAGCCGCGCGTATCAGCTGGAAATTTGGCATTGTCTCCTAAGGCGTATTCGTAGTAGAGCGCGTTTGCAGTGCGAATCCGCGAGTTGTCCGCGAGGCGCGCGTTGTACGTGACCCGATTGCGCCCGGAGAGGTCGACGAAGTCGGAGGGAATAAGTTGGGATGGGTCGAGTGTCTGGATATCAAAGCGGCGGGAGAGCCTGACGTGAGAGGCCATGAAGAATCTCCTTCCGCACCATGGAGACACTGGGAAAGCGGTGGCTGTCTGCAGGCGTGCGTACAGCCTGAGAGCCATAGACTGTGACATACGAGACACACATGACAGAACCTCACTTTAGCGCAAGGCGATGAATGAAAAGATATGATTATACCTGGAGACGGCCTGACGCGACAAGTTCAATTTGGAAAGGTTGGAAATGGAAGTCAGCGTTGTTTGCGCATATTGACCAACGGCTTGTGAATTCAACAAGCCACAACAACGCCGGCAGAAACGTTGTTTAAATCCGGTTGTATGTTGTCCACCGCTCTCCGATTTTGTGAGTCTGCGGATACTGAATTCGTCCGAGAGATCTGCGCATTCCTCGACAACGACGTCTTGACCTATCCGGGGCGCAGAGTAAGTGAATCGATCGCCGCCGTGCAAGAAGGCGCCTTATCACATTGGCAATTTGCTGGGCCTTCAAAGGGGCCTATCACTTTGATGAGGTGTGCATCTAACCCGTGGTTTGCCGTCGAGGGTGCTGTTTTGAGATAGCTTAAGGATACCCATATCAGCGGCGTCCTCTTGGAGCCTGAGCCTGCGAAGAATTGAGTCTGCCTGTGCAGGCGCGCCGGATGCCCGATTCGCATACAACTACAACACTCTACGCGTACATCAAGTTACTATTCCATGGTCCATGACGCCTTTGCTGCATCTGGTACGATCTCTTCCATAGACTCTCTAACGCCTGACAAATTCACGACCTGTGCGTAGGCCGCGTGGGTAGCCAACACCTGTGGGTCCGGTGGATGGAGTCTTCTCATCGGAGTCGGCATAAGCGGATGTGTTGAATATGACTCTCCTGTCCGGATATCCAATGAGAATGCCCTCATTGATAGCAAAGATACCAGTGTAACTATTATCCTTGAGCAGTAGTCAGATTCTAAAGCGGACAGAAGGACTTCTATGAAGCACTGACCTCCGCTTCTAACCATAACGCGCAATCGTCAAACATAATGTTGGTTTCTGCGTCCATCAGCATGATATTGCGCATGCCCTCAATGCCCGTGCCATAGATGACACTCAGCATGTCGGCATCCCCACTCTTCGGTCAGGATTGTGAGTGGAGGAAGGATCCAGCAGCACCTCATATATCGCAAATACTCGCCTGGCTGTGATCGTGCGGAAAGTGCACGACTGATATTTGATGCAAGAAGGATTCAGCGCACAACGGAAACTTTCACGCTTGAGAGCCTGCGGATAGTCAGCACCAGGGCGGATAGGGGAAGGGACGTCAAACTGACGAGTGCTGGCAGGTAGATTGTACTGTTGACCGTCTCGTCGCTGGTGGCAACATTAGGTGAACCAAGCACGGGGACTGAGGCTCGGGGTACAGAGGCACGTCCATAACATTCTTCCATAAGAAGACTGCAAGGCCATCAATGCGGGAACATTGACAACTGACGAGCAGGACTCACATGCAACTGCGATGAAGTCGATGAAGGCTGCCGCCATCGACAACAGCCCTTCATTGCCATCGCCGCCATTGATGGCAGTGACGATACGTGTAATGCCGTTCGCCGAGGGCAGATGGAGAAGCATATAGCCCACCACGCGCGCTGCCATAGCCGCAAGGTCGAGGCCGTCGCTATTGCTATTCTCTTCGATAGCCTGCTTTTCATATTGAGCGCATCGCAGGTACGCCTGGAGCTTCTCTCCGTCAAAGTCAGCATGAGGGTCTGGGAGGGGTTGCCCAGACATTGCGTATGTACATCTGGAAAGTTGCAGAAGAAAAGATGTCAGCCTTGGGCGGAGAGACTTGAAGGAGGCGGGGGCCCGGGCCGGCTGCACCCTATACAGTGTCAGCGTTGTACGATAGGGAACATCGCCGGGGACAACCAGTTTTACACATTACGCGTGATTCAAGAGACGTCGTCGTCCCACAGTTTACGGAACAATTCAAAGACCCAGTCAGAACCCCGCCGCCTCTGTACATCAAGATCATACGACCATGGTTCAGGCACCTGGTCGTCCCACTATACAGGCTAAAGTAAGCACGTCGGAGAGGGTCTCCGTCGCGCTTAGTATAGCACGAACTTAGTAGCGCCCTCTGGCAAAATATCGAGCACTTTACTGCCCAGGACAACCGGATCGAGGCGTCTCGTCATCACCGGATCCCACGCCGCGTCCCGCATACGTCAGCTTCCCCTTTCGGTCCACTCGTCGTCACCGTGGCCGCCGGCGTGCTCGCTGTCTCGACGACGACCTTGCCTCCCGCCCCCACCATGGACCCTACAGCTCTACAACTTCGTATATATTGTCCTACGGCAGTCATATAGTCACTGGTAGGTGCGCTTCTTGCGCGCCGCCTCCTGCTCCCCTCCTCCGGGTGCCGACAATGTGCAGGCAGCGGTGAGCACTCTATCACGTTCTCTGTCATGCTCACGAGCCTCGTAATTTGCACAAAATAGAAACGGTGCTCTATGTGCAGGTCCGTGAGGCCGCTTCCGGTGCGCCGCCCCCCGAACGAGCCCGCCGACGCTACCGACGCTGACGGTGCGGAGCCTGCCACGCATTCACCACGGCATATACGACCCCCATACTCCGTAGGCTCCATCATGTACGCATACTACAACAGACAGCCTCCCCGCTTTGTGCGCGCCCCTTCTCACTCCCGTCCTGCGGATGTCACCAATGTCTAGAATGGTGAGCTCTCTCCCGCCTTCTATGTCCCTTCCAGAGCCATGAAATCTTGTACATGGTAGCATGCGTGCAATGGCTAGCCGAATACAGTAGCGCTTTCAGTGCGCCGCCATCGGAACGCTCCCGCCGACGCCGCCGCTTCAAACGCCGACGAGCCCGCCCCGCCCTCATACCACATCTCACCGCCTCCATGCTTTTGCACATAGTCTCTTGTATGTAGTAGATTGTGTTCTCGACACCCGCTTTGTGAACTCCATTGCGCGTTTGGACCCGGTGATGTTGCCGAGACCCGCAGCGTTGAGCTCATATACTGCTGTTATCTCTCGATGAATACTCACCAAATCTTATATGCATGTACATACAAGTAGTCACAATGTAATTCGACGTTACGATTTATTTTATCATGTGGCGATCGTGCTCGCCGTCTTTGATCGCTCCATCGCTGATAGCGCCGACGCGCTCGATCCTGTCGTCGGATCCTGTTGAAACATCATGATCCTGATTGCTGCGGAAGGCATTGAAAGCCATGGATAATTCTGCAATTTTGTGGTTAAAGGTAGGGCCTGTGTGGGCTTTCACTGTGGCGACAGTACAGAGTCGGCTATCGCACCCGCACCTGTAACATGCTGCGTTGTTAGTATTCTGAAATTCACTCATTTATTATGTGAGTCTGTAGCAGTATTCGCATAAGTGATACCAAGTAGATTCACACTAGTCAGAGAAAAATTGAACGAAGTAACGCGCCCGTCGGCGTCGTCGGCGACGGCACTGGGCGCGACGGTGAGCTCGGTTTAACAAGTATTTTACAATTTCAAGTCACGCATTGCGTGCATGAGTACTGATCCCTTTCGCACAGAACATAATGTACGCTCCGATCAAGGACTGAGGTCAGTATGTGAACTCTTTGTCGAAGCTTCCGGCGACATCGCCAGACCCAGAGGGGTCATCGCACTCAGAAAGCGCACATATTGGGTACATTGAACTATAGGTAAGATGCTCGATAAAAATTACGGAGGCGGTGGGATGTGGTATGAGGGCTGGGCGGGCTCGTCGGCGTTGGAAGCGGCGGCGTCGGCGGGAGCATCTGGACAGCGGCGGACTAAAAGCGCGCATTCAGTCGAATAGCCATCAGGCGCATGCTGCCACGTGTAAGATTTCAGGGCTATGGAAGGCGCAAAGAAGGCAGGAGAGAGCTCACCATTCTAGACATTGGTGACATCCGCAGGACGGGAGTGAGAAGGGGCGCGCACAAAGCGGGGAGGCTGTCTGTTGTAGTATGCGTACATGATGGAGCCTACGGAGTATGGGGGTCGTATATGCCGTGGTGAATGCGTGGCAGGCTCCGCACCGTCAGCGTCGGTAGCGTCGGCGGGCTCGTTCGGGGGGCGGCGCACCGGAAGCGGCCTCACGGACCTGCACATAGAGCACCGTTTCTATTTTGTGCAAATTACGAGGCTCGTGAGCATGACAGAGAACGTGATAGAGTGCTCACCGCTGCCTGCACATTGTCGGCACCCGGAGGAGGGGAGCAGGAGGCGGCGCGCAAGAAGCGCACCTACCAGTGACTATATGACTGCCGTAGGACAATATATACGAAGTTGTAGAGCTGTAGGGTCCATGGTGGGGGCGGGAGGCAAGGTCGTCGTCGAGACAGCGAGCACGCCGGCGGCCACGGTGACGACGAGTGGACCGAAAGGGGAAGCTGACGTATGCGGGACGCGGCGTGGGATCCGGTGATGACGAGACGCCTCGATCCGGTTGTCCTGGGCAGTAAAGTGCTCGATATTTTGCCAGAGGGCGCTACTAAGTTCGTGCTATACTAAGCGCGACGGAGACCCTCTCCGACGTGCTTACTTTAGCCTGTATAGTGGGACGACCAGGTGGGTTCAGGGCGCAGGCTCGCTCCCCTCTTCCTCCTATAGATCAAACTCCCCTCTTTAGGCATGTACAAATGGTGATTCGGAAGGGCCTTCCTTTCGGGACGAAGTTGAGGTTTCCCTGATATTTTGTGCACACGTAAAACGAGGACACGTCGACCGCGATGCTCAGGAAGCGGTGAGCGCTCAAAGGCGATCAGCGCTTGACCTACGCTAGGGAAATCAGCGAAGATAAGATTTAGCAAGAGGGTACCGCGCACCAGGGTCCTGTGGCTGCACGCTCCGCGTAAACGGGCTTTTCCACGACACCAACGCCGCAGGCGTCCCGACGGCCAGGGATATCTGTCGCGAGGCAAATTGGACCGGAAACGTTTCGCCGAGCCGCGTCACGCGGTGCGCGTGCTTGCGGCGCTGCCAGAGGCTGGGCTGCGTCGCTGGACGATGCGACGACGACTCTGCCAGCGCATCCATACGGACCCCGTCCTGCCTGAGCAACGCACGGAAACCGGCAGCACGCGCTCTCGTAGCGAGCACGGCCCTCTTCAAGCACCACGGCTCGCCACTGGGGAGCGCGAGGTCTGTGCCCTTCGCGAAGTGGCGTGGGTCATTACTGGCTAGTAGGCGGAACCGCACCTCGCGCGATGGCGCGTGGAAGTAGAGGAAGCCGCGCGTATCGGTTGGAAATCTGGCATTGTCTCCCAAGGCGTATGCGTAGTATAGCGCGCTCACAGTGCGAATCCGCAAGTTGTCGGCCAGGCGCGCGTTGTACGCGACCGGACTGCGCCCAGAGAGGTCAACGAAGTCGGAGGGGATAAGTTTGGAGGGGTCGAGTGTCCGGATATCAGGAATGGCTTTTTTTGGAAGCCGGGAGAGGACACAAGAGGCCATGAAGAATCTCCTTCCGCACCACGGAGGGACTGCGAAGAAGGGCGTGGTTGAATGCAGGCGTGCGTACAGTCCAGTGAGAGCCATAGGCTGCGACACACATGACAGAAGAAAGAACCTCAATTTAGCGCAAGGCAATAAATGAGAAGATATGATTATACCTGGAGACGGCCAGCGCTGTCGCGAAGTCAACCTCAGCTTGGAAAGTTTGGAAATCCGACAAAATGGAAGTGAGCGTTGTTTGCGCATATTGACCAACAGGCTTGTGAATTCAACAAACCACAACAACGTCGGCGGCGAGTAATTGGTTGGCAAGTCACAATGTCCACCGCTCCCCAATTTCTTTGGTCTGTTGACAGTCCAAAACATTTCGCTTTCCGTGACGACGACGTCTTGACCTATTCAAGGAGGCGCAGAGTAACAGGGAATCGAGTTGAACTTTGCGCCACCGTTGCGACTTACTACTAGGAAGACCGGTACCTCGCTCTCGACGCATCTATATCTCACAGTACCCACTCCGTCGTCACTGTTGATATAAAGCTGGTTACCAGTCTACTCGACGCAGGCAAAAAACACATTGTCATTCATGCTGCCATCACTTACGAGGCGCCAACTTTGAGTTCGGCTGGGCGACAAGAAACACGAGAAAATATTATGCAGTAGGTAACACGCCGAACAAAAGAGACTCTGCCGTGCGACGTAGAACTAGGTATCATCAAGTGACAAGAAGCTTGTATATATGCAAATGTGGCTGTACAATAGCAAAATGAACCGGAACGAAATGATGAGGATGGATGTTGGTCGATGATGTCTTCTGAGAATAGCGGAAATATATGGTGCCGGCGAGCGCTGGGACGTTCTGAGCCCTGGGGAGCAGAAAGGGAACAAAAAGTGAGATTGACAGGTGGATTATACCGAGGTCTGGGGTGGCGCAGCACCGCGACCGCGACCGCGCCCGCGCCCTCTGCCACGGGCCCTCCCGCGGCCAGCGCCTTCACCACCCTGCCCGTTCAGCGGACGCCCGCCCTCCTCTCGGTCGGGACGCGGCGCCGACGAGAACGACGGCTTCCCCCGGCCACGGTACCGCTGTGCGCCGCCGGTCCGCGCCTCGTCCGTCGGCGTCTCTGGCTGCGGCGACGACTCGACCGACGACGCGGCTGCGTCCGACGGCGCGCGCGGCGCGGGCTGCTGGACGACGATGTCCCCGTACGAGACGAGCAGGTTCGCGATCTCTTCGCGCGTCTGCGTGTCCGCCTTCGACGCGGCCGCGCGCGCGCGCGGGGCGCCGGGCCCGGCGAACGCGTCCCACGCGCCGCGGGTCTCGCGCTTCGACGCGAGTTTTTTCTCGAGCACGAGCCACACGGCCTCGGGCACGCCGGACGCGACGGCGAGGCGTACAACCGACGTTGACGGGGGCGCGCGGTAGATCGCGGTGTGGTCCGACTCCCCGGGCGGGTACTCGTTGAAGAAGGGCTTCATGCAGGCCGTGTGGCCTGCACGCACGGCGAGGTGGAAGGCCGACAAGTCGTCTGCATTGCATTCCTCCGCTTCAGCGTCTAAGGGGTCAAGGTCAAGATGGGTGCATAAGCTCGCGCGTAGGAGGTGCACGTACTATGCGAAAGCAGCCACTCGACAAGGTCCGCGTCGCCGCGCCGCGCCGCGATGTGCAGGAGCGTTTCTTTCTTGTCCGCAGGCACATTTTGGACGAACTCCTCGTACTTCACCTCGCCACCAGTCACGTCCACGCCGTCCTCCCACACGCCCTTCTTGACTTTCTGCGCCTCCCCGCGCCGCGCCGCAGCAAAGACGCTCGAGCGCAGCGTCTGCACGCGCTCCTGCTGCGCCCGCACGGCCTGCTCCGCCGACTTGCGCTCCGCCTCTGCCTTGGCTTTTTTCCCAGATTGTTTGGCTTTCTGTCTGTCCTCTGCGGCCTTGCGCTCTATATGACAACCAGAGTTAATATATTGTGACAGGCGGGAGTAGCGGATCCAGCTGACCGCGAATGCGCTCCTCCTCCTGGGCCGCCTTACGCGCAGCGGCTTCTTCGACACGACGCGACTCTGCGGCCTCTTGTTGTTCGCACAGACGGCGAGCGTGCTCGGGGTCGTAGACGGGTTCTCGTTTTTCCGGGGGCGCGCCGTGGTACACGAAATGAAAGCCTGCCAGAGCGGATGTAGGGCTGCTAACGGCCGGCATTCAAGAGAGTACTTACGAGGGGATGCGAAGCGAGTCCCTCGACCATGCATAAACTCTTCGAACATGAACCTGGTGCCCTCCGTTTTGGGCAAGGGCTTGCGGCACCGAGCGACGGGAACTCACATGTAGAAGTTGAGATCTTCCTCATCGTAGTACCCTTCTTCATCGCTGCTGTCGTACTCGTCATCGTAGTTCCCATGGCCGCCAGAAGACGAGCCAAAAGGTGGCCGGCGAGGGGGAGGCGACGACGTGTCGAGATGCTTCATTAGGACATTGTAGGCTTCGCTGATCTTCTGGAATTGCTCTGTGGCCTGCTCGTTGCCCGGGTTCTTATCAGGGTGTGTCTTGAGGGCGAGCTGGAGGTGTGTGAGCGCGGAAAACGCGTTTTTCGCAGGTGTCGACGGGCACGCACCTGCTTGTACGCGCTTTTGACAGTCTCAATTGAGGCGCCCTGTGCGCGCGCGGTGAGACGACGTCTATGCCACGCTGAAACAACGCACCTGGTCGAGCCCAAGGGCGGCGTACGCGTCTGGGACACTGGAGTGTTTGGGGACCATGGCGGAGGTGCGAAGAAGGGTGTGGACAAGAAAGGGATCGCGACTGCGACCTACGACGCGCCGCGTGCGTCCGGCGCTTGTTCGATGCTCAGATGTCTCAGTCCGTGCTCATTTATCCCACCCTCGAAAAACCTTCACAATACAATTACAATCATACGATACAGCATTGTAAAACATGGCTAGGACCCTCTAGGGCCCCATTCCAAACTCTAGCAGAACCGGTCACTAATATCGTGGCAGTCAGGTTGACGAACCACATCCATGCACATATGTGGGCGTACCTCTTCAGTTTCGAGCGCTGGTCGAGGAGCTTTTCTGCTAGTCGCCCCTCCTTGCGTGCACGTTTAAGCTACGTCCATCCAATGAGCAGATGATATGCTTTGAAGTCGTAGAGGGACCTACGTCTTTGCTATCAACGCCCGACACGACGGACTTGCCGGCTCCCCAAGCCTGGTATATTTTGCTGTTCCCAATGAGCCAAACAACAGAATCGAGAGGAAGATATGTCACCCACTTCGTATTCGCCTCGTCCATCGACGGCTCTGCCAGCTTCCCCTCTTTCTTCTTCTCCTCCTCGTGCGCCTCGCGCTTGTACTTGCTCTGGACCTTGACGTAGAAGCGCTCCGCAAACCCGACCGTCTCGCTGTCGCCGCGCAGCTGAAGCTGCCCGCCCGCGACCTCGTCAACAGCGAGGTACTTCTCGTACACGGACATGAACGCGACCATCCCGTCCGCGAGCACGACGGGCGTCCACTCCTCCTGCGGGCCGCGCGCCTCGCGGTCTGCGGACACGAGCCCGTGCTTGTCGCACGAGAGGAACTTGCCCTCGCCCGTGCCCGTGCGCAGGTTCACCGTCGTCGCGCCCGAGACGCGCGTGGTGACCCACACCTGCGCGATGTCGCCCGGCGTGCGCGCGAGCAGGTCGTCCGCACCCGCATCCACGAGCGGGAGCAGCATGATGCGGTTGCGCGTGGCGTCGAAATTGACTGAGATGGGCGCAGGGTCGGAGGGGTGGTAGATGAAGGTGGGCCCGCGTATCTCAGCGGGCTGGCTGGGCTGCACCCACGTCTCGTCGCCCTGGTCGTCCTCGTCAGTGCGCCGCCGCCTGCTGCTGCTGCCGCCCTCACCATCCTCCCGCTTGCGCTTCTTCTTTGTCTTGTCGCCCTTGAACTTGAGCTTTGTTGAGCGCACGTCGGCCATGGAGGTGGTGAGTGTGCAGCCGAGGAGCGGCACCCCCAAAGAGTAAGCACAACTCCGCTTAGTCAGCCAACCCGCATTCGGCCGCCACATCCTCACCAAACCCAATTTTACGCCGTCGCCGTCAACAACGTCCTCAAGAACAAGATGAAGCTCAACCCCGGTCAGTTCACGTTTTTGGGTGCTGCTATGCCATCCCGTCCTGCTGCATCGAGAAACCGGGCGTTAGGAGGCGGGAGAGGGATGGATGGCTCGAACGCGGGATGGATGATGCGGGGAACCTCTGCCTGCGAGACGATGGAACTAACGACCCCCATACCCTGCAGATCTCGCTTCCTCCCGGCGCAAGTCGCGCAAGGCGCACTTCTCGGCGCCCTCATCCATTCGCCGCAAAATCATGTCGTCGTCGCTCTCAAAGGAGCTCCGGGGCAAGCACAACGTGCGTAGTTCACTCCGCCACTAAACTCGCCTGGCGCCTCACACTCGCATTGCAGACCCGGGCAATCCCCATTCGCAAGGACGATGAGGTGCGGATCGTGCGCGGGAAGTACAAGGGGCGTGAGGGGAAGGTCACGCAGGTGTACCGCAAGAAGTGGGTCATCCACGTCGACCGCGTGCAGCGCGACAAGGCGAATGGCTCGAGTGTCCCCATCGGCATTCACCCGAGCAATGTTGTTGTCATCAACATCAAGCTGGACAAGGATCGGTGAGTTGCGCTGTGGCAGTCGTCCTCCCTCGGCGCTAAAATATTCATACTTTCAGGCGGGCAATCCTTGATCGCAAGGACCGATCAAAGACGAAGAAGGCGGGTGAGGATGTTGAGATGGTCGACGTGAGTAATCCCCGCTTGAGCTGCGTTCGTGCGTACTGACGACCTGTGACCAGTGATCGCCTCGCGAGCTCTGGGTTGTTTCTCTTGTCCTGTTGCATGATTACCTCAAAAGCATCCATGTATCTATGCGCACCCCTACGCCATGATATGTCCACATGAGCAGCACTGCTGCAGTCTGAGTTAGAAGTCTTCGCTCGTGCATGTCGATGCTATGTCGTGTTGCCTATGTATTGGCTAAGGGAAAGCGCAGCAGGAATTCGATGAGTACTACCAGGATGAGTGAGCGAAGGACATGTGTATTCGTACAACATCGATGCGACTACCGGTTGTTAGCGGATCCCGCACGCCAACAGGCTACCGGACGCGGGGTGCTATGTGTAAACAGAGTACTCAGAAAATAACGTCTTCGTCTTTGCTGCTGAGCAAGTCTGAACTGGCGATTGGCTCGTCTGCAGGCGGCAGCACCTCCTCCTCCGCGGGGCCCGCCTCCGCCTCGTCCAGCTTGCGCTGGGCCTCCGCCGCATCCGTATCGCGCTTCTTCTTGCCTTGCACCTTCTTTAATCTGCCCCCCGCGAGTGATCCGTGAGCACGCAAGACCGATCTGCAGATGAGCGTATACGCACCGGAAGAACTCCTCTCTGTCCATCTCGTCCAGCTCGCTCATGATGTACTTGATCGTGTTCTCGAGGCGCGGGATGACGACGTGCTCAATTGCGTTGACGCGGCGGTTGGTCGCGCGGATGACCTCGTCGAGGATCATGAACGCAGTCTGCAGGGACGCGAGCTCGACGAGAGTCTCCACGGCCTTCGCATAGACCTCCCGCGTGCGGGTCACCTGCTGCCCGCCGCGCCCGAGGCCCGTAAGGCTGAACTCTGCGCACAAAAAGACACACACACACGAGAACGATCAGACAGATCGCGCACAGAGACGACGAGACGACGCACCTGTTCCGGGCGAACGGTCAACGTCGAACGCTGGCAGCACAACGCCGGACACGTTCTCCTGGCGCGCCTTCACCTTGAAGGACGCCGCGCGCGCCTGCTCCTGCACGAGGTACGAGATGTCGCCCGTCGCGTACGTGACCTCCGCCATCGAGAACGAGGCGAGCTGCATGACGCGCCCCATCTTGCGCTTCGCCTGCGCGGACGGTCGGCGCGTGTCGGCGTGCAGGGGCCCCGGGACGCACCTCGTCGACCTTGCGCAGGATCGCGCGGAACCGCGTGGTGAGGGCGTCGCGCTTCTTGGCGAGCAGCGAGTGCCCCGTCTGCGCGCCCTTGAGGCGGGTCTTGGTGTTGGTGAGCGCCATGCGTGTGGGGAAGATGTTCTCGCGGGGCCCTGTGCCGGACATCGTTGCGTGGCGGAGGGACGTAGGCGGGAGATGGTGGTGCAGTCGAGAGCAGTGGCGGGCACGCGCTGTTCCCGGGCCGGGCGCTACCACTGCACTACTGATAGGCTGCGTGATCGATGCTTGTGGATTTACAGATATAGATGACATATAATGACTAGGGAAAACCCATAGGAGCGGCGTGTATGCAACGAAGCACATCTATCGTACCCTTGTTCGAACCTTTTGAGATCAACGAGTGGCAAATACATAGCTGAAGCATAAATGGGTAGGTATGCGAGCAGGGAATGAATGGACTCGGATTGAGATCCGACAGTGAAGGCTCGCCTCCACAAAAGTGCCACTCGGTGGCTTTTGGGACTGAAAATCTCGCCTCCGTCGTTTTGCACACCGGATTTCAATACATCGGCCACCTGGCGGGTCCGACACGGGCGCGCGTCGGGATAGACGGCGACGCGGTGGGTTGGCCACGCAGCGCGTCGGGCCACCTGTACACATGCGGGGACACGCTCGGGGGAGGAGACAGGGAGATCCCGTCCAAGGCGTCTGGTGTGCGCGGGATGGGGATGGGCGCGGCAGGCGGGGTGGATGGACGCTGCGACGCGACGAAAGCGGTGTGGGCCGCCACGGAAGGGAGCTGGATGGGAGTGATGTCCGACGTGGACACACGCGCCTGCCATTGGCGCAGACCTGCGGAAGGCACCGCGTAATCACGCAGGACGAGGCCAGGGCCGTCCCCCAGCTCGACCTCGGCATCGGTTCCCTCGGGGGCGACGGCTGACGCGGTGTAGGAGACCATGCGCGAGCGTTGGCGGGCCTCCATGCGCTCGAGCGCGGCCTGCGATACGATATCGTACCGCGCGGCGTAGTGCGACAGCATCTCCTCGTCCACGCCAACCAGGGGAGCGGTGGCGGCAGACTGGGAACGGGGACGGGACAGATGGGCGCCGGGGGACTGTGGCGGAGGGCGGCTGGCGAGCAGGCTGTCGGGGACCATGCGCGTCACCCAGTGGAGGAAGGCGTCGTTGGAGGAGTCCTCGCCGAGAGGAGGCGGGGCGCCTGTGGGGGTGCCACGTCCGCTGGAGCTGGCGGACGAGCCATCGCTGCTGGCGACGGGCGTGATGGGTTCCCCGGGGATGAGGAAAGCCTCGTAGACCGCGTCCTCGAAGAACTCGTCTGAATCCGGGTCCCATGCGTTCTGGTAGGACCAGTTCGCGTAGGACGGGATGTGGGCGTCTGGCGCGGGGGAAACGACGGTGGCGATGGCGGGGCGGGAGGCGGAGGAGAGAGTGCGGCCCATTTTTGAGAGAATAAAAGACAAGAAGGAGAGTATTGGGTATAGGACGGTCAGTGACAACCAGCAAAGTGCGAAAACAACTCGTTAGACACGGCTCTCGGCCATTGCCGACTGCCCCGCTCTCCCCGCTCTGCTCTCCCCAGCCTCCCTCATAAGATTGATTATCATCTGTCAAAGTCATCTACGAAAACTATGCTGCACGCTCCTCACTTATCTGTGCTCAAAACACGCCGCTTGATAATGGCATTGTTACAACATAAGTATAGGGCTACATATCAGGAGCGAAGACGCCGTGTAGCGTACGACGGCCGCAAACATCGACACCTCAAGAATACTCGCAGCATCCAGTGGTCTTACTGCTAGAAGCGCTATACCATCTCTCGGGGCTGTTCCTTGCATCAATGGACGACACGCGACGGCAGCGCTACTAGCATCAGCTATGTAGTTTTGTTGCCAGATACGAGGCTGCCTGGACTCACTACACAAGACTTCCTTAAAGTCGAGGCACAACTCAAAACGGCCTCAAGGACTGGCCCCGAGGGACGGATGGATTGGCCAGGCGACGCGTCCGAGATCCACATGCTGGCTCCCATTAAGCTCGTGTGTTTTGGTCTGTACTTCTGGTGAGTTAGTGGTTCCTGTAAAATGCTTCGACAGCTAAAAGACATGCTGTAAAGTCTTCGAATCCGGACAATGTGATTGCAGTCTCGCCCGGTGATTCGTGAACGGTGTGTACCTGCTGCCCGAACACACGGGCCCAAATATGCAGCTTTCTTCTACCCTATTCCGCTACAGTAACTTCAATATCTCTGCTTTTGCTGAAGAGCGCTACACGGGTCTCCTTGCCTGTTGCGTGAATGACTCTCATCACTTCGGGGAACTGAATGCGCGATATCACACGTGTTGGCGTCCTCCAGGGCGGCCGCACGGCACTAGGTCGGTCAGTTCGCAAACTTTGGTTTACTGTGTAGGCGACACTGCGCCCAGCGCCCACGTGTATTTCGGCAAGACCATAAACAAGCGCTCGTCTCCAAGAGAAAACAACGGCTGTAATGAAAAATGGTAACCGTACAGAGTCCAGACGGAGGATCCTGCATGCACCTGCCTTACACCGCACACGACGCCCGCGCGAGGACGACTGGAATAACGGACAGGCGGGACGCTACCGGGCGCATGGTGGGAGCTGTCGGCGAAGGTACAAAACTTTTGTTCTATCCGTACGTCTTCTGCCCTTATATTCTCTGCCAATGGCAACAGCATGCGGCGCGCATCAGATTTTCCCCGCACGCTCTGGAATAATGGAAGCAGGCAGCCTGCCCCGAACATTCGGTCATGCAAAAGCCCATGACTACAAGCAAAGCTGTGATGTACCTGAACGCAGAACGAGAGGATCGGGCAGACGACTGAGTATTGACATCCCATCTGCTAGCCGAGCTCACGGGAGTCAAATTACACTTCGACAGAAATTAAAAGGACGCCAATGGGCCCTAGTAACTGCATTCTTCCGAATCCCCCCACTGTTCATCTGCAGACAACACTCGCCTTGACCATCAACACTCGCCTCGGCCATCAATGCTGAACCCTAGCAATCCAGCACCGTTGGAGGATGAAGAAATATTCTCCCCACCCATATGCCACTTGACTGAAACACCATGGTCGCCGCAGCATGAGTGGCCAGCCCAATCATTCCCTGATACCAGCGGCACTCCCGGCTTCCCCGAGTACCCAGTCACCTTTTCAGAGGACATAGTGCAGGCTCAAGCGGACCCACAAGCACTCCGCCACACTGTCGCAGTCGGCGCTCAGGCGGGCCACATCTCTGGTTTCACGGTGAGTACGATGTTTCCTGAACGCAGGAGCGTGCTCACGAAGCCCGGCGCAGATCGGTCCCCAGCTTCAAGTGGAAGACGGTTTGGGCACGAGTGTTGTCTTCATGCCCGGGAACGCACAGCCGTATAGCATAGCTCAACCTGCCGCTCTTCATCGCCAGCCGTTCAGCGACACGCAGCCTAAAGATACGGAAGACTTCGGTGCAATCTTTAATTTCACGGCGCCGACCACATCGCGCGGGCAAGGGAGCTATGTGCTCAACAATGGCGCTATCGCGGGTGTTGCACCGATCTCACCATACGCCCCACAGCTGCCCGCATACCAGGTGAGTATCTCACTTGTAGACCAAAGTTGCGGTGCCGCTCACTAGTAGGGTTTCCATCGACAGAACCACTGCCGCGACGCCGCACAGAACAACACTCCTGCGGAGCAGCTCGCCATCGACCCAAGGCTCATCTATGACCCACCTCAGAACAACATTTCCCCGACGATCGCGCAGCGACGTGCTGCCACCAGTACGAGAGCTGAGAGGAGGGCAGAGGTCAGTACCAGACTCCTCATCGCCGTAAATATCACGTCACTCACTATAGTCCTGCAGCCGTATCCAACGTCTCGTGTTGCGACGACTCGAGCAGCGCATGTTGACGCCATGTTCCCAACGGCCGCGATGCTCCAGCGCTTCGCAGCAGCCGCTCAGCACGGAGGACACCACGCCTTCGACACGAACAGCAGCCTGCAATTTAATAGTGTTCAAGAGCAGATGATCACCTCTTTTCCCCGGTCAGCGTCCATCAGCGGGAACACCGCACGACGGCGATACAGCTCTGCGTCCTCGGGCTACCATTCGTCGGGCACGTCGCAGTCCCCGACAACGCCGACACCCGACATGCCGTTTGGCATGCCGTACGGGCCAGTCTCCGTCGGGTCGCCGACATCGCCGATCCTCGCAGCGTATAACGACTGGTCGATGCAGATCATGCCCAGTCTGGCGGCACCGCAGCATCAGGTGTTCATGCCGACTTTCTACGCCATGGACGAGCCATCCACCTCTTATGCGCGACACGGTCACATGGCGACTTTGGCCAACACACACGGGGCGCTGGCGACGCCGACATCACCGGATCCATACCTAGTTGCGCGTTTACCTGCAGTTGAGGAAACACGAAGGCGCGGGATCGAGGAGCTGGAAGACGATTGGCAATCAGCAACGTCACAAAGGTCTTCGAAACAGACCAAACACAAGAAGAGGGTGGAGGAGTTCAGGGCCGAGTCCAGCGAGCAACAGCCCCGCACAGGCAAGGCCCTGAAGAAGAAAAAATCTAGATCAAAGACGAGCGACCGCAGGCAGGAGTACGCTGCGGTCAACATCGGTCCCGGATGTCTAAACCCGTTCTCCACAGGGCCGAATGCCTTGCCATCAAGAGGAGAATCTGTGTTACGGACCGAGTCGTCTTTGAAGGGGGGGCAACAACAACCAGGCTATGAAGCAGAGAGGAGGGGAGTGGGGAGGGGAGGTGCGGGCGGGACGAAAGCTCGCAAAGTAAAGGCCGGGAAAAGGTTTCCCTGCACCAATGCATGGAACGGATGCCCGATGACCTTCACCAACAGGAGAGACAGTGGAAGGCATCTCGTATTTGGGGCATGCGAACATATGCCCAGGATGGATGCCGGCTCCAAACTTACCAAGTACAAGTGCGATTGGCCGGATTGCACAAAGTACTTGTCACGGCCAGATGCCCTCGCCCGACACAGGCGCAGGCATATTGCAAAGATGAGGCAGCAGCAGGAGCGCTTGGCGGGGAAGAACGAACGCGGGTGAGAAAAATGATGAGGCGCAGCATCGAACGAGGAGTTGTTTATCTACCTGTTATTCATAGCTTCCCTTTTGTATATTCTGTTTTCTTATCCCATCAGTCTTTTTTTTTCTTTACTTGACAATAGCTCCGGCTGGCAGGTTTCTCCGGGAAGACGAGGTGAGATGGGTGTGCTGCGTTGTCTGCTCGTCAGCGCTTCACAGTTTCATTTGATGAATGCATTGCCCGTAGAAACACAGCGAAGGAGACACACGGAAGATGTCGCAAGGCATTGCATAATGCATTGTCGCTGACTTGACGACGAAGGCTCCGGGAGACGCCGGTGCTTAAGACAATTGTTATTGAACAATTGGGTGATTTCCAGGGCGCTGACGACGTCAATTAGTCTCCTATAAACTATATAGAATGCACAATAGATGCACGAATCGTGTGATAGACGTTGCCTACTTCACTAACCGTCACCGTCAGCATTTCATTCCTCGCCAGAGGCAAGTTGAAGGCGCCTCCCGAGCGGACAGAGCAACAGACTACGGCCCGTAGAACAAAAAAGGCTCGCAAGCCGTCAATATAGAGAATACTGATCTATCATATCGCCATGGGAGCAACTTTGAGGGATCGAGACAATGCGCAAGCAAAGACGCGCCAGAGTCGCATGGTCAGTCTGAGTGAGAGTGTTCTTACAACACGACCGACGGCGTCCGAACACAGGACGCACATATCCCCAAACAAATCGCCGACGAGATTACATCAAAAAGCTTATCTAGTGAAGAGGAATCGTGTCATACGAAGGCGAAGGAGGAGGGTGAGGGTCGTCAGATAGTTCGACTTCATCGGGTTCATCCGACCCTCCCGTGAGCGCATTGTCCAGCCAGCCGTGAAATAGTACCTGCGATGCAGTCTTCCGATCGCCAGGATTCAGCCGCAAGCAACCCCCGATGAACTGGGAAGCGGCGTCGATCTGCCTCGCAGTGAGCTCCGAGTGAGTGTTTTGTTCCAAAAGTGATTTGATGGTCTGGGACGGGTAAGGGTTTGTCTTCGCCTTGATCAGACACCTTCGGACGACGTCAATCAGACCTCGGAAGACGGCAAGGGCAATACTTAAACTCACCGTCGCCATCGAAGTACCAATCTTTGACCCGAGATTGTTCGACAAGCGTCTTGTCCAGCGTCTCGCCCGTCAGGGCGTACTGCATGAGCAGCATGCTTTCGTCCGGTGTGAGGTGCATACCAGCAGCCGGCGGTTGGAAGAGAACCTTGCCGGTGAGCAGTTCATACGTCTGCGCATGTGGTCAATAAGGCGGATTCAGGAAGAGGGTAAGTATACACACCATGCAACCGATAGCCCAAATATCGATCGGTTTTCCGCCGCGGCGCGGATGATGTTCTCTGGCGCACGGAGGGCAAAGGAGCCAATGTCCCCGCTAGGCGTCGGCTCGGTAGCACACAGCGCTACGTGCAAGCATGAGTCAGTTGATCCGACGAGAATGACAGAACATCATACCGTAACCAAAGTTACTCAGGATGACGGGCAGAACCTCGGACACCAAAGGAGAACCATTCCACGGCCACGGGGCAGTGGCCGGAAACGCTACATCACTCTGGAAGTCAAATGTTTCATCGCCGTTCAGAGGCTCCATAGCGAGAGTCTTTTCAATTTCCTCGTCGAGTAAATCCTGGAACATCATGTTGACCGCATTTACATCTACCCGCCGAGTCAGCCCAGAAAGCGAATAACGGAGACTTGCCACACACCTCCGTGAATGAAGTCAAGGCCATGCAAAAAGTACAGTGCGTCCGCCGCAGAGACAATGATAGGTATGACGTTGTGGACGGGGAGTCGTCCCGACGGGGAAGTCGCACGGTAGGCGTCAGCGCTTGAGCTCAACGGCCGGGAGAGGAAGCAGTAGTGAACCCCCTGCGCGCCACGCTGAGCGAAATGATCAATGAGAAAGGGGAGTCGTGTAGGGAAACTCTCTTCCGTGCGCTTGTTCAGAGCATTGAACACATCGAGTTCGCGGATGGCTCGAGGGAATGTGACGGAAGAATCGAGGGAAAAGATGTTCGCGGACAGGTACTTCATAGCAGCATAATCGCGCCTAAACCAAGTTCAGTAACACAGAAGCGCCAAAGAGATACTTTGGCGGTTGAACCTCTTCTACGAGAAACGTGCTGAAGAAACGTGCTTTCCCCAGCTTGCGGATGACTTTGTAGCGCCCGTCCTTGAGCAACGCACCTGGCTTCGTGATAAATCCGTCAACCTGATGCACACTCGATGGAATTTTCTCTGTTGTGAGGGCCTGCCTTGCTTGACGAGCAGTGCTTCTGACAAATTCACGAAAAGCGTAAGCCATGGTGTGCAGGCGACGGTGAGGGGCGAAGCAGAGGACGGGCGCCGGCCGGCGAGCCGTCCCGCGCCGCTTGCGACCTGCGGTGCATGCACTTCTGCGGCGAGTTCTAAGTATTACGGAGGAGGATGGACACTTTCAGCGTGCGGATGATGATGAGTGGTCCTTCGACCGGTGACCGTCTGTCGGCGACAATGAGATGAGAGGGTGTACTAACAGTAAACAGACAGATACTAACAGTAAACAGACAGATTAAAATGACAGTACTTCCGCCACGCTAGATAAACTCAATTTGATTGCGTCGGAGTCTAGATGATCCTTCAGTGCGCAGTGCGTTGCAGAAGCGACTCACTCGAACTCCCGGCGACTCGGAGTCCCTCCGGCATGCAGCAGCATGTTATGTACATATTTTGTCTCTTGACACTCGACTCCTGAAGCTGTGAACACCACGCGCAAAGTACTTACGTTGCGAGCATGCGCGGGCGGCCTTGCCCGCTTGTCCGCCTCAAGGCTTGTGAGCGTGGCTTTCGTGCACCGTCTGTCACTCTTTGCATGGATGCCTATGCGGCATACACGGGGCCTACCGAGTCCCTCGCACCTCTTCAACGTTGACTCCTCGCATCGCGCTATCTGGCTTTCCCCCCTGGGCTTTCCATCGCTCCCCCGATTCTTTCGTCTGGATACCCATGCCTGTCTTTTCCTCCCTGAAACGGCTGCTCAGGAAGCGAGATCGGCCATCCAAGGCTCAAACAGAAGGTGCTGTCGGTGACCCACCAACGCAGCCTTCACCAGTGGCCGAAGAACAGCCCGAGCGTCGGCAGGATGGCGCTATTCCGGTCACTGCTGCCAGAGATGGTTCTGAGACTCAACAAGGAGCAGGGACGCGCAGGTCTTGTAGATGCTCCCCACATCCGAAAGGCGGGCAAGGCAGAAATCTCGTCGTCTGCATCGACGGCACGTCCAATCAGTTCAGCGAAAAGGTGCTCTTGTTCTTCTCTCCTTCGCATCTGCCTGATACCTTTACAGAACACGAATGTCGTCGAGCTGTATAAAAGCCTCATCAAAGATGACGACCAGCTAACCTATTACGACAGCGGAATCGGCACGTACGTGTCCGAGGACGCGAACTGGTTCTCTCGCTGGAAGCAGGCCGCTAAACACAAGGGTGATATGATGTTCGCATGGTGTGTTCAGTGATTTGTCCAGCTCACTTCTTCCGCTAATTATCTATAAAGGAGCTTCAAGAAAAATGTCCTCAACGCATATCAGTGGCTGTCCGAGAACTATCGAGATGGCGACAAAATATTCTTATTTGGTGCGCAATGCGAAAATGTCCCGCATGTATGCGCTCACTTCATTGCCAGGCTTCTCTCGCGGAGCATATCAAGTTCGTGTAATCGCAGGCATGATAGAGAAGGTACGGCCTTTGCGACTGATTTGACCTGGCGATGTATAATGATGTATGCTAACGCCATTATATATAGGTCGGCCTCTTGCACAAGGGAAATAACAATCAGATCCAATTGTGCGTCGTTCCGTTGTATTCTTGCTCTCCCCATATTCAGCGGCATCCATTTTTGCAGTGCGTACGAACTCTATCTCTCGACGACCTCAAAACAACAGCGGTCAGATCAAGAGCAGCCCTCGCGAACGAGAAAAGGACAGAATGCCGAGACTACGAAGAAACAGGACGACCTATGTACGCGGTTCAAAGAAACGCTGTCGAGGGAGAACGTTCGGGTCCATTTTGTGGGCGCGTGGTGAGTACGATATAACAAGTTCGTAGCACGATCTCCCATGGTCTTTTTGCAGGGATACTGTCTCGTCGATCGGGCTTTTTAGAGGGCCGAGCCTTCCAGAGACGACAACAGGCATGAAACATGTCTGCTTCTTTCGTCATGGTCTTGCGCTCGACGAAAAGCGGGGCAAATTCCTGCCCGAACTTGCTAATGGAGGTGACGGTCCACTTACCGTCAAGGACATCGCAGTCTCAGATATGTACGTGCCAGACATACAATTGTTATGCATTGCACTGCTAACTACCCTCTTAGTGGCGGTGGGCGTGCTGGTCCCCCTTCCGGGGTCGTCAGTGGAGCGACCGACGTCAGTCGAGCGACCAACGTCACTGAACACGCTCTCAATGTCAAAGGTCATGAGAATGGCGACGTCAAAGAGGTTTGGTTTGCGGGCTCGCATTCCGACATGTACGTACCTGAGCTGTGGATCGATCTGCTTCGCCACACTGACCAACTGCATAGCGGCGGTGGAAATGTCCCTAATCCTGAGGCTAATCACTTTGGACCTGCCCTGCGTTGGATGAAATATGAAGCCATGACGAATGGGCTTCGCGTGTCGCCGCAGAAAGATCAATGGGAGCCCCTTGAACTCAATCTCTCTGTCGGATGGTTCTACAAGGCCATCGATCAGTGGCCTTATAGCCGACTGTCATACAGAGACCGCGATAGCACGGTGTGGTGGTTCGTCACCTCCGTGATATTTTTCTTGTCGAGGGCTTATACATGGCTAGGCCTCCTCATCGCGGTGCCGCGCGCCAGGTGAAGCCAGGCCAGAAGATCCATCAATCGGTGTTTGAGAGCATGGGCATCAACACGGAGAGTGTTGCGAGCGCACAAAGCACACAGGGCACGGGGTACCGTCCATTGGCTCATTTGCCCGATGGTTATACCTGGGGAACCCATCAGGCGCTCCTCGAGCCTGACCCATATCTTTCGGCTGTCACAACTATCGCTCAGCTCCAGGAAGTGGCCGCTGCAGAGAAAACATCGCTTTCTACGGCGCAACGGGAGGTTCTGGAAGGGCTGGTCCTTTCAGGTGATTTTCATGCTAGGTCTTCTTGACGATCTGACTGAAGTTTTCACAGAACCCGGCCGAGTCTCGCTTGCGACCGCTCCCAATGCTGGAAGAGTCTTGTTTGAAACTCTTGAACATTCACAAAACGATGTCATCTCCTGCCGAGTATTGGCTACTGCTATCATGGCCGTTGGCCCAGATGGACACATAGAGCACTCGGGACCTCTACTTCGGGACCTTATGTCGATCATAGCACGGACTCCCGCTACCAAATTGTACAAGGACTTCATCAAAATGTTCCGCCGTGAGTTCATTCATCATCTGCTCGCGGGTTTGCTGACCCATGCGGCCTTCAGAAATCAGGTTATGTCGCGGACACCAGGGCGCGGTCAACTCGGTAGCATTCTCCCCCGATAGCAAGCGCATCGCTTCGGGCTCGAAAGACAGTACGATCCGAATCTGGGACGTAAAAACGGGGGAGACGGTGGGAGTGCCGTTCACGGGGCACAAAAGCTGGGTACGGTCAGTCGCGTTCTCCCCAAATGGCGCGCACATTGTCTCGGGCTCCGATGATGACACAATTCGCATCTGGGATTCCCTGACGGGGGAGACGGTGGCAGGGCCGTTCACGGGGCATAAGTCGTCGGTTCTGTCTGTCGCGTTCTCCCCCGATGGCACGCACGTCGTCTCGGGCTCGCTCGACGAGACGATTCGCATCTGGGATGCCCAGACGGGGAAGACGGTGGCAGGACCGTTCACGGATCACAAAAGCATCGTTATGTCTGTTGCCTTCTCCCCCGATGGCACGCGCGTCGTCTCTGGCTCTTGCGACATGACAATTCGGATCTGGAATGCCCAGACGGGAGAGACGGTGGCAGGGCCAATTTCGGGGCACCAGGGTTATGTCCGGTCTGTTGCGTTCTCCCCCGATGGCATGCGCGTAGTCTCTGGCTCGTACGACCAGACCATTCGAACATGGGATGCCCAGACGGGACAGACGGTGGCAGGGCCGTTCACGGGGCAAACATACGGAAGTTTTTTCTCGTCTGTCGCTTTCTCCCCCGGTGGCAAGTGCGTTGTCTCGGGCTCGGACGACCGGACAATTCGCATCTGGGATGCTCAGACAGGGAAGACGGTGGCGGGGCCGTTGAGAGGGCACACAGAGGAGATTTGGTCTGTCGCATACTCCCCAGATGGTAAGCTTGTTGCGTCGGGCTCGGAAGACCGCACTGTTCGTATCTGGGATGCGGAGGTCGTCGATGAAGACCTTTGGCATTGAGGTGTGTTTGCTTTGCATCCTCCCCTGTGAGCAAGCACTAACGTCTGCTGCAGGTCAATCAATTTGCATGCACATTCGGGGCACTGGCATGTCGTCTATGGATTCCTGTTTCTTTCAGAGTGCGGACAGTATTTAAGACTGATACCCAGACGCGGCGCCTCATCGCTTCCTCATCGCTTTAGCTTCGCTCGTGTGCTATACAATTCATTATATTTATCAGCACTGCTGCTCTGGCAAACATAGTGGGGTTGAAAGCATGTGATACGCAATAGTTCTCCTCGCGGCCAAAGTTCGCCTGAGTCGTGACCAAATTAGGGTTGTATTGCACCCTCAATGGCTCGTGCAGGTTGACGTCGCGCTCCAAGTAGTACGGCTCGATGTCCTCCCAGTCCGTATTTCTCTGTGTGCGGGCCGTAATGAGTAAAGCGTTGCGCGCAACGAGGACTTGATGAACGGTCGTAGCGTATAGACAAGGTCGGTGAGCAGCTGGTATGTAACGCACCTGCGTAAGACTGCCCGGCCGTTCCGGTGGTAGGATCCCATGTGCGGTCACAGAGACGATGGGATCAGCGCGCGGGTCTCTCTGTATCTTCTCTCCGAACGCACTATCCAGGCATCACCAAACGTGCTTCGGCCGCGAGGATGTCCGTGAAGATTTGGCCAACGCGGCAAAAGCATCCGCAAAGTCCTACTTCCTAGGAGGATGGTTGTACCGCTCGTGTTCGCCGGACAACGAGGGTCGAAGGATTGTGAAATGGCGGTGTTGCGAAGGGAAGAAGGATTTACTGTCGACGCATGGGACGCAGGCCCATGACATTGAGAATGACGGCCGCGTAAGTCCAGTTTCGCGCGTGGGGTCTATAGACGGTGTCAGCGAAGCACAGATATAAGTCAGAATCTACGCACCGTTCGACCCGGGTCGCCATCGCCCGTACTCCTCGAACTGCCCATCCCGTCTGCCTGCATGGGCGCCAACCAGGTACGTTCGCGGGCGTGGTGAGATGGCTGTCACGGTCTCATGTGCCAAATGGGCCGGGTGGAGAGGGCTTCAGCGCAAGGCTGGTGGTCTGGTATGAGCACCAGCAGGCTCACAGAGAGAAAAGGCTTGTACTTACGGCGCGTGAGTCCAGAATCCTATGACATTCGCTAGGCTGAAGCGATTGGTATGTGACATGAAAGAACGCCGATGGGTGTTGAACGGGGCACCTCGGAGCACACAGCGAGCAAGCTGGAGATGCTGCAGAGGATAGTCCTGGTTCCGTGATTATGGCGATGTGCAGCGATGGAGACATAAATCATAAATCGCAGTACGAAGGGACCTCGTATCCTCGCGTGTGTCATCACTGTCAAAAAGGCGCCGACTTGGCACCACGTGCAAGCAGGCCACAGGAGCGAGTTCGGCGCATTTTTCGAGAACAAGAGGCAGGAAGTCAAGTAGGTATATAGAACTAGTGCAATTGAGCAAAGTTGCGCCCACCGCGAAACAGAACGGCTCCGGACATTGCCAACCAGACCTATATCTCCGTCCCCGCGCCCTCCACAAATACCCCGGAATACAGCAATCCTTCCTTGTCCCCTTCTTGGATCCCAAAATGAACAACATCTCCTTGTTCCGCGGCTGGCTGGCTCGGGTCGATCAACGGTAGCTGCAATCGGTATGTTATCTCACTTCTCCTCGTGAGACGACATCCCACACCCACCTTCAGGATGCCGAAATGAAATTCGCCCTGCCCGTCGGCCCCGCTCGTAACCCCAGTGTTGGCCACTGTTGGAGAGACGGCCGACAGATGGCCTGCCCCGATGGAGTAGAAGGTTCTGACTGTAAGCCTCGTCCAGTCGACGACAACGGCAAAGTTGTGCCACTGCTCGGGGACGAAGGGCGTGCTGAAGATCACAGTGCGGTTGTGAGTTCGTATTTTGAGGTCATGCGACGCAGCGGACGGCGTCGTGTTGAAGGGCGTCCCTGAACATACAATTCTCGCAACACATCGTGAAGGGAGATCGTTCAGCTACCCACCGATTTGTAAATCAAAAACGTGAGTGCCATCCGTTGGCTCGATCCAGACAACTTGATATTCGTGCGTGTAATTGAGCGGCAGCGCTTTCACCGACTGGACCGAGAAGTGGAAGGCAGAGACCCCCGTTTCGATTTCCGAGTCAAAGATCGTCCGGTTTGCGCCAGCATACGGTTGCGCGATGATCTCTCCCCGACGAAAGCCGGTCTGCGGCGGAGAAGACCCCGGCGTAAATATGGATGTGTTGTCAATGGTGCTGAGGATGGTCTGCTCCGGCTGCGCCCATAGTGGAGTGGGTGCGACGCTGTGCCCAAGAAATGAAACGTACTGCACGAGCGAGGGTCAGGCAAATGATGATACCCGTGAAAGAAGATGTATTGGCGTACGTGGCTGGCGTTCTGCGTTCCCTTCACGACGCTGCGCATCTTGATCTACCATCCCTCATGCGAACGGGAGACTACTACCGCGAACTCACCTCAGATATGGGCCGTCGGACGCGTCCAGATCCGCTTCTGTGTAATTGAACGGCGCACGGCCATCCCACAAGACGCGGGTCGCACGCGAGAGTGAAATGAAAGCGAAGAACGTGCCAACGGCGATGACACGCATGTCGTCGTATGAAGTGGATGTTGGCCAGTGCCACGCTGCACTTGAAATTCCTGTCCTTGAAAGGCCATTATGGCGAGGCTGGATGCATTTAGCACGCTACTCGAGAGAAGAGTTGCCGTGAGTAGCCGCGGGGAAATGGCGCAACTTCGGAGAGCACTCGTCCATAAAAATTGCGACAGTGGGTCTTCTCCTGGTCACCGGTTACCTGCGTCCATGTCGGGTGATCAGTAGACATCAGGGCCGCCTGCTGTAACCTGTTAGAATGGGGGATCATGACCGAGGGCCGCTTACAGGGCCAACTGCGAGAGCTTCTTGTTGCCTCCACGCCGGCATCTAGCACATTGATACAGCCGCTGGCAGTCACAACAGTATTCGTCAGTCGTTACGCGCGGGCCTAGCGACACATGTGCTGGGATGAGTGATGGAACATTGGAATTGGAAAGTACCAGGGTCCACTGGCCCGGGCCGGGCGTCGACGACTCGGACGAGTCAGCATCACGTGAACGTGCGACCGATGGTCCCACTGCCAGCCTCCGCGTCGCGCGAGTCCGCATCGTTCAATTGACCTGCAGTTTACTTGGCTGCATATACTCCTCTTATGCCGTCCTTGGCTGTGCGCGTACGCTCCCGAATACGCAGTGCTCTCTCCTCCGGTGACAATGGCGCGAAAGTTCGACGGCGAAGGAAGCTAACTGCGGCTCTCTGGAGCAATCTCGCCATTCTCAGGTGCGTTCCGAAGCACCTGTAGCCCCGGAGGTCCTCAACCTCCCAGAGTGTTACTTCTAGTCGCCGGGTATGTCTGGATGCTGGCATTACCATCACCGCAACTGGGGGGGTCCGAGACGTACATCGACGAGAACGCCTTGCAACCAGCCCAGGTACGTTATGACCGCTCGGAGCCCGACATTGGCTAACATCCCGTTTTCGCAGGTCAACACATACTGGAGCTGGGGAGAGGTTCGCCGTGCGGATGACTACCTCGCCGAACTGGAGGCTCTGCGAGACCGGAACGCGTCATCCGAAGAGTGAGGGAGGCGGTGTTCTCAAGTATCTCACTTATCCTCACTACGTCTGCAGGCGCGCGAGGTACTTCGTGGATGAGTTTACGAAGCTAGGAGTACCAGCATCGACACAGTCCTACTCGATTAGGTCCAGTCTCGGGGTGTGTTACCATTCGGATAGCAAATTCACCATTTCTTGACAGCTCACACCCCAGGTTTCCCGAGGCGTCAATGCTTACGCCATATACACAGCTCCTCGCGCGTCTGGTACAGAAGCAATTGTCATCAGTGCTTCATGGCTCAGCCTCACCGATGGCTACAACCTTCGCGGGCTGTCAACTGTCCTCGCGCTCTCCGCATTCTTAACGAGCAAGTCCAATTCGTGGATCCTCTCGAACGCATGCCCAACGATCTCCCCCAGGGTACTCACACTGGTCGAAGGACCTGATTTTTGTGTTGAGTGACAGCCACCTCGATGGCATGCACGCATGGTTAAGCACATACCATGGTTCTACACAGTCCAGTAAGCTCCTAGTCGTCTATATGGCCTGTATTTCTTGCTGACTTGCACGAAGACATGCAGGCCGATGAGCTGGAACTGTCATCAGGCGTCATATGGACGGCTCTTAACTTAGATTATCCCGGCCACTCATTCTCTCACCTTGGTATATTTCGTGGTACGGCCCGCTGCCCGCAGACCTCATCTCCCCGACTAATGACCGTTCCCGACAGAGGGACTCAACGGCCGTCTTCCGAACCAAGACCTGCTCAACTCCGTCCGTGTGATCGCACACCACACCGCTGGCGTTCCGGTCATCCTGTACGACCACTTCGACTCTTCCGAATGGCCCGGCCGGCAGGACGTGCTCAAGTTGATACCATCATGGGTCCCGCAGCCTATTCGCGAACACAGAGACGTCATCGAGTACGGCTATAGAGCAAAGAATGTTTTTCGACATATGGCATATCAGGCGCGGGGCCGCGCAAGCGGAGCACACGGGCTTTTTCATCAGTGTGTTGTTCTCCTTCCTCGTTCGTATCCTCCTTGCTGATGATACATCTACAGATATCGCATAGATGCTGTTACCCTTTTCGCTGTACCCTCGAACGGGCCACACGGCTTCTATGCTCTCGGCCGGTATGCATAGCCCGTCTGTTCTCCGGTCTGCGCTCGTTGACCGCCGCGTACAGGACTGTTGAATCCACGCTCCGCACGATGAACAACCTCCTCGAGCGTCTCCACGCGTCGTTCTTCTTCTACATCCTCACGACCCCGGGCAAGTTTCTCAAAATCGGCATGTACCTCCCAAGCGCCGTCCTCGTGGCTGTCGCACTGATGTTCGGTGGCATGGGCGAGTGGGTAAGCGCGGGCTGGGTCGAGATCGTGGACGACGATGGCGGCGCCGATGCGAAGGAGAGCGGCAAGCAGCAGAAGCAGAAGCGGTGGGTGACGCGCAGCAGGGATGTGATCCCTGCACTGGGCATCATGATCGCCACACACGTCGGCGGCGCGCTCCTGTTCTTGATACTTTCTTCGCGATGGTTCATAGCGCAGCAGGCGGTACGTGGACATATATACGCGTCGCGCGTTGCACTAACACACTCCCCAGGCCCTCGCCCTCCCCCTGATGCTCCTGCTCGCCGCCATCCCGTTGGGCGTCCAACTCATATTCACCGACGCCTACCCCGCGCCCGCCGCCGCCTCCTCCACAGCCGCGCCGCTTTCGCTCCTCCTGAAGGCGCTCACGTTGTGCCTCGCGAGCACGCTCATCTCCGTCACCTCCGTGCTCAACTTTTCGCTCGCCGCGCTCCTCGCGGTCGTGTTCGGCGCGCCGCTGTCGCTCGCGGGCGCACCGGCGTCGCCGACCGCGGGCCTGCTGCGCTACGTGGAGTACGCGGTGCTCGCGCTGGGGTGGCTGGCGCACGGGGCGCAGGTGCGCGAGGCCGTGTGGCAGTGGGAAGTGCTCGGCGTGTGGTTCGCCCCGCTGGTGTGCGTCGTGTACGCGCCCATCATGCTGCAGGCTGGCATTGTTGCTTTACTTCCTCCATAGCAGATCCGGACACCTGTAATACGCATAATATAAAAAAGCAAAGGTAAATCCCCTGGGCCGGACCACTCTAAATGACATAAGCCGCCTTCCGAATTTGGGGACCCTTTCTTCTTGCTTTCCAGGTCCAGCTCTTCTTACACGAGTGTTTACGCGGTGCTTTGCACAAGCTTGCAGTCGACTTGCCAGGCCCAGACTCTTTCCATGTCAGCAGAGAACAGTGGACCAGCCGGACTTGATATCGAGGGGACTTCCGAGATGGCATATTCTGCGGATGAGGAGCTCCTCGAGATACTTGAAGCGTCCCGACCATCCTCTTCGCTGGTAGAACGCGTCATGGTTCGTCCCAGGGCACGTATATCTTTCTCGAAGGTTGTAACTCTGAGTTCTCTTAGCATCAGGGTGCCTCGCTGCCCACCGAACTGCAGCACTTACTGGCGGAACTCACAGCCCCCTCCGCGACATTAACCGTGGCAACCGCTCCCTCTTCATTGCTAGCTGACACTCGAACAGTCCACGAGCAGGAACTACTCAGACTTTACCCGTTTGCACTGGAAGCCACCTACTGTGCACGCTTAGCGGTCGAGAACGAGCGAGACACGGGGCACTCTGTAGCCAAGACATCCTTTTGGGCATTGCTCATTTACAGCGCGTTGCGGATGAAAACACTGTGAGCTCGATCCTTTGTGCCTCCGCACGTAACTGACCTTCGCGCTTTTCCTCAGCGGGAAGGTCAAGTTCGCACTGTCGCACTCGTCTGTAAAGTCGCCGTTGTCGCACGACTACGCCGTGGCAAGCTTGGCTGTCGTCGACGTCGTTCCAGGGATCCACAGCACACGGAGTCCCTGTGGCAGTCATTCCCCCGCCGCTGTTTCCATACAGCAGGCTGGCGAATTGAGCGGAGTGGTTGGTCAGTCTCACCATATGACCCTCAATGTAACATGCTCAAGAATACTTACAGCGGCAGACGTTGGGCTAGACGGCGGATCAAGTGCTTCTCGCCTTTCTTCAACTGAGCTGACTACCCATTTTGTTGCGTTCCCATCTCCGGGAGGAGACCCGGGCGTGGTCATGTTCCTCGTGGCGCCACCTCCTGATATGCCTCACGCTCTGGACAGCGCATTACACCAAAGGCGGGTCCGGGGACTCGATGGCCCTGTTGTCGGCCTACAGGTCGATCAGCATAGTGCCGTCGGTCAACTGACATGGGCTTGGTTCAGCAATGGCATCGAGAATGTCAGTGTTTCTGGAATGGCTGATTTCGTTTACTGATGCTTCTCAATGCAGGACGTAGTTCGGGTTTCATCCTCCCGCCTCATACGTCTCAATGACCCATGTGACACTTTGATTTTTCTGGGATTCCTGCTGCGCTTGCGTACTGTCATGCATCGCTGGCATGACATTTTTAACTCAAATGTTGCATCCGCGAGAAGCCTCCAAAAGGGGAGGATTTCCAGGTCAGGCGGATTCTTGACTGGATGCACGGTGCTTCTGAATCGTATGTGGCGATTTCTGGTCCCAGCTTTCACCCTTCACATGCCAGGCGACTGCAGGCAATGTCCAGGCTACGCGCGGTCTTCAACGCCCACGCCTGGAGTGTCCACGCTTTCCTCGTACGCGTTATTACCTGTCCCCTGTCTTTATGTCTGACATCCATCAAGCTCAGGAAATGCAGCGCCACCCGCACTCAGCTCTATCTCTGACTGCTCTTTTTCTCAGTGAGCACTCGCGCCTGTCTTTCCGGCTACCTTCTTACGGGCAATGCAGGGCCGTGACCATGTCGGCGAAACTTATATCCTCAAACTCGAAGAGAATGACCAGTAGTGAGTGCGTGTTTCTCCTTGTATCGTGTCGGCACGCTGCTTAGTGAGCCAAACTCTTAGCTTCGCCGCGGGTAGGGGTGCCTCCGAGATGGTGACATCCCCTGCGGATGACTTCGGATTCGACAGAGGAACCATCTACTTCGCCCGAGGAGGCAAAGCCGAATTCACTGCGCTGGTCTCACAAGCCTACGAGAGTGCTATCGCGCTTCGCGCGCCCTCGTGGACTGGGGAACAGGTGTGCCGGCACAGCCTATCCGCGCCTGATCATCACCTCACCCTCGTTTTCTCACAGCTCAGCCGACGGGCGAAGCATTGTACCGACTCTGGAGCCATTCTAGGATCAATAATCCCGACTTCCGAGCTCGACATCGTGCCGCAAATTGAATCGTTGCAGAATTCTGTGTTGCTCATGCAGAGTGCAGCCGGCGGAGACACTCCCATACCGACTGCCGAGGACCGCGATGTTTATGCGTTCGTGGAGGCGCACCTCAACACCGTCATTCGCGTGTCTGCGATGGCAGCAAATCTCTTGGAACGTTCTCACATTAACCCACTCACAGAGGCGGAGTGTTGCATGCTCTTCGACTATATGGCCTTCGTATTCCTGCCCGGAGTATATGGCTCATTAGCCAGGTACGTCTGCACGAACTATCGTACTGATGTCATGCTGAAACAAGGTTCGTACAGCCTAGAGACCGTCTTGGCCTATTCCAAAAACCCGATGTCGACTTACCCGACACTCGATGACGATGCGCAAGTCAAAGTTATCACGGATCGCGAGAACTTAGCCAATGAGTGGTCGAGGGCGACCCAGAAGGATACAGCACCATATAGGTTCCTCAAACCGGTTGACCCACGCCTCTCGTGCTTTCAGGCCGCTCAAGCCCGAGCCGGCCTTCGCGTCACCCGCCTGGCGAGTGATACAGACATTGAAATGCTGAACGATCGCCTGGCCAAAGAACCTGCACATGGCAAGTGTGACGGCGCGGGATTTCTGGCAGTATATCTTGACGGTGTCTCTGACGAAGTCATCCGGAAGCTGTCGTTGGTCCAGACGGCGGCGTCAGAGAAGACGCCAGCGAAGACTGTACCGCAGAAACGAGGACGAGGAGACATTGATCTCCAGGATTCTCGCACCTTTGTCGATCGCAACCTCGGTGACGGAACTGCCTCTGTCCGTGCACCCCTTTCCAAAGCCTTTCCCCTCCTCCTGCCCTACCTGATGGTGGAATACAAGAAGGACTCGGACGATCCTGCCACTTATGCGATCACTGGTTACAACCAGACTCGGTTATACCTCATTGCTGCAGTATCCTTTCTCAAGGTGGTCGGCGTGGTGGACTTTACGGTCTTCGGCCTTGCTGTCGACGGACTGGAGGCACTCTTATTCGGTGCCATATACTCCAGTGCCAAAGATGTACGTCTTCGATTCCCTGGTTTAGCGAGATTTCTCACAATATTGATGACGGCCAGTGTATCATCATCTTGGATCAGAATGTCATGCGCTTCCGCCTCTACGTCCCAAACGAAGTATACCACCTGTCCGTTGTCCTCCGCCGACTCGCGGTAACACAGTCAGCCGAACTCTTGAAGAAATTCAATGATGTGAAGGACAAGCTCATCGCTACCCTGAAGGATAAGGCGAAGCGCTCCGAGCTCTTGAACTGGCACTTGCCGCAGTAGGGCCGTGCTTGTTGTGCGTACATTGTGTAGTATTCTGTTCAATACACACGAGATGTAAGATGACTCGAAAGCACTTGTGATACATAGCAAGTTGCATTCAACTGAGGTCCATCCCGACGGCTCCGTCGTCTGGCCCGAACAAGTCGCCTTCCTCATCATCCGCCTCAGTGCCAGGCGGGACTGCAACCATCTGCCGCTGCAGCTCGTCGACCTTCATCTGCATGCCATCGAGAACCAGTGGCACCGCGCCGCCCTCGCCCTCGTCTGCCTCGCCGGCATGCTCGTCACGCTCGCCTTCGTCATCGCCATCGCGGTCCTCCGCGCCCTCGCCCTCCGTCTCCGCACGGCCTTCCTTGCGGCGGCGCGCGAGCTCGCGCATCTCGTCCTTCTGCGCGAGCTTCATGTCGAGGTCCTGCCGCAGCTTGCGCAGCGCGTCCTCGAAGCGCTTCTTGATTAGCGGATTCCCCGCGCTCGCGACCTCGTTCTCCTTGCGCGCCACGGCCTCCTCGAGATCCCCAATCTCCTCGTTCAGCAGCTGCCGCGCCTGCACAGCGTCGTCGTCGTCGTCTTCATCGTCTTCGTCATCCTCCTCGCTCTCGTCCTCGTCCTCATCATCGTCCTCTTCGTCATCGGAGTCCCCAAGCGCCTGGTCGAGCTCAGCGGCAAGGTCCTCATCAATGTCGCCTTCGACGTCGGGTTCGTCTCCGTCGTCACTCCCGTCGTCGTCGTCCGCGCCGCCGCCGGCAGGAGTCGCCATGTCTCCCGTTTCACCTGGCGTTTGCGCGGGCTCATCGCGTTCGATAAATTCAGAGTCTGAGAGGTCAGGATTCACATTATCCAGGACCTCTTGCGTTGTATGTCAGAAGGAGGAAGGTTAACAAGTTAACGGCAGGAGCGCACCGTATTTCACCTCGTCAGCGAGGGCGTCTTGCTCGAGCAATCGCTCCACCTCTTCCTCCACGCTTTCAATGGTACGCTTGTTCACGCGCTTGCGGAAGCGACGCTTCCGAACCCAGTGCAAAGGAGGTGTTATACCGTGCTGCCAGATGAAGTCGTCGATGTTAAAGCTCTTGTGGCTGCCCACTGCCTCCTCGTTGGGGACACGCTTCTCAACCAAGAGCATCTGTAAACGATGTGAGATTAAAGGGCGCTGCTGGGGAGCAATAAGCCGACCTGACATATGTCGGCCACTTTGAACATTTGCTTGTTGTCCATGGTCTTCTGCGATTCGACAATGCATGGCAGGTCGACTAGCTTCGCCGAATAAGAGTTGTTCCCAATGTGAAAGATTGCTCTACGCGAGTCTGTTGTTATTTGAGCGTCCCCTAAGGCATCGCCGGAGAGTAACGGTGCGCACCTTTGAACTTGAACCAGACATCAGGGCCAATTTCCCTAGAGGCGATCATCTTTCTCAAACGCTCGCAGTCCTCCCCCGGCGGCATGCGCAAAATGAACTGCTCCTCGAACGACAGGTCCTCGTCGTCCGAGTCGAGTTCGCGATCATACGGCCCCAGGAAGCTGACGCCCGGCGCCTGCGACGCGGCCTTTTCGCTGAGCTTGAGCTTGAGCTTCGGGGCGGCGCGTGGCTTCGCATTGGAGGAGCGCGTCTGGCGGACAGTGCTCGGCTCTCCGAAGTCTGAGAGAGCGGGTGTGCTGGGACGGCGGCGGGCCGCTGCGCGCTGGGGACGCGTGCTTGCAGGAACGGAGGGCGTCGACGCTGCCGCAGAGTGGGACTTGGGGACATATGAGGGCGAGGGGTCGACATCGACGTCGTCGACGACAATCAAGTCGTCGTCGAGATCCATTGGCAGTTGCTAGTGGAAGCTAGTACTTGAGCGGCGGAGACTAACGTCCGAGTCTACAGCAGGACACGTGACTCGAATATTCTTTGCAATTTATGAAGTTATTTCCGACGTCGACAGCAACCATGTCGACAACCTCCCCACTAGCTCTAACGCTTCACGTCTGGCCTTCGCAGTGGGGGCTGTCGTCAATAGAGCCGTCCAGCCTCGCTGCGGTTTTCTACCTTCAGTTTGCGGTCCCCGGCCGTTTCGTCATCCGCGAATGCACAAATCCCGACCTGTCCCCCACCGGTGGGTCAGTACCAGTGCCTGCGTTCAACGCGTCTGAATCCCATAATCTCTCCCGGAACCACAGGGCAGCTTCCTTACTTGACGCATGGGCATCACATCGTCGCACCTGCAGCGTCCATCTTCAAGTACGTCGCTGCGTTGGCGCCTGCATCCCTTCCGCATGCGCACGACGCAGAACAACTTTTCTCTGCGGACCTGGATGTGATGCTCAGCTCAGTAGAACGCGCGCGGCGGACGGCATGGTGCGCCCACGTCGAGTCGACGCTTGGTGATCTCTTGGTGCGTGGTGTTTTGGTCCTAGCATCGCGCACGAATCCAACCCTTGCGCATCAGGCCCACGCGTTTTACTCCCTTCCGGCGAACTACGCAGGTGTGACGCAGCCTGCGTTCGCGTCGTTCTATTCCGCCCCCCTGCGTTATTACGTACCTCAACGGATCCGCAAGCTCTACCATGCCCGCCTGGAGGCGAACGGGCTGTGGAATCTACCAGGCGAAGAGATTGAGGACAAAGAGGCAGAACGTCGTGCGTTTGGATCGAAGGAGAAGCCGACAGAGAAAGACCCCAAAAAGCTTTTCAAAAGCGCGTTCGAACGCGAGCGCGTACGTGCCCTACCTATTTCTCGGTAGACTCAGCTCAGCGCCGCGTACAGGTTCTGGAGAAGGCGCGGGATGCATTCGACCTCTATACCCGTCTTCTGGGCGACAACCGATACTTCTTCTACGACCGGCCAACCACGCTCGACGCAGTCTTGGCAGCGCACATACTTCTCTTGACCACGCCATCCTTCCCTGACCCACTCCTCTCTTCCCTTGTATCATCATCATACACCACCCTCATAGCGCACGCGCATCGCGTTCTGGCAGCCGCACATCCACCTGCAGCCGTACCTCCGCCATCCATCTCCGCCCGCGACCTCCTCCCCTATCCTAGCGTCCTATGGGCTAGCATCACTTCGCGAACGGAAAAGACCGCCGAAGAAAAGGAATTTGACAAGATGCGGTGGCGCTGGATAGGCCTTGCACTCCTGAGCACGATCGTATACTCGGCCCTTTGGGGACCGAGGATACAGATCAAAACCGTGGACGAGTTGGAAGCGAATGAGGTCATAGAGGATGAAGAGGACGACGACGCCGATGAGGAAGAGGACCCACCCGCAAGCTAAGCCTGGACCAGCAAGCTAGCTTCCGCCTGGTCGGACTTGTTTGACCCTGGATGGGGACGACACTGGACGAGATGCGTAACCAGGCGCGTCACTCCCGCGCCTTAAGTACATGGTACCCGTCGAGGATCGAAGAGCTTGTAGATTACCTCAGACTACGTGGACGGGTATGACATGAGGGTGTTCTGGACGTGTAGGCCGCAATGTCTCTATCAATTAAACCGTTGCACCCTATTCAACTTCCTTGCCGTCTTCGCATTCGTCTGTGTGTTTTGTCCCCGCACAGGCAGACCCATCGCGTGCCTCTTCCCGACATAGCTGCCAATCATGCGCTGGTGCGCAATGTTCTCGCGCATCTCCCTCTTCAAGTCCGTCTCTATCTTCAACCGCCTAAGCGGGTCGCCTCCTCTGGAGTTGGCATTGGTGGATGCCGCTGTCGAGGACTGAGCGGGGGCGATGAGCTGTGGGACCGTTGCCGACGGCGGCTGTGGCTTGAAGCGCAGGGACGCCAGCGGATTGCGGGGCAGTGCTGGAGAGGTCGATGGGGACGACAGGAAGGCGGCGAGGGATGTGGTCTGGCCGGCGCTGAGCTGCCTGACCTTGCAGGCGTCGTGTATCTGCAGGCGCGCGCACAAGCGGTGCGCCACGTAGGGCCCTATGCCATAGAAATGGGTGAGGGCATGCTAGCAAAAAATCAGCGCCATTGGCATAGAGCGTGCGCTGGGACTCACGCGGACGAGCTGGGCGTCCGGCAGCTGCACACCGAGGATATGCACCATGGCGAGCGGAGGAAAGGCGGGGTTGAAACTCAGACAAGGCTGCAAGCGCGCTCTCAACCTCGAACCAACCCATTCGTTCTCCTCACCTCTCCTCCGTCGCTCAGTATGTCTACCAACAAGGCAGAGGGCAGGCGCGAGGATGCGCTCGTCAAGCAGCGCAACCAGGCCCGTGAGGACTTCGAACGTCAGAAGCAGCAGCTCATCCAGGAGACCGAGAAGGCGCGGCCTTCGACTAACCGCTTCGTCGGGCAGAATGACTCCATGGAAGAGTCTCTGAAGAAGAGCACGGTCGGACTGGTAAAGTTGGAAGAGTTCCAGCAGAGGCGCAAGGAGCTTGAGGAAGCAAAGGCCCGCGAGGCCGCACGCACTGACGAGCTCAAGTAAGTCACGCAGCATACCCGAATCATCGCATGCGGGTGGCTTATTCTCAGCGGAGGATCTTTTTAGAGAGGACAAGAAGGTGAAGAAGCGCAAGAAAGCCGCCAAGGCCACACTTTCATTTGCCCTCGACGACGACGCCGATGGCGGCGACGCGTCGGGCACGTCGACTCCCGGCGTCGAGATTCCCGACGAGAACCCGTCGAAGCGTGCGAAGCTCAAGAAGAATCCTGCTGTGGACACCTCTTTTCTGCCAGACCGCGACCGCGAAGAGGCGGAGCGTCGGGAGCGCGAGGAGCTGCGCCAGGAATGGCTGAGGCGGCAGGATGAGATGAAGCTTGAGGAGATCGAGATCACGTACTCCTATTGGGATGGCAGCGGCCATCGAAAGAGCGTAGTGGTGAGTGTATTTTGTGTGCCCCGTGCAGCTCTGGTATTAACGTCATGCGCGATCACAGTGCAAGAAGGGCGACGATGTCAGGACGTTCTTGGAGAAGTGCAGACAGCAATTTCCAGAGCTCAGAGGTGTCAGTGTGGACAACCTCATGTACATTAAGGTCAGTACACTTATCGGATGGGCATGCAAAGCTAACGTGCGTCTGAATTTTACCCAGGAGGACCTCATCATCCCGCAGGTGCGCACGAATAGCTGCCTCCTTCTCGAGTCGCACCTGATAACCACTCCAGCACCACACGTTTTACGACTTTATCATCAATAAAGCGCGTGGCAAGTCGGGTCCATTATTCAACTTCGACGTCCACGACGATGTGCGTCTCCTGGCCGACGCAACGAAGGAGAAGGACGAGTCGCATGCAGGCAAGGTCGTGGAGCGCAGCTGGTACCAGCGAAACAAGCATATCTTTCCCGCCTCGCGATGGGAGGTGAGTGGCTTGACCACCTTCGAACGAAGAGCCGATGCTGACTATCTCAACTTCTCTATACCATGCTCTTTGTCGACAACACGCATTGGGTTCGCCCCTTTGGCAGTTGTTTGATCCGCAGAAAAGTTACGGCTCATACACCATCGCATGATTCTTGCTTTCTCATGACTGCACTGTGTTGCGCGAGCGAAGTTCTTAGGACCCTAATATACCTGCAAAGTATATAGCAATAACCGTGGATTTCGACTGCGCTGTTGTCGACATGGCGTCCTTGCACTCCAGACACTCCATGCGCGAGAACACGGAGACGCACGCGTCGTGCGGTAAGAATACTCCCTCTACGCTGTCGATATCAGTTGCCAGCCATGGTAGGGCGCACGTAAATAAGCTCCTCAATGCCCGACCGGTACGGTATGTTCGGATGTGCCTGCTTACGCATCTCCACCATGGCTTTTCTTCGCAGAGTCCTCACATTTCGTACATGGCCTCATGGTGCTCTCGCCTGCCGCTCGTGCCGACTCTCCTGCCTCGTCAACGGTCCATTCGCCTTACTCCCTTCGACCCAGCGTCGCCTATGTACGAAGCCGGGCGCGTTGCTCAAGGACGGACGCTACAAGATCCTCCGCAACCTGGGGACAGGACGGTCCTCCAGCGCATTTCTCGTAGAAGACACTCACCCGCCAATGTATGTTTTGACACTTTTGTGTAAAAGACGTGCCCTGATTTTGGTATAGCGATGATTGTTTCACGAAGTACTTGTCCGCGAACATCATTTCCGTCGATTCCCCAGTCGCATTCTCTCAAGTCATGCGCCAACTCCGCCTGTTCAAAGATGTGCGAAAGCGCGCGGAAGCTAGCTATCCCCCACAGCTTCCCCTTCTCATCGACCATTTCCCTCAGCGTGGCGCGCATGGGGTTCATTATTGCTTCCTCACCCAACTGCTCGGCTCGAATGCTGACGCCTACCGTGCGACTTCCCCGACTGGACGACTCCCCGTTCACAACGTCAAACCTATCATCGCCTCTGTGGCTGAAGCACTGGAATTTCTGCATGGCCTTGACATCATTCACGGAGGTGTATGGCAAGTCTCCGTTATTCGCTTACTGGGCTATTATAACGCGTCGGTGCGTAGATATCAATGCGACCAACGTGGTGCTCGATAACATAGGCGACGAGTACATTGAAGGGATTCTCCTTACGAAGTCTCTTTGCTTCCAGTGTGATGTCGCGTGGCCATGGGATGCTTCCCCTTTGGAGTCCGAGCTTATGACCGTCACCGTCAGTAATCTTGGCTATGGTACGATGGTTTGTCCCTCCCTCGAATAGATCGACTCACACTTGCACGCAGCGATGTGGGTGAATGATCCACAGCCTAGCGGGGACATCGGTTCCTTTGCGCTCCGTGCGCCGGAGAACCTGATCCGCGCCAAGTGCGGAAAGCCGATCGACATCTGGGCTGTCGGTTGCATGGTGTGTACACTTGCCCTCTATTTCTGAGAACCGCCTTATTTACTAGATGCCTAGACGTATGAACTGCTCACCGGCAAGGTTCTCTTCCAACCGCCGGCTGCTAGTATGGACATCACACCGGACGAAAGCATGCTGCTCATGCAGTACGCACTGACGGGCGAGACGCTGGACAAGACGCTTGTCGAACAATCTCGGGTCAAAGATCAGTACTTTGATGGCGATGGTGAGTTACTTGCCCTTGCTGCCTTCCGAGCACGATGTCTGATTGACGTCCTGCAAAGGTAACTTGATCAAGGCGAAGACAAACCCTTACCCGTCCCAGACCATCAAATCTCTCTTGGAACAAAACACTCACTCGGAGCTCACTGCGCGGCAGTTCGACGCCGCCTCCCAGTTCATCAAGGACTGCTTACGGTTGAATCCTGGCGATCGGAAGACTGCTTTGCAGGTACTATTTCATGAGTGGCTGGAAAATGCGCTCATGGGAGGGTCGGATGAACCCGGTGCAGTCCAACTATTTGACAGACCTCCTCCTTCGTATGACACAATTTCTTGGTCCTGAGAAAGAAGTTCTCACTAGATAAGCTTTTTGATGTACTCGTTTCCCCAGCCTCCCGCGGTATGTTTAGGATATATGTGTGCTGTGTTCTTGTATCGTTAGCCGTTCGGTAACAATGCTCTCACTCATCATGCGTTTACGCCACAGTCACCTTCGCTCCAAACACGCCGGCAGATAATGAAAAATTTAAAACTTAAAGAAATATTAGGAGCGTTAAGTTAAGTATAGCGTACAACGCATGACCAGTGAGAGTGTTTTTTCAACGCAACTAATGGTACACGGGGATGCAAACATAACATGGACAACGAGTGCATCACAAAGCTGATCTAGTCAAGACTGCGCTCTCAGGGCCAATCAATCGTGACATATGAAGGCTTAGGAGGAGGAGGAGGGTCGTCAGATATTTGGACTTCATCGGGTTCATCCGACCATCCCGTGAGCAGCCAGTCATGCATTGCTACCTGCAAAGCAGTCTTCCGATCGCCAGGATTCAGCCGCAAGCAATCCCCGATGAACTGGGAAGCGGCGTCGATCTCCCTCGCAGTGAGCTCCGAGTGAGTATTTTGTTCCAAAAGTGATTTGATCGTCTGGGAAGGGTAAGGGTTTTCTTTCACCTTGATCAAGTTACCTTTGCAGGACGTCAATCAGACATCGTGCTCGGAAGGCGGCAAGGGCAATAAACTCACCGTCGCCATCGGAGTACCGATCTTTGACCCGAGATTGTTCGACAAGCGTCTTGTCCAGCGTTTCGCCCGTCAGTGCGTACTGCATGAGCAACATGCTTTCGTCCGGCGGGAGGTCCATAGCAGTCGGAGGTTGGAAGAGGTCCTTGCCGGTGAGCAGTCCATACGTCTACGCACGGCGTAAATAAGGCGGATCTCAAAAAGAGGTAAGTACACGCACCATGCAACCGATAGCCCAGATGTCGATCGGCTTTCCGCACTCGGCGCGAATCAGGTTCTCCGGCGCACGGAGCGCAAAGGAGCCAATATCCCCGCTAGGCTTCGGCTCATTCGCCCGCAGCGCTGCGTGCAAGTATAAGTCAACCTATCCGAAGGGAATGACATGACAGAACATCGTACCATATCCCAAATTACTCAGGACGATGGACACACGCTCCTCATCCAGAGGAGAACCGTCCCATGGCCGCGGTGGAGTGCCCGGGAACGCTACATCACTCTGGAAGTCAAATGTTTCATTGCCGTTCGGAGGCTCCATAGCGACAGTCTTTTCAATTTCCTCGTCACCCATATCCGAGAAATTCACGTTGACCGCACTGATATCTACAGACCGATGCTTTAGAGTTAGCCCAGAAAGCGGATCACGGATACTTGCCACACACCTCCGTGAATGATATCAAGGCCGTGAAGGGAGATCAGGGCCTCGGCCACAGGAACGATGATAGGTATGACATCGTGGACGGGGAGCCGTCCAGACGGGGAAGTCGCGCGGTAGGCGTCAGCGTTTAAGCCCAACGGCTCGGAGAGGAAGCAATAGTGGACCCCATGCGCGTCACGCTGAGCAAAATGGTCGTGGAGAGGGGAAAGATATGGGTTATAGTTCGCTTTCGCGGGGTTTGTCAAAGCGTTGGAGATGTCGATTTCGCGGATGGCTCTGGAAAATTGAAAAGAAGAGTCGATGGAAATGATGTTTGCGGAGAAGTACTTCTCGGCCCGGGTATAGTAATCGCACCTGAACCGAGTTCAGTAGAGGTCCCTCAAACGGAGGGGTCAAGACATACTTTGGCGGTTTAGTGTCTTCTACGAGGAACGCGTTGAAGAAACGTTCTCTCCCCAGCTTGCGGACGATCTTGTAGCGTCCGTCCTTGAGCAACGCACCCGGCTTCGTGATGAATCCGTCAACCACATGAGCACCCTGCAGCAGATTATCTGCCGTGAGGACCTGCTTCGCTTGACGGGCAGTCGTCGTGAGGAATTTACGAGCGACTGCGTAAGCCATGGTGGACGGACGACTGATTCTGAGGGGCTCTGTCAAGAGACGGGCGCCGGCCCGGGCCAACTCCGGGCAAGGCCGAGTCACGGCTCCGCTGTGCAGTGTGTGCGCCGATACGTGGTGCTTGTCGAAAGTCGCTCCCTGAAGCGGCGGGAGCGCGAAGCCCGTTGCGGCGAGGGTAAAGCCCTGCCACCCACGTGCGGTCGAGGCCGGAGACGTGTCACGGTGGTCCTGCACGTAGCGCGCGTCGGGCGCAGGGATCACCTATGTACTACTAGTAGGAGTCAGTACGGTGCTCCCTCTCTACATTATTATTTAGACTACATACCATCTGTAGTCGATAGCACCTGGCAGTCTTGCTTCAATGCTTGTGCAGAGCTGATTCGTCGGGGTTTGATTGAAGTTGAAATTGAGTTGAAACGTTGCCTGATACTGTGATAGGTTCGTCGGCTGGGTCTCGAAGGTGCGTTGCTTTTTTTCTGCGTTTCTTTCTCCCGCGTAATGAGCATGGACACCTCAGGCCTTGACCGGTGAAATTCAGCGCCGCACGGTGTGCCCCTGCATCTGGGGCAGCGCTGGCGGATCGCGAAACCCCGTGAGTCGCGGGCCGGCACCCGCCATTTTACAGTAAGCTGCTTCACAGAGACCATGTCTTACGCTCAGGCTTTCATTCGCAAATTCCTCACAGCGACTCCCCTTTCAGCGAGCCTGGCTCTCAGGGCAGAAAATTTGCTACAGAATGTGCATCAGGTTGACGGACTCATCACGAAGCCGGGTGCGTTGCTCAAGGACGGACGCTACAAGATCGTACGCAAGCTGGGGAGAAGACGTTTCTTCAGCGCTTTTCTCGTAGAGGACACTAAGCCGCCAATGCATGTTTTGACACTTTTCGTGAAGGGACCTTTTACTGAACTCGATTTAGGCGCGATCATTCGATGAAGTACTTGTCCGCGAACATCATTTCCATCGATTCTTCCTTCACATTCTCCCGAGCCATCCGCGAAATCGACGTCTCCAACGCTGTGGAAAGGCGCGTACAAGAGAGCTATGAACCGAGTCTTCCCCGTCTCCAGGACCATTTCGCTCAGCGTGACGCACATGGGGTTCACTATTGCTTCCTTTCCCAGCCGTTGTGCTCAAACGCTGACGCCCTGCGTGCGATGTCCCCGTCTGGACGGCTACCCGCCTACTACGTCAAAGCTGTCATCTTCAATGTGATCGACGCTCTGGAATTTCTGCATGGCATTGACATCATTCACGGAGGTGTGTGGCAAGTCTCCGTTATTCGCTTTCTGGGCTAACTCGGCGGGTAGACGTTAATGCGGTCAACCTCAAGTTCGAGGCTTTAAACGACGAGGAAATCGAAGAGACTCTCGCTACGGAGCGTATGGGCGGTGAAACATTTGACTTCCAGAGCGATGCGGCGTTCCCGGGCACTCTCGCGTGGCCATGGAATGATTCTCCTGTGGATTTCAAGCTTTTGACCGTCAACCTGAGTAACCTTGGATATGGTACGATGTTCTGTCATGTCCTTCCCTTCAGATAGATCGACTTATGCTTGCACGCAGCGGTATGGGTGGATGAGCCGAAGCCGAGCGGGGACATTGGCTCCTTTGCGCTCCGTGCGCCGGAGAACCTGATTCGCGCCGAGTGCGGAAAGCCGATCGACATCTGGGCTGTCGGTTGCCTGGTGCGTGTGCTTACCTCTTTTTGAGATCCGCCTTATTTACGCCGTGCGTAGACGTATGAACTGCTCACCGGCAAGGTTCTCTTCCAACCGCCGGCTGCTGTGGACCTTCCACCGGACGAAAGCATGCTGCTCATGCAGTACGCACTGACGGGCGAGACGCTGGACAAGGACGCTTGTCGAACAATCTCCGGTCAAAGATCAGTACTTCGAGGGCGACGGTGAGTGTCTTGCCCTGGCTGCCTTCTGAGCTCAATGCCTGCTTGACGTCCTCCATAGGTAACTTGATCAAGGCGAAGGCAAACCCTTACCCGTCCCAGACCATCAAATCACTTTTGGAACAAAATACCCACTCCGAGCTCACTGCGAGGCAGATCGACGCCGCTTCCCAGTTCATCGGAGATTGCTTGCGGCTAAATCCTGGCGATCGGAAGACTGCTTTGCAGTTAGCATATCACGATTGGCTGAGCGATGCGTTCTCGGGAGAGGATGAACTCGATGAAGTCCAATTATCTGACGGTCCTTACCCTCCTCCTTTGCCTTCCCATGACACGGGAGGGCAACGTCTTCCCTGAATAATCTTTTTGATGTACTCGTCTGTATCGTTAGTCTTTGTCGTAACAATGCTCTCTCCCTCATCATGCGTTTAAGCCACAGTCTTCCCTCCTGATGCCTCTACACGGTGTAACAATGTCGGTATCGCAGCGTGTTTTGAGCACTAATAAGTGAGGAGCGCGCTCCGGACACTACCCCAAGTAAAAGCGCTGCGCTACATCCACTGTCGAATGACGCCTGCAAGTTCAGAGCTCTCATCCTTGCGAGTCCTATTATCCGCTCGCCTGGAGTCCCTGCTCTTCGTGCCGTTGACACCACTCTGGGGCCCACTCAGTGCTTGTTCTACGACCCGGCAGCGAGTCATTACCAGCTGGAGCGGAGGCAATCCGCCATGGAGGCCAGCACATCTCGGCTGTATCACGCAACGGATGCGGGTACTTCTTCCTCTATATTTCACCAGCTTGACGCGGATCTCTGTGCTCTCGTCCGACCAGAAGTCGACCTGCACGCGTATTTGAATCTGAAATGTTCGTCAGCACCGAACACCCATATGGTGGAGCAAGGGAATATTACGAGTACCCCTCGCACCACGCCGCATAGCACATTGCTGAACCGCAAACCACCTCTAGTGCCTCCTCTGGAAGCTCCACAAATTGTGCCAAGGGATTGTTGTCAAGAGTCAGAATAAAGTACGCCGGATGGGCTTGGCGTGCTCGTCCGGTTGGGCGATGGCGATCTGCGGAGTAGAGTGCGTGACAGTAGGTGTAACATTGAGGAATGACTTGAAAGCAGACCTTTCCCCAGCCATGCTCAGCTTTGTGGACGGAGCAGACGAGACGGAGGCACGCGCACTTTGGCGATCACCTCTCGGGCCTCCTTGAAGTCGCCACAGCGCCCGATATTGCTTCACGCGAGGAAGTCTTTGATGAGACTCTGTTCTTCTCGAGCTAAGTACTTGTTAATCTCTGTGTAGTCGTCATAGTCTTGGATCAGCTATTCAACTAGCGCGCCGTACGTCAATCATAGTACGTATAGCTTTCAGATAGATGATCATGAGCTTGCGAAGGTTGGATCTAGTAGTAGCTACTTACTCTGGACAAGAATAGCTCGGCATTCTGGGCCAGAGGTCAGCGGGGCCAAAGAAGAACAGGTCGACACGCACGGTCTTCTCTGTCTTGCCCTTTCGCCGATGTCCTTGTACTGTTTGCTGGTAGAGTCGTCATGGTCGTCGCGCACAGCGTTCGCCTCGGAGTAGGTATGTAGATGCCCGGGCCGGAATTTGGTCGCCTTTGATCTCACCTTCTCCGCTTCCACCTCTACGATGTCCGGCACATCCTTCTATGATGATATCACCACCTACAGCAAGCTGCTATTCCATGTGTATGGATGAGAACAGCCAACTGCAATGGCGCCCGCCGCCTTCCGCGTGATCGTCGACTCGTCGCCAACAATCGATATCGCACGTTTTCGAGCGCTGTGCTAGCCGGACTTCCTATTCTTGTGAGCCTGCGTCTTTTTCAGGAGACTCGGAACCGTGACCCAGTGTCAGCGGGTGAAGGCGTCACGCGCGACATCAATTCTTCAGCGCCAGCGACGAAGACTTCCATGACATATCGCGGAAAACAGACGATTTGGAGGGATGCGGTGCGAACGAATTGATAGAGGTGGCATGCGATAATCTTGTCTCGTAATGCGAGCGGTGTAATGTGCTAATGCGCCAGCAGTTCGCTTTTCAACAGACCACGTACTTACGTCGAGCTTTTCGTTGCAAGAGTTCGCAATCTTCCTTTGCTTGTCGAATTCTTCCTCGCCAGTCGGCGCCAACGCTCGCCATGATCATACGAGCACGTCCACAAGCCCTTCTCCCACGCAGCAGGTGAGTAGACGTTCGGAGTAGAAGGGGATCGCTTCCGCTCATATCGCGTCTCATCGCATCGCCACGATTCGTACACTCCGTGGGCAGTGTCATTCACTTTCATGTCCATTGCCTCCCCCCTCCAGTGCGTCGCTGCTGCCCGCCAACTAGTCTTGTCTCTGGAGGTCTCTGTCGTAGTCCCCACATGTCAGGTATTTGATATCTTCACATGCGCCTGTCCTTGATCTCTCATCGACGATTCTGACAGGGACGAGATGACGACATCAGATCGACCATACGAGGATCCTAGTAAAAATGCTGCGGAAGGTCGTTTGCAGGAGAAAGATGGGATGCGGCCTGATGGCTATACATTGTACGTCGCCTGTCAGATTTGCGTCGAACGATACTTAATAGGTACACAGCGCGACCAAGGACGTGCCGATTGATTGCCCACGCGAATCTATCCATCCCGGCGCCCACCCAGCGCAGCGCCCGTCCATATGGTCCCTGTATTACTCGAAAGCGAAGCTGCAGGACAAAGTCGTCATGGAAAACATCAAGGCGGACACAGACAGTATCCTCACATTCACTGGTCTCTTCTCCGCCACCGTCGCCGCCTTCATCATCGAGAGCTACAAGAATTTGCAACCCGACGCTCCGGACGCATCCGTCCTTCTCCTCTCGCGCATCTCCGCGCAACTTGCAGCCGGCGCGTCTGGTGCTCAAGCTCTCGCAAATCTCCCCCCGCTTCCCGAACCGTCATCATTCAGACCATCGCCCGCCGCGCTCCGCGTCAATATATGCTGGTTCCTCAGTCTCTCGCTCAGTCTCTCGTGCGCCCTCGCTGCGACGCTGATGCAGCAGTGGTCCCGACGATACCTCCAGGACGCGCTGAGCGCGCAGAGTGCGAGCACGCCGGAAAAGCAGGGCCGGATTCACGCCTATGTCTTCATGGGCCTCGAGCGCTTTGGGATGAAGACTGCAATCGAAGTCTTGCCCGCGATATTGCACGCGGCAGTGGGACTTTTCTTCGCGGGCCTGGTGCAATTTTTGTTCACCGTCAACCAATTCCTTGCGTCTGTCATCCTGGTCACCGTCACGTTCGGTGCCATCACGTATCTCGCGATCACGCTCCTTCCGTTCATATATCTCCGGTCCCCATATTCCACTCCTTTCTCCCTCATTCTTCCCAAGTCTGCACAGGCTGTGCGTGAGTTTCCACTCACGATCTGCCACTTGCTTGTGGGGCCTCCTTTTCACAGGCGGCGCACGACAACCGCTGCTCTTTCTGATTATGTGACAACGCTGAGGACAACCCTCAGGCTGCCCCGCTTCGCCAAGTTTGTCTCCTTTGTCCGCCATGCCATGTACCCCTGCTTATTCATTGGAGACTCGATGCTGCATTTGACGATCAAACTTGCGGCGTACCTCGAAGCCCAACGCCGGGACCCCAACCCGTTCGCGTCTCGGCCGTCCCAGCTTGAAAAGGCTGCCGAGCGCGACGCGAGACTTCCCGGGAGCGTCTTGAATTGGACCTGGGTTGCCGTCATGGACAAGGACGACGAGGTCGAGGTTTTCACCAACGGAATTGTCGAGTTTCTCACGTCCCCTGATAACCTGGCGCATCCTGACGACGCGGACGTGCTGGTCGCCGGCGAATTCGGTCACCTTATCAGCCAGATGCTGTCCTACGCCACGACCGAGAAGCAGTCCATCGGGCGCCCAATTCATCAGCAGCACGTCCTGTCATGCCTGCGCTTACTCCGTGAGCTGTTCGCGACACAACGCGGGCGAAACGTTCTCCCGACGTCCTTCCTATGGCCACACATCCTCACGCCTATCGTGCCACACGTCGACCGCCTACGGCGCAACTTCCAACTTGACGCGGACACTATGCTCAGCGCCGCGTGCACCGCTGCGGAGATGGCGGGCTTCCTCGACCATCTGCTGGAGGCGGGCGACTACGCGTGGCACATCTCGGGTGCGGTGGCGCGCGAGTTTGAGGAATGCCTGCGCCAGCTCGTGGATCGTGAGAACCTGCTCGTCCCGCTGCGTGATCTGTACGCGCGAGGAAGAGTGTGTAACGTACAGACGCTCGCACGCGTGGCCATATCCCGCTCCCGACTGCAGTCCACATCGCTCGACACCATGAAGCTCGTCGCGGACACCCTTTCTACCCTTCCTCTCCCGGACTTCTCGTGCGGATTCGAAGGCGACTCGGCAGAGTGGTTGGAGTGGATGAAACACGAGTGCACTCTCCTCCAGCGGACACTTCTCTTCTTGCGCCTCGAGATTGCCGGCGCCGCGATGCGTGCCGGCGCATTCAACCCCGATGGCGTGGAGGATGGCAGGATAGCTACGGGCTTCGCGGAGGATTCGCTCCACGGACATCTGTACAACTGCCTCCGGCCGCTGCGGAGGTGGTCTAACATATGCGCGCGAGAACACGGGCTTCCTCTCCTGACGCAGCTCGCTTGGGAGCAATGGGTCAAGCTCGGGGTGCATCTGGAGCCGCTCGAAGTCCTACTGGAGCAGCAGGCGTCTCAGGAAACGCCGACGCGCACACACGTCATCCGACCGTACGCCTCGGCCAGCAACATCTCCGCGTTGTCGAGGGCGCAAAGCTCGCCAAGTGGACAGCCTTCAGAGCATATGGATGACACTTTGGTGGACGCAGCTTCCGTATTCACGTTCTGGGAGAGCGACATCGACGTTGGGTGCGCCGAGGAACAAAAGAGTGCCAGGTCGACACTTGGATTTGAATCAGGGCGGCTCAAACGAGCATCGCGGCGGAGCCTCTACGCTACATCGTAGCAGCCTGTCGAATTTTGTACAGTAGTGATGGTTACGGTGGATAGTACTGTTGGCGAGACCAGTCACCAAATTAATACCAATGCCATGGCACGGTCGATCAGTTTCCGCAGACCGGCAAGGCCTGGGTGAGACAGAGGAGGGTGACACGAGACTGACCTGCTTACTTACTACTAGTATGGCCGAGCAATATTAATGGCCGAGTTGAATTTTGGACTTGTTGTGGCCTGTTGAATTCGCAAGCTGTTGGTCAATATGCACAAACAACGCTCGGTCAACATGCGCATCAGCAAAAGTGAGACAAATTATAGCAATTATAATGGTGCTCTCCCCGTCATAATGATGGGCCACTTTTCAATCTACATAGGTGATATGTCCTGAAAGTTACCACGAACATGCGGGAGGTCCACCTTAGTAGATTAGTGAGGATATCCTGTCATATAACCTAAATAGGGCAGCTACAGGCTCGATATCATGCCTGGAGAGCTTTATGATAACCGGTTATAATGATCATAATTATTTTCTGATTTTGCTGATGCGGCAGCCGCAGTCACGTCTCCATCCGAGTGGCCATCTCTAGGTAATCATATCTTTGCATTCATTGCCTTGCGTCAAAGCGAGCTTCTTATGTCGCAGTCTATGGCTCTCAGGCTGTCCGCAGGCCTGCGCACAACCACGGGTTTCCCAGTGTCTCCGTGCTGCAGAAGGAGATTTATTATGGCCTCTCGCGTCCTCTCCCGGCTTCCAAGACAGGCACTCCATCATATCCATACACTCAATCCCTCCCAACTCATTTCCTCTGACTTCGTCGACCTCTCCGGGCGCGCTCAGGTCACGTACTACGCGCGGCTCGCGGACAACCAGAAGATTCGCAGTGACCGAGCGCTATATTACGCATATGCCTCGGGAGACAATGCCAGATTTCCAACCGATACGCGCGGCTTCCTCTACTTCCACGCGCCATCGCGCGAGGTGCGCTTCCGCCTACTAGCCAGTAATGACCCGCGCCACTTCGCGAAGGGCACAGACCTCGCGCTCCCCAGTGGCGAGCCGTGGTGCTTGAAGAGGGCCGTGCTCGCTACGAGAGCGCGTGCTGCAGGTTTCCGTGCGTTGCTCAGGCAGGACGGGGTCCGTATGGATGCGCTGGCAGAGTCGTCGTCGCATCGTCCAGCGACGCAGCCCAGCCTCTGGCAGCGCCGCAAGCACGCGCACCGCGTGACGCGGCTCGGCGAAACGTTCCCGGTCCAATTTGCCTCGCAACAGATATCCCTGGCCGTCGGGAGGCCTGTGGCGTTGACGGCCTGGCAAAGCCCATTCAAATGGAGTGTACGGTGACAGGACTCTGGTGCGGTGATTTCTTGCGAAATCCTTATCTTTCCTGATGTCCCCAGCGTAGGTCAAGCGCTGATCGCCTTCGAGCGTTCACTACTTCCTGCGCATCACGGTCGACGTGTTCTCGTTTTGCGAGTGCATCAAATATTAGGGAAATCTCAACTTCGTCCCGAAAGGAAGGCCCTTCCGGATCACCATCTGTACATACTGAAAGAGGGGAGTTTGTATAGGAAGAAGAGGGGAGTGAGCCTGCGCCCTGAACCATGATCTTATGATCTTGATGTACAGAGGCGGCGGGGTTCTGACCGGACCCGTGAAGTCTTCCGTGAACTGTGGCACAACGACGATGTTTCTAAAGGGCCCCTCGGTCTGTTGTCAATATGGACGACATGGTTTGCGGCAGATGTCTAAAGCGGTGGATTAATATGCAGAGTAAAATACGGCGCGCGGGAGCAGCGGATGCGCCTGGTGGCGACGGCGTGCTCGTCCGGTTGGGCGGCGGCAACGGCTGCGAAGCAGAATGCGTGACAACAGGCATAGCACTGATGAATCACTTGAAGCCGACCTTTCCGCAACCATGCTCAGCTTGTGAATGGAGGAGCAGAGGAGACGGAGGCGCAGGCGCGTTCTTGAAGTCGGCACGGCGCCCGATATTGCTTCGCGCGAGGAAGTCTTCAATTAGACGCGTGCCTATGTTGTACACCATCTTCTCGAGCTACTTATACTTGTTGACCTCTGCATAGTCGTCATAGACTGCCATACGACCAGCGCGCCATACGTCAACTTGCAAATACTAGCTCGGCATTCTGGGACAGAGGTCAGCAAAGAACTGGTCGAAACGCACAATTTTCTCGAGCCTGACCTTCCAGAGTTCCTCGCCGATGGCCTTGTACTGCCAGTGTTTGCTGGTAGTCGCCCTGGTCGTCGCGCGCTGGCACCTGCTGGCACTGGCTGGCCGGTACATGCCCGGGCCGGTTGGGCGCCTTTGATCTCACCCACAACCCTTCTCTGCTTCTACTTCTACAACGTCCGGCGCACTTTCCCAATATCAACACCTCCCGCGAGCTGCCATCCCATGGGTACTGGAGAAAACATCCGACCGCGATGGCGCCCGCTGCATCGACGCGTCGCTTGCTGGCCGCGGCATCGACTACAAGTCGATATCGCGGTTTTTCGACCACTGTGCTAGCTGGGCTTCCTTTTTCTCGCGAGTCTACGTGTTTTTCAGGAGGCTGTAACCGTAACTCAATTCAGCCAGGCGACTGCTTTACGCGCGACATCGATACAGTAATGCAAGCGCCGGCGACGAAGACTTCCATGACACAGCGCGACAAACAATCGATGCAATGAAGTATTGGAGGGCTGCTCAGTGCTATGAGATCAAATGATGGAGGTGTGTGATAAGCTTGTCTCGTAATGCGGGCGGTAATGTGCTAATGCGCCGCCTGCAGTTCGCTTTTCACATGTTCAACAAACCACGTACGTAGCATCGAACTAAGTATTTGTTGCATGGCTTCGCAGTCTTCCTTTGCCTGTTGTATTCTTCCTCGCCAGTGGGCGCCAACGCTCGCCATGATCATACGAGCACATCCACAAGCCCTTCTCCCACGCAGCAAGTGAGAAGACGTTCGAAGTAGAAGGGCATCGATTCCGCTCTTATCGCGTCTCATCGCATCGCCACGATTCGTACACTCTGTGGGCAGTGTCATTTACTTGCGTAGCTCGTGCCCTTTGTCTTCCCCCTCCAGTGCGTCGCTGCTACCTGCCAACTGGTCTTGTCTCTGGAGGTCTCTGTCGCAGTCCCCACATGTCAGGTATTTGATATCTTCACATACACCCGTCCTTGATCTCTCATCGACGATTCTGACAGGGACGAGATGGCGACATCAGATCGACCATACGAGCAGCCTAATGATTCTACATTGTATGTCGCCTGTCAGATTTGTCTCGAACAGTATTTAGTAGGTGCACAGCACGACCAAGGACGTGCCCATCATCCATCCCGGCGCCCACCCAGCACAGCGCCCGTCCATATGGTCCCTGTATTACTCGAAAGCGAAGCTGCAGGACAAAGTCGTCATGGAAAACATCAAGGCGGACACAGACAGCATCCTCACATTTACTGGTCTCTTCTCCGCCACCGTCGCCGCCTTCATCATCGAGAGCTACAAGAATTTGCAACCCGACGCTCCGGACGCATCCGTCCTTCTCCTCACGCGCATCTCCGCGCAACTTGCAGCTGGCGCGTCTGGTGCTCAGGCCCTCGCAAATCTCCCCCCACTTCCCGAGCCGTCATCATTCCGACCATCGCCCGCCGCGCTCCGCGTCAATATATGCTGGTTCCTCAGTCTCTCGCTCAGTCTCTCGTGCGCCCTCGCTGCGACGCTGATGCAGCAGTGGTCTCGACGATACCTCCAGGATGCGCAGAGCGCGCAGAGTGCGAGCACACCGGAAAAGCAGGGCCGGATCCACGCGTATGTCTTTATGGGCCTCGAGCGCTTCGGGATGAAGACCGCGATCGAAGTCTTGCCCGCGATATTGCACGCGGCAGTGGGACTTTTCTTCGCGGGCCTGGTGCAATTTTTGTTCACCGTCAACCAATTCCTGGCGTCTGTCATCCTGGTCACCGTCACGTTCGGTGCCATCACGTATCTCGCGATCACGCTCCTTCCGTTCATATATCTCCGGTCCCCATATTCCACTCCTTTCTCCCTCCTTCTTCCTAAGGTTGCACAGGTTGTGCGCGAGTTTCCACTCACGATCTTCCACTTGCTTGTGGGACCTCCTTTTCACAGGCGGCGCACGACAACCGCTGCTCTTTCTGATTATGTGACAACGCTGAGGACAACCCTCAGGCTGCCTCGCTTCGCCAAGTTTATATCCTTTGTCCACCATGCCGTGACCCCCTTTCTATTCATCGGAGACTCGATGCTGCATTTGACGATCAAACTGGCGGCGTACCTCGAAGCCCAACGCCGGGACCCGTTCGCGTCTCGGCCGTCCCAGCTTGAAAAGGCTGCCGAGCGCGACGCGAGACATCCCGGGAGCGTCTTGAATTGGACCTGGGTTGCCGTCATGGACAAGGACGACGAGGTCGAGGTTTTCACCAACGGGATTGTCGAGTTTCTCACGTCCCCTGATAACCTGGCCCACCCCGACGACGCGGACGTACTGGTCGCCGGCGACTTCGGTCACCTTATCAGCCAGATGCTGTCCTATGCCACGACCGAGAAACAGTCCATCGGGCGCCCAATTCATCAGCAGCACGTCCTGTCATGCCTGCGCTTACTCCGTGAGCTGCTCGCGACACAACGCGGGCGAAACGTCCTTCCAACATCCTTCCTATGGCCACACATCCTCACGCCTATCTTGCCACACGTCGACCGCCTACGGCGCAACTTCCAACTTGACGCGGACACTATGCTCAGCGCCGCGTGCACCGCCGCGGAGATGGCGGGCTTCCTGGACCATCTGTTGGAGGCGGGCGACTACGCGTGGCACATCTCGGGTGCGGTGGCGCGCGAGTTTGAGGAATGCCTGCGCCAGCTCGTGGACCGCGAGAACCTGCTCGTCCCGCTGCGGGATCTGTACGCGCGAGGAAGAGTGTGTAACGTGCAGACGCTCGCACGCATGGCCACAACCCGCTCTCGGTTGCAGTCCGCATCGCCCGACACCGTGAAGCTCGTCGCGGACACCTTTTCTACCCTTCCTCTCCCGGATTTCTCGCGCAGATTTGAAGGCGACTCGGCAGAGCGGTTGGAGTGGATGAAGCACGAGTGCACTCTCCTCCAGCGGACACTTCTCTTCTTGCGCCTGGAGATTGCCGGCGCCGCGATACATGCCGGCGCATTCAACCCCGATGGCGTGGAGGATGACGGGATAGCCATGGGCTTCGCGGAGGATTCGTTCCACGGACATCTGTACAACTCCCTTCGGCCGCTGCGGAGGTGGTCTAACATATGCGCGCGAGAACACGGGCTTCCTCTCCTGACGCAGCTCGCTTGGGATCTGGAGCCGCTCGAGTGACTGGAGCAGTAGGCGTCTCACGAGACTCCGACGCGCACACACGTCATGCGACGCCTCGGCCAGCAACATGTCCGCGTTGTCGAGGGCGCAAAGCTCGCCGAGTGGATAATCTTCAAAACATATGGACGACACTTTGGTTGACGCAGCGTCTGCATTCACTTTCTGGGAGAGCGACATCGACGTTGGGTGCGCCGAGGAACAAGAGAGTGCCAAGTCGACGCTTGAATTTGGATCAGGGCGACTCAAACGAGGATCGCGGCGAAGCCTCTGCTAGACTACATCGTAACCATCGAATTCAGATAGTTTAGATAGTCACCAAGCTTATGATGTCTGAACAGCACGACTGGCAGGGTGGCTGACGTTGTTGTGGCCTGTTGATTCTGAATTCGCAAGCTGTTGGTCAATATGCACAAACAACCAGAAAGTCGGGGCATTGGAAAGTACGGCGTGACTACGGCGCCAGGTCCTACGGCCGGAGTACGGCGTTGATCGCGGCTTCTCGGCACCCCCGATCCCGCCCCCCTGATTCAGGCGCCAGCTCCATTGCTCCCGGCGCCCTCCTCCGCCCTCTCCCTCTCCACGTTCGCTGCTTTCCCGCCCGCCGTCCACGCCGCCCGCCGCCCGCCGCCCATTCTGTCTGCCCTGCGCACGATACACTCCTCACCTATTGCTCATTCATCAAGCGCACAGCACTAGTCTCTACTCTTCGAGCCGCGGACACTCAATGACAGCAAGCAGGCGCGGCTGACATCAACGACGCTCGTGCACGGTGCTCGCCCGCCCCATCGTAGTTCGAAAGGGTACTCGAGGGTTTCAGATACAAACAATGAGGGTAGGTTGTCGCCACCTGTAGGCCTGATCCGTGTTCATGCGCCCCCTTCCCCCGCCTCTACCCAGCCTACCTCCATCCCTACAGCACATCTCGCACAGCTTCCCGCACCCTTCGAATTCTCGCAGCGCACTGCGCCGTTCACGTAGCCCACTGTCGCCCTATCAAAACCTTGTGCCATGCAGCCGCCGTTGTCACTGCCTTTCTGTTGAGTACTGTCTACTCGGGTCGCCTACCGACTATTTGTAGAGCCTCCCTAGCTTGCAGCAAATATAACCTTGTATTTTCCATTCAATCTCAGCAACATATTGTTGTCCTTGTCCTCCCCAGGACCTCGCACCCCGCCTCTGCGCGCCCCCGCCGCGCGCCAGCACGACTGGCTTCCGGCCATATTGCTTTTACTTGCGCTTCTCGCGGCGGCTGCCTGCGCCGTCCGCGAGCAGAGCTTCTGTCCCGCGATCGTCGCGCGCAGACAATGGCGAGGATGTGAGACGCGGCGCACTTGACGCCGAAGTCCTTGCTATGCGACTTGAGTAGAGTGTGGTCGGCTCCTTGCAGGCGGGTATCGACTGTGTAGACAGTGGACGAGTGTATTCAGTAGCATAGAGAGCGGGCGGGGGAGAACGTAGCTGAAGCTTGAGCGTGAGCGTTGGTCGGGCAGGACAACGGGGCAGTGACGTAGCACATCTCAACTGAGACAAGTTCCAAATCGAGATCAAACAGTCTGGGCCTATCTAGACCGCCGTACTACGGCCGTACTACGGCCGTACAAAAAAGCGCCGTACTTTCCATTTCCCGGATGTCCTCCAAACAACGCGTTGATGGCCCGCGGCCCGCCACTGGCAGCCTGCCTCTACTACTACCTGGTGACACTGGCGGTTCAGCCAATGTCGCAGTCCATGGCTCTCAGGCTGTCCTCACGCATGCACACAACCACGACATTCCCAGTGTCTCCGCGGTGTGGAGGGAGATCCTTTATGGCCTCTCGCATACTCTCCGGGCTGAGTCCCATCCTGGCCAATATCCGGACACTCGACCCCTCCAAACTCATCCCCTCCGACTTCGTCGAACTCTCTGGGCGCAGTTCGGTCACGTACAACGCGCGCCTGGCGGACAACTCGCGGCTTCGCACTGCAAACGCGCTATACTACGCATACTCCAAAGGAGAAGATGCTAGGTTTCCAACCGACACGCGCGGCTTCCTCTACTTCCACGCGCCATCGCGCGAGGTGCGCTTCCGCCTCGCCAGCAATGACCCGCGCCACTTCGCGGAGGGCACGGACCTCGTGCTCCCCAGTGGCGAGCCGTGGTGCCTCCCAGCGGCCGTCCTCGCCACGCAAGCGCGTGCCTTCGGTCTCCGTGCCTTGCTCGTGCAGGACGGCGTCCGTATGGATGCGCTGGCATTGTCGCCGCCCGATGCTCAGCGCACTCCCGGGCAGCGCAGCAAGTACTACCCGCGCCGCGTGACGCGACTCGGCGAGACCTTTCCGGTCGACTTTGCCTTGCACCGCATGACCCTGGCCGTCGGGACGCCTGGGACGTTGACAACCTGGCAAAGCCCATTCAAATGGAGCGTACAGCGACAGGACTCTGGTGCGGTGATCTCTTGCTAAATCCTCATCTTTGCTTATGTCTCTAGCGTAGGTCAAGCGCTGATCGCCTTTGAGCGTTCACTACTTCCTGCGCATCGCGGTCGACGTGTTCTCGTTTTGCGAGTGCATCGAATACTAGGGAAACCTCAACTTCTTCCCGAAAGGAAGGCCCTTTGGAATCACCATCTGTACATGCCAAAAGAGGGGAATTTGGTTTATACCAAGAAGAGGGGGGGCCCTGGACCATGGTCGTATGATATTGACGTACAGTGGCGGTGGGGTTCTAACCGGAACCGTGAAGTCTTCCGTGAACTGTGGGACCACGACGATGTTTATTAAGGGCCCCTCGGTCTGTTGTCAATATGGACGGCATGGTTTGCGGCAGATGTCTTAAGCGGTGGATTAATATGCACCCGGCGTGTGCAAATCACAGTTCAACAACTACTGTACTTTCACGAACAGCTCCGTTGCTGCGACCGCCTGCCTTGCACCGTTCCTGATGAAGAGGCCTTGCAATGCTGCCATGCTGACGCGCGTGCCAGCCCCCCGCCCGTCGCCCACGATTTTCTCCAGCCGGTTTCCGAGACGCTGCAACTCGTCCACGCCGACATCATCGCCCCCGTAGAAATTAGTGAAGAGCTTTTTGGCCTGCTCAGGACTCGCGTCGTCAATGAGCGCGGCCAGGTCCACGCGGCCGGGTCGGATGAGAGCGGGGTCCAGCTTATCCAGGTGGTTCGTGGTCAGGAATATGATGCGTTCCTCCCCAGAGGCGACGCCGTCGAGCGCATTTAGGAAGCCAGAGAACGTGACAGACGATTGATACCTAGCTATCGATCAACCATGCTGTTCAGAGGGTGTAAGGGGTGTGCTTACCCGTCCTCGCTGGTCTGCACGCGCTTATTAAACGCCGCGTCGACGTCCTCGATGAGTATGAAGCTGCGTTCTGGCGCGTTCGACAAGAGATAATTTAGCTTGTCGTCAGTCAGCCCGCGCTCGGAGAGGTTGAGGAGACAAATATCGTATGCGAGCGAGCCCGCTAGCGCCTGGATGAACGATGACTTCCCAGAGCCCGGCGGCCCGTGCAGCAAGTAGCCCCTGCGATATGGTATTCCTAGCACGCCAATAAATCCTCCATCAGGCAGTCTTTCCACTAAGCAGGGAATGAGACGTACCGCGATCGGCGTACCACTGTCTGCGCGCCAAAAACGCGCGGGCATCCTCCTCAATCTTCTCGCCGACGCCCGCCTCGAGCACGACGCTGTGCAGGGGGCGCTTGCGCCGCGGCTGCCCGAACGGCTTCCACTCGGTGCCCCACGCGGTATGCACCACGAGCTTGCCCTCCTGCCCACGCAGCGCGAGGTCGCGCGCGTCCGCGAGCAGCGTGCCGAACAGCGCGCGGTCGCGCGAGAGCGTCGTCAGCGTGACGGTCTCCCAGGGCGTGCCGGACATGAGCTGCATGGAGCGCGTCTCGCGCTCGCGCTTCACCTGTGCGTGCAGGGACAGAGTGAGCTGCGTGGACATTATGGGAAGGGATCGCGCACCTGCATCCACGCGCCCTTGTACTGCAGCCAGTGCGTGCCCGGCCCCGCGACGAGCTTGAACAGCACTGCCGCGCTCCCGTTTTTGCGCTGCTCGTACGCGGTCTCCACGCTCAGCTGGTGGCTGCGTGCCCACCCGCTCCGCGGCGCGGCGGTCTGGTGCGCGAGCCATGCGAGGAACCACTCGTATGCGCGGTCCTTGTTGTTGATCTCGAGCGAGACGAGCAGGCGCCGCCGCAGCGCGACGGAGGACACAGCGAGGCCCTTGCGCAGCGCCGTCACGCCGACGCCGACGCCCTGGCATGAAGTCAGAGGCTGGCAGGTGATGGACGGAAGCAGGGCGCACCATGAGGCCAAAGCCGGCTTGGAAGTACGGGCTGCGCTTCGGGGATGGTCAAATGACGCGACAAGTAGTGAGGCAAGCGTGACTGACTTGTCGCCGATGATTGAGGCTATGAAGGAGGTGTTTGCATGGTTGGCTGCTGCTCCGCTGGACGACGCGAGTTCTGCTTGTGACGCGAGTGCTGCTGGGACGCTCTCTTCTGACATGAAATAGGTCAATGAACCACGTATCAGAGCTGTCAACGACGTTCAGGGAATGAGCGAGGACGAGGACGAGGCTTAGAAGCCGTAGACGAGGCAGAGGTAGAGACGCGACTGCCCAGTTATCATCGGCAGGCGCCGTGACTTAAATAAATTTGAAAGCGTTCAACATTTGTTTCCTAGTCCGGCCTTGCGCGGTACTCTATTCCAATGTTATGTCGAGACTCTTCCTCTATTGCCGCGCAGACTATGACTCTCAGGCTGTACGCACGTAGGCGAACAATTTGTCGATCTCTCCCTATCCGACGCCGTACCAGGACCGAAAGTTTGTCCTCAACCGGCGTCCCCCCTTCATATTCGGACACGACCAGTGGTCGAAGCTTCTCCCCTCCGACTCCGTCAACCTCTCTGGAGTCTGGACGCTGCTCCGGAGCGGCTTGTCAGGGAAGGTGCGTCTCATGCCCGAGGACTCTCGACTCTCGAGCTTGCTGATCCGTGGCGTGGCGTCACTACCGGCAATGTTACGGGTCTCCCGCGCTCTTCAGAAAATTCCTTACTGACGCGCACTTGTTTTAGACACTTGAGAAATGAAGAAATCGAGGATGCAATTAGAAGACAGTACCGATTCAATATCGTGACAGAACTTCACAACGCATCCCGTGGCATCCGACCGCGCGGAAAATGGACTGGTACGATGTTCGCAAGGTGAAAGGTTATGCCAGACAGTGTGGCTGGTCCACTCGCCTCAGCCGAGCCGATCCACACCAGCTCAGCGGTCGGTGGATGAGGCTGCTGCTGGTGCCGCCCTGCTTCGGCCCCAGCGGACGCCGAGGCGCTCACCCTCGAGATCCAGCCCGCCCGACCAGGCCTGCGCGGCGCTCTCCGCCGCGGCTCGGTCGCGGAAGTTGACAAACGCGCAGCGGGTCTTGGCGACGTGCACGACGGAGCGCAGGGCGGCGGGGTCGACGCCCGGGAGCGACTGCAGCACGCGCGTGCGTATGGACAACTCGGTGGCGGATTCCGGGAGGGAGAGGAGGAAGAGGGACATCTGCGCGGGAGATGAGTGCGGGCGGGGAGGAAGGAGGAATGGGCGTACAATGGTGGGGTCTTCGGGCGGTGCGAGACCTTGCTTTTCGGCGTGCCCAGTGAGAATCTTCTTCGCAACGGGATCGTTACGACCGTAGAACCGGTCTTGGATGTTCTGCTTGGATAGTTCGTTCTGTACGGGCTTTTCGTGCCTGGTGAGCTGGTCAGCAATGCCATTACGGCAAAGAGGGAGGACACGCACCGGTAGGGGCACTCGTCACCGCGTGTACATTCGCCCTTGGCAAAGAACGAGCAAACGTGTGGGCGGTTGCGCTTGTAGTACGGGTCTGTCCGTGCGAGCTGCTTCAGCATCTCCTTGCCTGCACTTGACGTCTTGCCAGCCTTGAGCAGATGATCGTTATCGGCAAACTGCCGCTAGTTAGCACCGAAAACGCATGACGGACGATAACACGCGCGCGGACCTTGGCTTCCATGTTCTGCGCGTAGTACTCGCGGTTGATGTCGCTCGTCGGCGCCTCGTTCGCGACGCCTAATGCCGTGTCGCGGACCTGCGTCGGGAGGTGGTACTCGAGGTCGAGGAGACACGTCTGGCAGACGTTGCGCGTCTTGGCACAGGTCTGGCAGACGACGGTGGTCTTGTAGCGCGCGCCGGCACCGGGGTTCCAGCGGAAGACGGTGAACGGTCGGGCGCATGTTCCGCAGGAGCGGCCAAACTCTTGCTTAGACTGCGCAATGTCGTCAAGATGTATATTGATACAGAGGTCGAGGTGCGTACCATCCGAACGAACGCGTTGTCTCCCAAGCCTGGGTGCGGGTTAGTCAGAAGCAAGAGAGAGGCTGCAGACACGCACATGTTTCGCACAAGATGGGGAATTCGCTCTGCTCCCAGCCTGCCTTGTTGATATCTGCTTTCGGAGGCATGGTTAATGGGTTGAAAGAAAGGTGGAGTGGCAGAGAGTAAAGTCGAATGGGACTTGTGCGTCGGAGGCGCAGCTGAGCGCGCGCGGTGCTGACCAATTTTTTCTCAAGGGCACCGGGCCCACTCCTTTGAGCTGCTCGACTCGACTTTCTGTCTTCGTCCTTGTTCTCTCTTCCTCTCATCTCTGTCACTAGACGGCTATCATGACTGAAGCACAGAACATCCCGACCTTCAAGCTTGTCCTCGGTATGTGCCACCGACACTCACTTGACCCCACGCACGTCGCTCAACGGACGTTGCATTTTTCTCCCGCTGCGATCGATACGTGATGCCACTGCACCTTCACATTGACGCGTCTTGTCGCTCTCTCCTCCCTTCCGATGCGTGTGGCGATCGTTGATACCGTGTAGTCGGCGACGGAGGCACTGGAAAAACCACTTTTGTCAAGGTGAGCACTATTACCCACCGCGCTCTCCCTGATCATGTCTCATCGTTTGCTATCTAGCGCCACTTGACGGGAGAGTTCGAGAAGAAGTATATCGGTACGTTCCTGTCCTCATCCAAGCGCTCTACACGCGCATCGGCCGTGGCTTCTCTTGTTGCTCACTGGATCCCTCCCCGTCTCCAGCGACGCTCGGCGTCGAGGTGCATCCGCTCTCCTTCTCGACCAACTTCGGCACAATCTGCTTCAACGTCTGGGACACAGCCGGACAGGAGAAGTTCGGTGGCCTCCGCGATGGCTACTACATCCAGGGCCAGTGCGGCATTATCATGTTCGACGTGACCTCCCGGATCACGTATAAGAACGTACCCAACTGGCATCGCGATCTCGAGCGGGTGTGCGAGAACATCCCCATCGTGCTGTGCGGGAACAAGGTCGACGTGAAGGTACCGCCGCATTACCCTATACCCCGTTCGGACTGATCTAATCTTTGTCGGCTTGATTGCTAGGAGCGGAAAGTTAAGACCGCGGCGGTCACTTTCCATAGGAAGAAGAGCATCCAGTACTTCGAGATATCAGCGAAGTCGAACTACAACTTCGAAAAGCCCTTCCTCTGGCTCGCCCGGAAGCTCGTAGGGTAAGACACCACCAGAAAAGTCTACTGTGCCTATGTTGATTGTCTCCTACCTTAGCAACCCCTCGCTTGATTTCGTCGCTGCCCCAGCCCTCCGCCCTGCCGAGGTTGAGGTTGACCCAGCCCTCATCGAGCAGTACAACCGGGAGCTTGCCCAGGTACGAGCTATCAATGTCTATCCGGAGTATCACCCTTACCCTCCACTCATAGGCCGAGGCTATTCCCCTGCCCGAAGAAGACGACGACTTGTAATTCTCATGTGCATTATATCACTCCCAGACTCATGTTATGACGGCAATGCGTGTTAAATACAATGTTTTCCGGCTCCCGTACCCGATTTTACAGTTCTCGACGAGCCGCGGGTGATATCATTTCTATGTACATGCGTATGGCTAGAGTCCCTAGGCCTTTCGGATGGAGCAGTCATAGAGGCCTGCAGTTGTGTGTGCAACTAGTACCTGCAATCAATATATTGTATGCTGTGGTATCCTTAGAAGTCGACGGGCGACTGAGCTATGTAGTAGGCAGCTGGCTGCAGCGGCGCGCGTCTCGTTCAGCCTCTACCTCTTGTGTACACCGCTCTCTGCAACCCGTCATGGATCAGAAAGTTGCGTACGCTTGGCAGTCCACTTGTGCAGGCTTGTCTGCAGACCTCTTCCACGAAATCGCACTCTTCCTCCCCACCACGCGCGATGTCCTCGCGCTCTCCCTCGCGAACCGCATCGTCCACGGCGCACTCGCCTCCAGCGGCCTCTTCAAACACCGAGTACGACTCAGTGGATGGGACACCGAAACATGGGAACGCGAGGACGCCCTCAGCGACGGTGCCGGGTCCTTGACCCGTCTGCAGCGCTGGATGCGCATCGACTACATCCATACCCGCGCAGAGCAGCTGTTCGACAGCGCAATGGTCGATGGGTACTTCGAGGTTCCTGATGCAGACCCGTACTCCGCCGTAGAGATCACCCGCATGCTTTGGGGTGACAGCTTCACTGAGGCGACCGTCGGACTCAACGTCCCGGGGCCTGCAGTGTTCGACATGGACAAAGTGGCAGGATGGCTTGGGCGTGCAAGCGATGTGCTACCGCTGATCATCGTGCACAATGGTGAGTGAATTTGTTCACGTCGTATCGCCCGCTGGCACAGCGCATGCCACTTGGGCTGACGCTCGTTCAGACTCGCGCAACATCCTCCGCCTGATGAACACAGGCTACGGGGACGTACTCCACACAGCTCTCCTCGGGTTAATCACACTGGCTGGCTGGCAAGCTGTTCGCGACTATGTGTGGTTCGAAATAGCTACTTTCTCATTCGCTGTACTACTCCCGCACTGTACGTATTTTCCACTCATCGGATCACCTCCCTACTTTGTTCACCTTGCTATTAGGTGGAACAACTACGCCGCTGCTGCACACGCGCACAGCCGAGTGCGTCCTTTCCCATCTTTTCAAGCAGGTTCCCCACATATTAGCATACAACCATGGATCACCCCATAGAGAGCCTGCACCATGGATCGGGCTTCACCTTCTCGTCGGCGCATTGATACACGTCCACCTCCACGAAGTCGACCGACAAGACCCGAATCACCTTGTAATCCCTCTCCCACGTGGCCCGCGCTTCGTTGCCGAGCTCGAGTACTACGACTGGCCACTCACGGTTCCTGGCGATGCACCGCGCCCGCGCAAGTGGCTCGCAGACGATGCACGCAGGACGCCGCTGGGCAGGCTCCCGCGCGCGCGTCCGGGAAGCCCATGGGTGGGGTATTATTTCTTCGCAAATGGTGCCGGTCTGCAGCGAGACCCGCCGATGCGCCTCAACCTGTATTCAGGTGAAAAGCGGGGCCACTTCTTCCAACTCAACGGCACAGGAACTGACGGCGCCGGATCATTCATTCTGGACGGCCACTTTAGCGTGGTTGATGGCTATTTAATCGCAAAGAAGGTGTACGGGCCCGGGGAAGGATGGCTGTGGGAGTGGAAGGGAGCGCTCACGCCATGGGGAGCGGTGGGGAGGTGGGGAAACACGAATTATGGTGGGTGGTGGATGATTTGGCCCAAGGAAGAGGGTGACTCAGAGTAGGCGAGTGTTGGAATTCTTGCCAACAGTTAGGATCTGACGGCGCCGTATAGGTCCGTAGCCAACTGAAATTTGAAGATCTGACCTGCTGGCCCGGCCGGAAGCCACTAGAGTCCACTTTATTTTAGACAACTTCGGCTGCCTGTCGCCTGTCTTGTCCGACTGTTGACCGTCTGATTGAGCGTTTATGTCTTGTCACAACACCGGCGAGTGCGCGTAGGCGAAAGCGAGATCCAGGAGTTCTGCCATCCTCTTCAGGGAAAGATGCGCAGGAGCAGCGGTGTGGTACACGGATGACTCGCAGCGGCAACGCTGACGCCTTAGATACCGCCCCAGTCGTCCGAGACCTTTGCATGGCTGAGCGTGAGGTCGAGCTCATAAGGAACCCATGTGGTACATGGACGGCGAAGGTAAGGGTCAAGGTCCTTGGTTGAGTCGGCTATCGCAAGAAGATCGTATAAATGGCTAGGTATCTCAGCGACGGCATATAGCAGCACTGCCCTTTGGGCACCATCACGAGGACCAACACATCGCGTGAAGGCGCATCCGTACGTCGAGATCTCACGACCAAGCCCATACCCAAAATGACAGCAGACGCCCCGCAGTGGAAGAACCACAGGGTCTACACATCGAGCAATGACCTCGCACGAGCGAGAGATTGTCAGATAATTCGTAAACGAGTATATGGCCAAGGCTTACAAAGATTATGCCCTTGCTACGCTCTCCTATGACTTCCTCAGAGGTAAACACCTGAAGCGCTCTGTGCATAAAACGATAACAGGCTCAAGGGAAGAAGTAGACCTGTTAAGGTGTCAGCACAGTCGGTGGACACCGAAACCAAGACAAACCGGGTGAGCTGTCCACGCCACTGCTCGCGTCGTCGCGGTCCCACAGTTCCCGAAAAACATGTACCACCCGGCTAAACTTCTGTGACTGTTTGTCTAGATCATAACACCACAATTTAGGAAGGCCCTTTATGCCACGCTTTGAGACCAGTTGGCCTTCCACGGGCCAAAAGAGGTGGAGCTTCGAACCGGCGTCTCTGCGAGGATGAGGTTGGGGATCTTCAAGCAGCTTGTGCACGCGCATAACGACAAAGCGTTTTTCGCTATGCTCAGGAAGCGGCGAACGCTCGAAGGCGAACAGGATCTTTCCAACGCCAGAGGTATCAGCAGAAATTGCGGGCATCTAAGCAAAACTTCACCGCACACCATAGAATTGCGGACGTTGGTTCCACACGAATGGATTCTTGACGCACACCCATTTCCGTTGCTCTCCGAAGGGCACATTGATGATGAGCTTAGCCAGGTCCGCTGGGAAGAGCTCGCCAAAACGCGTCAACCGGCGCTGGCGGCCGGTGCGGCACCGGCCGCTCGGCGACTGCTGGGCCCACATCGCTAGCTGCGCCGCCGTGATAAGCCCGTCCTGCAGGACAGCGCGCGCATGCCTGCGGCGGGATCCAGGGTGGCAATTGCAGTGTGGTTGAAGCCCCACGGCGCACCGTTGGGACGCCCAAGATCCGTGCCCTCTGCGAAACGGCTGGGGTCTGGGCCGGCGAGGCGTAAGCGCACCTCGCGCGACTGTGCGTGGAAGTAGAGGAAGCCGCGAGCGTCCGCCGGGAACCGAGCCGGATGTCGCGAGGAACGCGAGTAGAATAGTCCGCCTTCACATCGAACTTGCCGGTCGTCAGCGAGCCACGCGGTGTAGGTGAATGCAATACGTCTGGATACATCGAGCCTATCAGGAAATGAGGGTAACGATATAGTTCCGAGCCTTTCCTGTAGCACCTGTAGGACTGCATAGACTATATATCTGGCCTCGATCTATGTAGTACGCACATGCATATCGTCTGATAGCCGACCGGCTTGGCAGCTACGGAATCTATCCCGAAGTGTCAGCTCGACCGGCCCTAAGCCAGCGCGTGACTGCCAGCGAAGCATGTTCAACTTTCCTCCGTCTGTCCTCCGTCGTCCCTTCCTCTGTCCTCATCATCCCCTCGTCCTCCCTTCTCGTTTGCCCATATCTCTGTCCTTCTCGCAGGCGTATCAACTCCTTTCTATGGGACCTTTTCAATGAAATGACCCCGGAAATGAGATGAACATCGAATAAGGTGTGTCTAATCTCCTTTGGCGATTGCCAGCGTGCTTATTCGTGGGCTCAGCATGGTTGCACGACGAGGACGCAGTAGCCTCTGCGCATACAGCCTGGCAGGTTTGTCTTCTCGCCAGCATTGTTCCAGCACAGCATGCTCTCGCCTCGCACCCACATCGGCGCTCTTGCCCTCGGCGCCTCGCCAGCCATGAAGTCCGCTGCCGACCTTCACCTCCACCTGACAGGCCGCAGCTCATGCATGATATACAAGGTCCGCTCAGTCTATCTTGTGATCAGAGTCTCACCATCCCGAACCGTTGCTCAATGCCAACTCGATGCATTGCGCACGAGTGTGCCCCTGTTTGATATTTTTTTCTTGTCCCCAGGAAGTGCCAGAACACTCAGCGCAAGCATACGCTGTCCTCCGCGCACACGCTCAGAGCTGGGCAGTGAGCGATTTATATTCGTCTGCGCGGGCTGCCCGCAACGCTCAGGTGCGCGTGAAGAACGGATATGGTTCTATGTACTCGTAGCATACTCGTAGCAGACGCAGCTGTCACGAAATATATTTGATTCTCTGCGATGTCTGCAGCTGTGTGCGCCGTGCGGTAGAGCGTGGGCTGTGGCCCAAGCTTGCTAACTTACATCCCATCTATGCTGAACTATGTAGAAACAGTGGAATCTTCCACGCGCTATGCTGCACTATAAAGTTGGGGGGTGTCAACAGCGCTATGGCAACTATATTGGCTACAGAGTGCTATATAGTGATTTACCGGACTACATCGGATGTAGTCCGAGATTCGGAGCCTGGACGGGTCAAGTGTCCGGAGATGGGTGGTGGGCTGATTCGAAAGCCGGCTGAGTACAGGGCTTGTCGTGAAAAATGTTCTTCGGCAACACGAGTGGAGAGACACCAAGGAAGCGGTTGTCGTGTGCCAGCGTAGAGATATGCCATGTCTGTGGAACCTGTTCCGAACAGTGCGGGCGAGGAACAAGGCAAAGAGGAGAGATAACAAAGATTGACGTTACCCTGGACGCATGAAAGACGGTAGCTGCCAGTGCGTAGGCACATCGGGCCCCTGACAGTGCCCTTACGTTGTCGATGTGTTCGCACGTGCCTGCTCAGACGTTGTCGGACTCGTATTTAATTGACCAAGAGCTTTGGATTTCAACAGACCACAACAACGCCCATCATCTCGAGCGTTGCCAAGCGCTACGGCTTAACAGGCCTCCTCCTTCCCTCTGATATTTGGCTCGGTATCATGATCCCGCTTCACTTCAAGGCGCGCTCACTTCAAAATGGAGTCGCTCTCTCTCACACGTGTGCTATTTGACCGGCACCACGACTTTTATGAGGAAATTCATCGCACAACATGCAAGACGCGTCGCATGAAGCTTGGCATGTGCACGGTGGTACACGGAGAGGGCTCCACAAGAGAGGTATGTTCGTCGAGGACATGGCCCTACGAGCGTGGGGTTGGATGATGATCGATGGTAGCATCGGCGAGAAGCTACGGCCATCTGCTGCGACTGCAAATTCTGCGACAATCACCACCAAATTAAATACACCGACTGCAGTCTATGCGGCACCCACATGCTTTCATGCAGTGCAGGACAGAGTAAATATGGCTTCGGAGACAAGGCGGATCTCGTCGGAGGACGGATACCCACATACTGCGATTGCGATGGCGCCCAAGGGGCAGAACACTGGTCGTTCCACGAGTTGCTGATACAAGGCAGTAGGCATCGTTGGAAAACACATAGAGCTATGGTGTCGGTACATAGAGAAGTACTGGCCACAGCTTGTCAGTCGATTAACAAAACTCTTGGACGAAGGCCTCCTTACGTTGGCCAGACCGTAGATCAACACATGCCCTTGCCACGCTCTCCCAAGATTTCCTTAGAGGATGGAAACATTCGAACGACTGGTACAGCGTCAGCACCATCCGTGACCGCCTGTACCAGGAGCCAGGATTGACCAGATCAGCTGTCCACGCCAAAGGGCTTGCTGACGTCGTCGCGGTCCCAAATTTCACGTAAGGCATGCATCGCCCGGCTAGTGTGCTGCGACTGCTTGTCTAGATGATAACACCATGCTTTAGGACGCCCCTTGCGCCCGCGCTTTGAGACCAGCTCTCCTTCCCTCGGCCATAACGGACCGGGTCCCGCAGACGCATCCCCGTTAATCGGATGAGGTAGGGGGCCCTCAAGCAGCTTGTGCACGCGCATAACGACAAAGCGTTTGCCGCTATGCTTAGGGAGTGGTGAGCGCTCTAAGGCAACCAGAGCCTGGCCTACCAGACATATCAGTCCCGCTTGCGGATATGGAAGCGAATAATCACCGCGCACCGAGAAAGTGTGGGCGCTGGCCCCACGTGAATGGATTCCTGATTTGCACAAAACTCAGTTGCTCAGGTCGACCCATCGCCACACTGATAGCCTTCGAAGTCAAGTCCACCTGGAACTGCTCGCTAAGCCGCGTCACCCGGCGAGGCTGGTGGACGCGGCTCCCGATCCGCGACTCCCGGGCCCACGACGCTAATTGCGCCTCCGTGATGAGCCCGTCTTGCAGGAGCATCGCGCGCATGCCTGCGGTGCACTCTAGCTTGGCGAGTGCTGTATGATTGACGCACCATGGCGCGCCGTCAGGGCGTGCGAGGTCTGTGCCCTCAGCGAAACGATGGGGGTCTGGGCTGGCGAGGCGGAAGCGCACCTCGCGCGACGGTGCGTGGAAGTAGAGGAAGCCGCGAGTGTCCGCTGGGAATCGGACAGGCTCATACATGAACTTCGAGTAGGATAATCCGGCGTAAGAACGATTCTTCTGGTTCTCCGTGACGCACGCCGTATATGCGAGGCGAGCGCGTCTGGAGACTTCGTTGTAGTCCGAGGGTCGGAGCTTGGAGGGGTCGAGTGTATGAAAATGAGCTGTGGCCTGCCTGGGGAGCCTATCGAGGACAGTGCTTGTCATGGAGAATCTTCGTCGGCAACACGGGCGGGGAGAAACCAAGGAAGTGGTCGTTACAGTTGCGGGCCAGCGTAGGGTCGTGCCATATCTGTGCAACCAGCAAGACATGTTTAGCAATGACAGCAAAAGAGAACACAGAGATGATACAACACAAAAGTTGACATCACCTGAAAAGCATGGATTATGGCGGAGTTCTTTGCTCAATCAAATGTAGTTCGAGTTGCGGACCGGGAGTCGTCCACGCTGCACGTGCTGGATGGCTCAAACGTTGTTTGTCTGTGTTGACCAAGAGCGAATTCAACACACCACAACAACGCCAGCGTCGCACGGCGACGTCCCCCCAGTGGCGTCACCTCAAGGATGAGGACCCAGAGTCCAGAGGCTTTACGACAGCGAATGCTATGTCACTTTCACAGGAATTTCCTCTCACCTCCAAGCTCCGCTAGTTTCTTTGCGCCGCGCTCCGTCTGCAAAAATGACGGCCACACATCTTGGCCATGGTCTTTGCCATTGTTGCCACTTCCGCCGGCTTGTGTTTTCATTGTTTTCAGCTCCCCTTGTTATCCGGAGTAGCTCTGGGCACATAAAAGCGTGTGCGCACCCCTTACCTACTTCCCAGCGCATCCCCCGGTAACAAGCATCATGACGGTCTCGTACTCGGGTGAATCTTGTCATTCTTTTTCTAAAACTATGTACTAACCTACGACTGTCAGCATCTAACCCAAGGGCCTACGCGATCACCGACGGTTTCCGTCGCAGCGAAGAGGTGCACCAAATGACCCAACTCTACCGCGACATCGCCGCCATGCAACGCGCCGATCTACCTTACTACACCCCGCCCACGTCGCCCATCTCGTGGATATCCGTCCAACTCCTTCAAAAGATATTCTCCCATCTGCATGACGAGGTCGGCAGCACACCCCCGCGCGCGGGCGCCGCGCCGAGCTGCACTGCGCTCACGCAAGTCTGCCGCCCCTGGCGCTACGTCGCGTTCCTCCACAAGCCGCTCTGGACTACCATCGCACTGGGAAGCCTCACGTGGACGACCATCGCCCTCGAGATGTCGCGCCCGCTGCCGATCGACGTGCAGTGGGAGCACGGCGCCCGCACGCGCGCCTTCCAGCTCGCGGTCGCCGAGATATCGCGCTTCCGCCGCTTGCAGGTCGATACGAAACACAGCGAGTGGGCCGCGCAGCTCCAGGACGCGCTGCTGTGGCATCCCGCGCCGCAGCTGCGCGAGCTCGTCGTGGAGCGTGGCACCCGCCTCCCGCTGCGCGATTTGCGCGTCGCGCACGGCGGCATCCCCGCCCTGCAGGAGATCCGCTTTAGTGGGCTCGTCATCTCCCCCCTGTCGATGTTCTTTCGCAGCGGGCTCACCGTTCTCGACCTCGAGGCGTGCCGCGTGTGGGACGACTTCGAGCAGATCGCGGACACGCTCGCGCATATCCCTGGGCTGCGGACGCTCCGACTGCGCGACAGCCTTCCCCCCCGGGGAGCAGCGCCACGCACCATTTGCCTGCCAAGCCTGAACGACTTGACGCTCTCCGACAGCGAGAGCCGGATCGCCGCCTTCCTCTGGTTTCTCCGCATGCCCTGCAGAATGGCGGCCGTGAGGATCCACACAACGGAGCCGAACTCTCCTCTGCTCTTGCACGCGCTGGAGCTGTGGCTCGCCGCACCTCTCAGGCCCGGGGAGACGTACCGCCGCTGGGAGGCGGCGTCCGACCCTGCGCGCCCGGACAGGTTCCTCGTCGTCGCTACCGCGCCGGCCTCGCCCTCGGGCGCCACGACGCTGCCGAGCATGTTTGTCATCGAGGTCGCACTGCCGATGCCGCCTCATCTGCCCGGGGTGTGGGAGGCCTGCTGGATGTGCGCCTGGCATATCGTCGGGGCCCTCTCGTTTCTCAAGAACGCGTCGTGCGTGGGCCATCCGCGGCCCCCTGCCCCAGCGGCAGCTCCCATTCAACTCTACGTGCCGCAACACCTCGAGGAGCCGGGCGTCTCTAGTGGCACGGCTGGCGGGCTGTTCGACACTACTTGGCCGTTTTCTCTCGGCACGAGCATCAGCCAGGCGAACGCCGATCACGGCGTACGGGGGCCCGTGCTAGACGTGCGAGGATGGCCGATGCAGAACCGCGAGCCGCTGGCTGCTGGATACCAGGGGATCATGTGTCCGCGGAGGCAAAGTCGGCTCGTGTGAGACTGTTGCGCTGGTGGTTCAAGCAGTAGATATTGAGGTACACCCTCCCCACCACTGCTTCGATGTAGAGATTGGCTCGATTCGAGCACATTTTCATTTCACTCTGTACCTCGGCACGCGTCTTGATTGTAATCTAGTGATACAAATTCCGATCTTCGATCTATGAGTCGGGGTATCCTTCTTCAAATAACCAGTTCATGCGTTCTGTCTTGATGCATTGTGTGATATCAACCCGCCAGGGGGTCCCGATAAGGAGGAGGGCGGGGGTCCGCGCTACGTAGGCTGCGCTGTACATAAAAAGACATATATCTAGGTGGACTGGTCAGAAAGCGAATGGCGCAAGTACTGTCTCGCGAATAAACATTGAGTTCGCCGACATGTCGCACTGCCGCCTTCTTCTTGTGCCGCACAGGCACCGATACATGATATGTCATGACATACATCCGCGCACCGGAGCCGTTATTCTGTGAGACTTGTGGAGGCGTGTGTATAGATAGAGCGCGTCGAGAACATCAGAACGACTCGGGCCTGCTTCTTTGATTTGTGACACTGCCTGCACGATAATTATACGCACAGGCAAACGTACACCTGGTCGTGCACACGGCAGGTGTTGCGGGTGGGCGGTCCGCCCGGTGGCAGGCTGGCAACGACGATCGCTGGGATGCCAGCAGGCGCGTTGCAGACATGACGGGGTGCCACGCAGACCGCGCAAACAAGTGATATTGGCCTCGTGGCTTCCGAGCGATGTCAAGGAGCTGTCTTCGCTGTCGAGAGCGGGCGTGGGTTGGCGTGCGTGTGTGCACCCTCGTGCCGTCCCCGCAGCGCCCTTAAAGCATGGAGAGCCGCCGGTGGGGGCTGCTACGAACGATTTGTGTGTACGGCCAGGCTACACCTGCACGGCGGCGGTGAATCGTTTGCTAGGATGGTTGGGACAAGATGTGGCGGACATGACTTGGACGTGGCGTGGGCTGACTCGGCTGAGACAGAGACGATCCAGTCACGTGGAGACATGTCGAGGCTTAGTACGCCGCCCGGCTTGCTTCACGCCTCTAGCATAGCGATAAAATCCCCAGATGCATCCCCGACGCTGCGGCCGCCTGTTGCCCCCTTCCCTCTCCCGCCCATGCACCACGTCCTCGACGCCCTCGCGCCCACCCCGCTCCAGTCGTTCCTCGGCGGCGTCGGCCTCGCTCTCCCCGTCCACGCCTTCCTCGTTCTCAACGGCGGTGTCTTCGGCATCTCGGGCTTCCTCCATCGCGCGGCTCGCGGTGCACCCGCCCCCGCCGCAGCCGTCGCGGGGCTCGTGCTCGGAGGTGTCATCGTTGGCGCCATCGAACACGACGGCCCGCGCATCGTCGACGCCGCGCTTGCCCCCATTCTCGCCTCTGGGTTGCTCGTAGGTCTCGGAACGAAGGTGCGTGTCCCACACGCGTGTGCACACTTTGTGCTGACCGCGCCCGCGTGCAGCTCGGCAATGGGTGCACCTCGGGGCAAGCATGTGTTTGTCGATCACGCACGCACCGTATGCTGATGACCCATGCAGACACATGCTCGCTGGCGTCGCGCGCCTCTCCCCACGGTGAGCATATACGTCCATCGCGTCCGCATTACTCACCTTTTCGCCCTGCACAGCTCAATAGCCGCGACGGCCGTGTTTTGCACCACCGGTGTCTTCACCACGCGCGTCCTGCACGCCGGCGCACTCCCTCCCGTCGCACCGCCGGATGCCACCCTCGGCGCACACGGCCCTGTCTTCTTTGCGGGCTCCCTGCTTGCCGTCCTCGCCGCCGCCGCCCTGCCGCGCCTCGCACCGCTCACCGCGCTCTTCACCGCGCTCGCCTTCGCGCTCGCCCTGCGCCTCTCCAACCTCGTCGACCCGCACCGCGTCCTCGCCTTCCTCGCGCTCCCCGCCCACCCCGCCTTCGACCCGTCCCTCGCCTTCCTCGCCGCCGGCGCCATCCCCCTCGCCGCCGCCCTCTACCGTGCCAGCGCCGCCCGCATCGCCCCCGCCGGAAAGGTCGACGCGCGCCTGCTCGCCGGCGCCGCGCTCTTCGGCGTCGGCTGGGGCGTCGAGGGCATATGCCGTGAGTCCCGCGCTCGCCATGTCTCGCCCGCGCCCCTGGCTGACCCGCCGCGCGCACAGCGGGCCCCGCCCTCGTCAATTTCGGGCAGGCCCTGGCCGCGGGCCAGGGCGCCGCACCGCTCGCCGCGTGGCTTGCCGCGTTCGTCTTCGGGGGGCGGCTGGCCGGGTCGTAGACGACGGCGCGATACCATGTATATCCCCGCGTGTATGCGCGTACTCACAACTATTTTCTTTTTCTGTGCGCGACCACCTCGAGCTGCAGTTATTTGCCACAACCACCGCGCTGACCCCTTTAGCGTCCGGCCGGGAGTAACCTCACCAAAATTTCTTCGAGTGGTGCACATCGCGCTGCCGGCACAGCAGCAGCTTTTCGGCCCAACCGCGCCGCGCCGCGTTCTCTCACAAGGCACTTGGTCCTTTGGGTTATGTAGACTTCCGGTCACTTGAAGTATCAATCAAACAAGGATAATCCGGTATCGGAGGCGCATCATGGAGAACAGCCACCGGGATGCTTTACTGTTGTATCGCGGGTTCTCGTCCCGACGCGGCCATCCCTCGCGCAGCAACGGCTTATTGTCTTCTGACCTGACAGAACAAGCCACCGACAAGCCAGAAGCACAGGCTGTTATTGTCTGCGGTGCTAGGAATCACGACTTGAAGCCGGTGGCGCATGTCAGTACCGAACGTAGCAGCACGTAGCTGTGCTCAGCCGCCTCCTCGTCGCTCGCCTCGACCCCCGCTGCCTGCCAGTCTCAGCTCGCTCATTCTCTATTCCGCGTCGTGCTCCGTTTTGCGCACTGCTCCCCGCGGTTTGTACGACGCCCTTCTCCTCCCCTTCATCCTCCACCGCATCCCGCTCAATGTCAGCCCCCAGCCTGGTCCTCGGCTGGCCGATCTTGAAACACCCCTGCCGCGCACCCACGCTTCCTCGCTCCTTCCTTCCGTCCTTCGGCATCCACACCTCGCACCCCGATTGACGCTGATGCTTATACAGCGACTTGCGGTGCCGGTAGTACCGCCCGCATGCGAGGCATTCGTACCCCTCGCTGTGGCTTTCTCCTGTCGGACACTTTCCGTTAGCGACGTGCTGCACGAGGCGCGACGGCCGCGTGTAGGCCTTGGCACAGGTAGGACACGCGTAGCGCTGTTTGCCTGCGGCGGGGGCGGCAGGGGCGGCAAGCATCCAGGTCTGGCACAGCGGTACGTGCCGGGTAAGCGAGGCACGCAAAGCGTACGATGTGCGGCAGACGGGGCAGATGTGTGCTGCCGGAGGCGGTCCATCTGTGCTAGTGATATCCTCGATACTGCTGATCATCCTTTGTGCCCCATCAACGGCTCGTCCGTCGGTCAATGACTGTTAACTGGTGCTCACCCCTTGGCTTCTGCCCGGTGGGCGTCGAGGAATGCTTGAACAGGTCCTAGATATTCCTTTTCAACGATCTGCTGGACATTCTGCGCGTCTTCGAGAGACACCAGACCGAAGGGACTCGCCCTGACTTGCTTCGAAGGCAGATTCGTGGCGTCTTGAACTATATCGTGCGTCAAGGACATATTGGACGTGAGATAGCACAACATTCTGACCTCCTGTCTTTTAACTCGTCACTAGCCGTGGTGGCACATCATTCTGTAGTCCGGGTCGGTAGGAACTTGCAGCTCCGACGTGGAGCGAGAGCCGGCCCAATCTCTGTCGGCGAGGGTCATATGTCAAGCTCACTACGGCCCAGCTTGACAGGTAAAATTCTCGAAACAAATCCATACCCGGGAGAAATATCGCCGGAACATGCGTCACAATAGCCAAGGTGCAAGCCGCCACAAAAAGTCGGAGTCGAAGATGCGTGCCTCGGAGTTCGCTGCAGTTACAGGAGAAATCTATTGTTTTTCATGTTAATAAGAAGAGATGCTCGTATGTCGAGGAAGTCGGGGGAAGGCCGTCGGCACGCTGCGCCGCCATCAGAATGAAATCACAACGGTGTACTGACCGAGCCTAGCGCGTTCCTGTGGTTCAGAGGAGATCATGTTCCGGCAAGTGGGAAAAGGCGATTCTGGTCCTAGAAGATACCCACCCTCGGGATAGCATAGATAAAGGGCCCTGCAAAATCTGACAGAGTCGGGGAATGTGCCGTCGACTGGTGGGCTTCCTGCGTGAGCGTTTCTTCGATGTCGGGCGGGTATGGTCCCAGGCCCGACTCGGCGATGGGGTCCCTGACAGTTATTTGGAGAATTTGTCAGCCGTCAATGCGACGGAATGTGATCACATAACAAAAGTAGATGATGCCCAGCGAGTGCAAAATTTCACCACCGTCACCAGACGTCAGCGCGTCAGCCTCGCATCATGTGTGTCGAGCCCTCCGACTGACGGCGAAAAAGCACAATAGACATAGATGCGAGTGCTGCGAATCTTGAGAACGCAGAGTGGTGTGGCTTAGATGGCCCTGGTTGAGCGAGGTCACGTCAGAGAATGCGGATGGGCCAGAGCCAAAGGGCTAACTCGGACTAGAGGTCCGAGGATGTCGCCAACTGCCAGGGAGCTCAAGACAGCAGTGCCACTAGTTGGCACTCTGAGCCGGGCCCGAGACATCCTCAAGCCTGGACAGTGACGCGCTCGACCACGGCAACGACGCCCAGCCGCCTACGCCGCGGTAGACTGGTGACCAGCTTTATATCAACAGTGACGACGGGGTGGGTACTGTGAGAACGCCGCAGCACGACGTCCACATGGCGTGTACCCGCATATAACTGACCGGCCCCTTCACCAGATCCGTCCGATATGAAGAGGGGTGCTGCTCCCGTGCTAACAAAGGGCATTATTTGTGAGATGAGGCCGAGTATAGCGCGAAGAGGCAAATCAATTTACGGTCGACTCCAGTTCTCCTGGGCCGATCTCTGGGGTATACATGTATCTCGCTACATACGGGGTGAATCTGGCTGCTGCCGAGTGCCGCCGCCTATGCCAGGCCGGTACTATGTCTGAGAGGCCGACCTCTTTGAGTAGGTACTGCCACGGACAGTGAGATGGTGAGCAACGACGGAGGGGCGAGCAGGGCACACGCACCTCAATATTGACGGCTGAAACCACCAGCACAGCCATCTCACATGAAACGGCTTTGACTCGGAGGAGACAAGATTTCATGGTATCCAACAGGCCGGCTTAGACTCCGAGGACACATGATCCCCTGGTAGTAGTACATATTCAGGTCGTTCTGAGGCTCGCTGTTCTGCATCGGCCATCCTCGCACGTCCTGCACGGGCCCCAGTACGCGGTGATCGGCGTCCGCCTGGCTCAAAGTCGCACTGAGAGAGAACGGGCTGGCAGTGTCGAACAGCCCGCCAGCGGCGCCGCTAGAGACGTCCGGCTCCTCGATGTGGTGCGGCAGGTGAAGTTGAATGGGAGGTACCGCTGGGGCACGGTGCCGCGCTGGGCCCACACACGTCGCGTTCTTGAGGAACGAGAGGGCGCCAACGATGTCCCAGGCGCGCATCCGGCAGGCCTCCCGCACTCCGGGAAAATTAGGCGGCATCGGCCGTGTGTCCTCGAAGACGAATGTGCTCGGCAGCGGCGTGTTGCTCGAGGGCGCGGTCGCGACGACGAGGAACCTGTCCGGGCGCGCGGGGTCGGACGCAACCTCCCAGCGGCGGTACGTCGCACCGGGTCCGAGCGGCGCGGCAAGCCAAAGCTCCAGCGCGCGGAAGAGCAGCGGGGAGTTCGGCTCCGTGGTGTGGATCCTCACGGCCGCCATTCTGCGGGGCATACGGAGGTACCAGAGGAAGGCGGCAATGCGGCTGTCGCTGTCGGAGAGCGTCAAGTCGTTCAGGCTTGGGAGGCAAATGTTTCGTGGCGCTGCTCCCCGGGGGGGAAGGCTGTCGCGCAGTCGGAGCGTCCGCAGCCCAGGGATATGCGCGAGCGTGTCCGCGATCTGCTGGAAGTCGTCCCACACGCGGCACGCCTCGAGGTCGAGAACGGTGAGCCCGCTGCGAAAGAACATCGACAGGGGGGAGATGACGAGCCCGCTGAAGCGGATCTCCTGCAGGGCGGGGATGCCGCCGTGCGCGACGCGCAAGTCGCGCAGCGGGAGGCGGGTGCCACGCTCCACGACGAGCTCGCGCAGCTGCGGCGCGGGATGCCACAGCAGCGCGTCCTGGAGCTGCGCGGCCCACTCGCTGTCCTTCGTATCGACCTGCAAGCGGCGGAAGCGCGATATCTCGGCGACCGCGAGCTGGAAGGCGCGTGTGAGGGCGCCGTACTCCCACTGCACGTCGATCGGCAGCGGGCGCGACATCTCGAGGGCGATAGTCGTCCACGTGAGGCTCCCCAGCGCGATGGTAGTCCAGAGCGGCTTGTGGAGGAACGCAACGTAGCGCCAGGGGCGGCAGACTTGCGTGAGCGCGGTGCAGCTCGGCGCGGCGCCTGCGCCCGGGGGTGTGCTGCCGACCTCGTCATACAGATGGGAGAATATCTTTTGAAGGAGTTGGACGGATATCCACGAGATGGGCGACGTGGGCGGGGTGTAGTAAGGGAGATCGGCGCGTTGCATGGCGGCGATGTCGCGGTAGAGTTGGGTCATCTGCTGCACCTCTTCGCTGCGACGGAAACCGTCAGTAATCGCGTAGGCCCTTGGGTTAGATGCTGGCAGTCGTAGGTAAGTACATAGTTTTACGCGGAGAAAGAGCATGACAAGATTCACCTGAGTACGAGACCGTCATGATGCTTGTTACCGGGGGATGCGCTGGGAAGTGGGTGCGCACACGCTTTTACTTATATGCCCAGAGCTACCCTGGATGACAAGGGGAGCTGAAAACAATGGGAACACAAGCCGGCGGAAATGGCAACAATGGCAAAGACCATGGCCGAGAGGTGTGGCCGTCATTTCTGCAGACGGAGCGCGGCGCAAAGAAACTAGCGGAGCTTGGAGAGCAGGAGTTCCTGGGAGGGAATTTTCCTGTGAAAGTGACATAGCCTTCGCTGTCGTAAAGCCTCTAGTCTCCGGCCGGGGTTTCATCGACCTCCTCGAAGCGATGCAAAGTACTGGGGGGACGTCGCCGACGTCGCCGTGCGACGCTGGCGTTGTTGTGGTGTATTGAAATCCAAAGCTCTTGGTCAACACAGACAAACAACCTTTGAGCCATCCAGCACGTGCAGCGTGGACGACTCCCAGTCCCGGGTTCGAACTACATCGCGCAACGCCGACCGGAACTCCGCCACGCATCCATGCTTTCCAGGTGATGTCAAATTTTGTGTTTTATCGTTTCTGTATTTTTATTTGCTGTCATTGCTAAACGTTTCTTGCTGGTCGCACAGATATGGCACGACCTCACGCTGGCCCGCAACTGCAACGACCCTTCCTAGGTTTCTCCCCGCCCGTGTTGCTGAAGAAGACTCTTAACGACGAGCCCTGTCCTCAATAGGCTCCCTAGGCGGCCCACAGCTCAACTGCATACACTCGACCCTCCAAGCTCCGACCTCGGACTACAACGAAGTCTCCAGTCGCCTTCGACTGAACTATACCGCATGTCTCGCAGAAAACCAACACATTGGTACTGGCTCCGGACCTGTATACTGGAAAACCGTGTTATTTCTAGCAAACAGTCGCGGCTACCTCTAATCCACGCACCACGCACCGTCGCGCGAAGTGCGCTTCCGCCTCGCCAGCCCAGATCCCCATCGTTTCGCGGGGGTACCGACCTCGCAGGTCCTCACGGCGTGCCGTGGTGCGTCACTCATACCTCACTCGCCAATCTAGAGTGCACCGCAGGCATGCGCGCGCTGCTTCTACAGGACGTGCTCGTCACGGAGGCGCAGTTAGCGGCGCGGGCGCAGGAGTCGTTGATTGGGACCTGCGGGCAGGAGCGACGGGTGACGCGGTTTGGCGCGCCGTTCCCGGTGGACGTCTAAGTGTATACTCTCAACTTTGCCATGGGGCCGCCTGAGCAACTGAGTTCGGTGAGCATGCAGAATCCGTTCACCTGGCTGCGCAGCCCACAGTTCTCTGGTGCGCGTTTCGCTTAGACGTATGCAAGTGCCGCTGATACGTCTGGCGTTGGAAAGGTCCTGTGCGCCTTCGAGCGTTCGCCACTTCCTGAGCATAGCGGAAAGCGCTTTGTCGTTATGCGCGTGCACAAGCTGCTTGAGGGTCCCCGCCCTCATATGCGGATTCGAGTCTCCATCTATTTCGACCCGTGGAAGGACAGCTGGTCTCAAAGCGCAGCGCGAAGGGGCTTCCCAGATTCTGGCATTATGATCTAGACAAACAGAATGTTGTTGGCCTGATAGGCCACGTTTTGAGGGAAATGTGGGAGCGCGACGACGCGAGCACTGGTGTGGACAGCTCGTCTGGTTAGTCCTGGTTTCAGTGTACACGGACCGTGCTGACGGTATACACGGTATATCAGGTTCACTTCTGCGATGAGTCTGTTGTCGAGTCATGCACACACAGTGCCTCGGGTGTCAGCGTTTACCTCCTCTGAGGAAGTCACGAGAGGCGTAGCAAGGGCATGATTTTGCAAGGCTTGCCCTACACTCCCTATGTACGGCGGGCGCCGTCGAGATTCAAAGCTGTTGGTACAAATTCCAACACCGACCTACCCCGAGTCACTCCATTCCTTCGGCCAAATCACCCACCACCCACCAAAATTCATCCTTCCCCAAGTCCCCACCGCCCCCCACGGCGTGAGCTGTCCAGTCCATTCCCACCGATTCCAATGGTCCTCGTACATTTGCTGTGCGGTGACAGAGCCATCAAGCGCGTTGCAGCGGCAGTCCAGAGTGAACGATCCAATACTGTCCGCTCCTGTGCCGTGGAGTTGGAAAACGTCGCCCAACTCTGCATCCTCTTCCACCGCGGTCACATACAGGTCAAAGCGCATAGGCAGCGATCTCCGTAGAGCCCCATCAACTGCGAGGAAATAATACCCCACCCATGGACTCCCTGGGCGCGTGCGGGGGAGCCCGCCCAGCGGCGTCCCGCGTGCATCATCGGCGAGCCATCCGCGCGCCTGCCGCGCAACACCAGGGGCTGTCAAAGGCCAGTCGTAGTACTCGAGCTCGGGAACGATGTGCGGGGCACGTGGGCGAGGAAGTGCAAGGAAACTTTGGTCTTGTGGGTCGTCTTCGTGGAGGCAGACGTGTATGAACGCGCCAGCAAGAAGGTGGAATCCGATCCACATCTCAGGCTCTTCTCCATGTAAGGACGCGGGAATACGGGGGACATGCTCGAAAATTTGCGAAAGGACGTACTCGAACGCGCCCGTGTGAAGCAGTGGCGTCGATTCTCTTTCTCCGTCTAAAAGCAATCTGAGCATGGTGGGTAGGTGATCCGATGCGTGGAACATACGGACAGTGCGGGAGTAGGACAGCGAACGAGAAAGCAGCTCTTTCGAACCACACAGAGTCGCGGAAACGTCTCCGGACAGCCAGTGTGATTAATGCGAGGAGAGCAGTGCGGAATACGTCCCGGTACCCTGTCGTCATGAGGCGGGGGATGTTGCGCGAGTCTGAAGGAACAGAGGACAGTCAGCCAAGTACTAAGTGCGTGCTACGACTTGGACGGACGACTTTACTGACAGTTGTGCACGATAATCATCGGTAGCAGGTCGCTAGCACGCGCAAGCCATCTTGCCGCTCTCTCCAAGTCGAACACAGGCGGAACATTGTCTCCGAAGTCCTCTGAGTCGACCGTGAAGCTGTCGACCTGCGAGCTCAGCATGTGGCCAATCGCTGCGCCGGAGACTGGGCGCATGATGACATCGAAGTACCCGTCGACCATTGCGCTGTCGAAGAGCTGCTCTGTGCGGGTGTGGATGTGGTCGATGCGCATCCAGCGCTGCAGACGGGTTAAGGGCCCGGCGCCGTCGATGAGGGCATCCTCGCGTTCCCATGTTTCGGTGTCCCATCCGTGAAGTTTTACTCGGCGTTTGAAGAGGCTGGTGGAGGCAATTGCGCCGTGGACGAGGCTGTTCGCGAGGGAGAGCGCAAGGACATCGTGCGTGGTAGGGAGGAAGAGTGCGATTTCGTGGAAAAGGTCGGCAGACAAGCCTGCGCAGGTGGACTGATCGTACCCAACTTTCTGATCCATGGCGGGTTGCAGAGAGTGCCGGATGCAGCGAATATAGACAAACTAAGACCCTGCCAGTCCACTCGCCTCAGCCAAGCCGACTTGAACGTGCGTCGGTGCGACGCGCTGGCGTTGTTGTGGCGTGTTGAAATCCAAAGCTTTTGGTCAACACAGACAAACAACATTGGAGCCAACAACTCTTCAAGCCTTGTTCGCAACCAGTACATACAGCTGATTACATTCGGCAACGCCGACCATACTACATGAGTTGTACTCCGTCACGCATTCATGCTTCTTAGGCAATGTCAATATCAGTTCTCTTTTGCTGTCATTGCTAAACATCTCTGGTTGCACAGACTCGGAACCGCAACGACCGCTTCCTTGGTGCCTCCCCGAATGTGTTGCCGAAGAAGTTTTTTCCTGCTTTCAACAGGCCCCCGAACACTCGGAAGCGCGCCAATATCCGGACACTCGACCCCTCCAAGCTCCTACCCTCGGACTACACCGAACTTTCCGATCGCCTTCGACTCTCCTATATAGCACGGCTCGCAGACAACCAGCGGATTCATACTGAATCCGGACCTGTTTACTCGAAAACCGTGCCATCTCCAGCAAACAGTCGCGGCTTCCTCTACTTCCACGCACCGTCGCGCGAGGTGCGCTTCCGCCTCGCCAGCCCAGACCCCCATCGTTTCGCGGAGGGCATCGACCTCATATGCCCTGACGGCGCGCCGTGGTGCGTCCCTCACATCACTCGCCAATCGACAGACCGCCGCAGGCATGCGCGCGCTGCTCCTGTAGGACGGGCTCGTCACGGAGGCGCAGTTAGCGGCGTGGGCGCAGGAGTCGCTGATTGGGACCTGCGGGCACCAGCGACGGGTGACGCGATTTGGCGAGCCGTTATCGGTGGACCTGTATAAGTGTACTCTCAACTTTGCCATGGGACGACCTGCGCAACTGAGTTCGGTGTGTATCAAGAATCCGTTCACCTGGAAGCGCAGGCCACAATTCTTTGGTGCGCGGTGACGTTTTGCTTAGACGTCCGCAAACGCTGCTGACATGTCTGTGGTAGGTAAAGCTCTGGTTGCCTTCGAGCGTTCGCCACTTCCTGAGCATAGCGGAAAACGCATTGTCGTTATGCGGGTGCACAAGCTGCTTGAGGGTCCCCTACCTCATCCTCACGGGGCAGCGTATCCACAACTCGATTCGTGTCGTCCGGTAGAAGGAGAACTGGTTGCACTGCGCGTCCAACGGGGTCCTAAATTATGGGCGCATGATATAGACAAGCAGTCGTCGCAGCACACTGGCCGGGGGCATCACGCTTTACGTGAGATTTGGGATCGCGACGACGTGAGCACGCTCACTGGCGTGGACAGCTGATGTGGTCAGTCCTGACTCCTGGTATCGGCGGTCACGGACGGTGCTGATATGCATTCCAAGACACGAGCTGTTGGAATGTCGTGTTGCAGTCGAGAGAGATCGCGTTTAGAGGCTATGCGCGATCTCGGAGAGTAACTCAAGCACAAGATAGCGCATCGACTCGATGACCGACAGTACAAGCTGAAGGTGGCGCGGCTGCCGAACGAAATCGTGGTTGCCACTCCGAGTCGCAGGGACACACGGCCCGCTGTAGAGCTGGCGCTGCGGTCATTATTTGCAGAAGGATACCGAATATCATAACGTGAAGGTTGTCCGTGGTCCGTGAGATCGTAAAACTACAGTATATAACAGGCAAGACGGAAAGCAGTCCGTAAGGTGCAGAGCAAAACCAAATGCAGATGCGCTCGAATCCAGCTCTCCAATCTCTACACGTGTCCTCAAAGGCCGGGCGCAGTCTAGCTGCCGCTGCCGACGCCTCCTATGCCTAGTAGGGCTGCGAGTCCGGGTATGTCTGAGAGGCCGAGCTCTTTGAGTAGGTTCTGGGAGGCAACGGGCGGTGAGAAGGGGGCAACAGAGTGGCTGGCAGGGCGCACGCACCTCAATATCGGACTCGCTGACGGGGCAGTTGAACTTGACGGTGTTGTCGATCGTCGGCGTCACTGTGACCAGGAAGACGCGCACGCCGACCTTGAGCTTGTAATTGATGGTGATCTGCTGCTGCGGGTTGCTCAAACACTTGGTCGCGAGGTCGGATATGATCGCGTCCGCGGAGTCCAGCGCCTGCGTGATGTTGAGGGAGAACGGGAACGTGAAGTTTGTGTTGCTGTGCGCGGGCAGCGACACGTCTTTGACGAGGCCCATGCCGAGACGCGTGTTGTTGATGGGGTAGAACACGTCGGCGTAGAGGTTGGTGATCTTCACGCCGAAGTAATTTGGGTTGTCCACCCTGCGCATAAGCGCGTGCATCAGTCAGCCGCCAAGCAACGATGAGGGCATGACGCACTCGATTGGCAGCTGGAGGTTTACTTGAATACCATCAGTGAGCACTTGCACCTGTGGGAACGATCAGGCTCGGGCGGCTGCGCTTATATGGGCGCACTGACTGTGCTCCCATTCGTGGGCTCCTCGATGCCGCCTATTTTGACATTTGGGGGTTGTATCCACTGCGCGCGGTGTTAGCACAGCCCCGCGCATCAGCGGAGACGGACGCACCAACGCCAGCGACAGGACGATACCAATGATGAGGAAGAGGGTGATGAGGATGGTGCAGCAGCAGAAACGGCCAAAACACCGCGGGCGGCTGCCCTGTGTGCGCCGGGCGGAGGGTGAGTATGGCCGCTGGGGATGTGGAGCACGAGACGCACCGCGGTCCAGAGGTTTCCTTGGTGGTCGTAGCGCCATGTACGCATGTCCCGCGCTGTCCTAGTAACATTCATAGAAAAAGAGAGGAAGATGGACGGGGAAAGGGAAAGGCGCGGCCCCTGTAAGCGCGGGTGCAGGCGAGGAAGACACGGGCGACTCACTTAGCCTCCCTCGGCCTCAGGGGGACATTGTAGTTCTCGACCTCATACGCGGGCTCCTGCTTCACTTGCGGCTGATGCGGGGGAGCCGCGCCGTAGGGGGGCTGCGCGGGCTCGTCGCGATACACGCCGTCATACCCGCTGCGGTCGTAGCTGTCGTGTGGCGCCTGCGCATACGGGTCGTAGAGGTTGTCGGTCGACGGTGCAGGGTATGCGGGGTAGCCATGCGGCTCGTCGGTATAGGGCGGGCGGTAGGACATGGTGGAAGGGGAGTGCAGGGCCAGCTGCGTGGGGGAAGGTCAAGAGAATTGCGTGGGCGGCGGCTTGGGCGCGCGAGGCAGTGCAGCCGCGCAGCAACCGGTTTATTTCACAACACTCACCAGTAGGCATTCAAACTCGAGCCTATGTAGTGTACATATTCCCTCCGAAGTAGTACTGGCACTGCGAGACAAAACCGACAATACCACACGACACACTTTCTGCGCATGGGAAGTGGGACCCGGCGTCAATAGGCGTCATCAGAGGCTCCGAGATTTCAAGGCTCCCAGCCCAATATTTCGGTGGGCGGACAGATTTTCAGGAGGACAACGCAAGCGGAGCCAGTATTGCGGGAGATACAATTCGTCAGGCTAGGGAAGCATCTACGACCATCGTAGGGTTTGATTTTACATTCAGTGGGTAGTAGTGCCGCGTTCGAGCAGAGAGTGCTAAATTCCGGGAAGTCACCTATGCAAATGTGGGCGACCCTCCTCTCTCTCACAAAGGATCGCCGTCATGGCTATCCCAGATGGCACAAAAGGCCGAAGCGATGCTGGTGTCTTTTCTGTCGATATGATACAAACACGGCACTGCGAACGGCCACGGTGAAGAGTGGGCAGGGTCTCAGAAACATCCTCAACAGTTCCGCACTTGCAGCCTACGAGAACACTGGAAGAGAGAGCTAGGATCAACGTTATTAGCATGCAACAATTATCAACGCTTAATCTGAAAATCCTGCGATGCATTCGGTTTTGGAGATGGGGCGGGTCCTGTGGGATGACGAATAACCACCGTGATACTGCGATTGCGCTTGCGCCCATGGGGCAGAACGCTAGTCGTTCCCTAAATATGAGGAAGCAGGTATTGGGGGGTAACGCGAAGAGCGATGGTGTTGGTACATCGAGAAGTACTGCCAAAGCTTGTCAGTTGGATGGCAGAACTCTCGGACAAAGGCATCATTACGTTGGGCCAGACCGCACCTATGCTCGTGCCACTCTCCCATGATTTCCTTAGAGAATGTAAACATTCGAACGACTGGGAAACCTGATACAGCGTCAGCACCGTCCGTGACCGCCGATACCAGGAGTCAGGACTGACCACATCAGTTGTCCACGCCAGTGAGCGTGCTCACGTCGTCGCGGTCCCAAATTTCACGTAAAGCGTGATGCCACCAGCCAGCGTGCCGCGACGACTGCTTGTCTATATCATGCGCCCATAATTTAGGACCGCGTTGGACGCGCAGTGCAACCAGTTCTCCTTCTACCGGACGACACGAATCGAGTTGTGGATACGCTGCCCCGTGAGGATGAGGTAGGGGACCCTCAAGCAGCTTGTGCACCCGCATAACGACAATGCGTTTTCCGCTATGCTCAGGAAGTGGCGAACGCTCGAAGGCAACCAGAGCTTTACCTACCACAGACATGTCAGCAGCGTTTGCGGACGTCTAAGCAAAACGTCACCGCGCACCAAAGAATTGTGGCCTGCGCTTCCAGGTGAACGGATTCTTGATACACACCGAACTCAGTTGCGCAGGTCGTCCCATGGCAAAGTTGAGAGTACACTGAGACAGGTCCACCGGAAACGGCTCGCCAAATCGCGTCACCCGTCGCTGGTGGCCGCAGGTCCCAATCAGCGACTCCTGCGCCCACGCCGCTAACTGCGCCTCCGTGACGAGCCCGTCCTGCAGGAGCAGCGCGCGCATGCCTGCGGCGGTCTGTCGATTGGCGAGTGATGTGTAAGGGACGCACCACGGCGCGCCGTCAGGGCATATGAGGTCGGTGCCCTCCGCGACGCGATGGGGGTCTGGGCTGGCGAGGCGGAAGCGCACCTCGCGCGACGGTGCGTGGAAGTAGAGGAAGCCGCGACTGTTGGATGGAAATAACACGGTTTTCCAGTAAACAGGTCCGGAGCCAGTACCAATGTGTTGGTTTTCTGCGAGACATGCGGTATAGTTCAGTCGAAGGCGACTGGAGACTTCGTTGTAGTCCGAGGGTAGGAGCTTGGAGGGGTCGAGTGTCCGGATATTAGCGCGCTTCTTAGCAGGACTTGTCATGGAGAAATTTCTTCGGCAACACATTCGGGGAGAAACCAAGGAAGCGGTCGTTGCGGTTGTGTGCCAGCGTATGACCATGCCATATCTGTGCTAACAAGAAGAGATGCTTAGCAATGACAGCAAAATAACGCACAGATATTGACATGATGGCTCAAATGTTGTTTGTCTGTGCTGACCAAGAGCTTTGGATTTCAACACGCCACAACAACGCCAACGTCGATGTCGTGACTGAGTGCGCGGCGTCGCACCGACGCACGTTCAAGTCGGCTTCGCCGAGGCGAGTAGACTGGCACAGTCTTAGTTTGTCTATATTCGCTGCATCCGGCACTCTCTGCAACCCGCCATGGATCAGACAGTTGGGTACGATCAGTCCACCTGCCCAGCCTTGTCTGCCGACCTTTTCCACGAAATCGCACTCTTCCTCCCTACCACGCGCGATGTCCTCGCGCTTTCCCTTGCGAATAGCCTCGTCCACAGCGCACTTTCCTCCACCAGCCTCTTCAAACGCCGAGTACAACTTCACGGATGGGACACCGAAACATGGGAACACGAGGATGCCCTCAGCGACGGCGCCGGGCCCTTGACGCGTCTGCAGCGGTGGATGCGCATCGACCACATCCACACCCGCACAGAGCAGCTCTTTGACAGCGCAATGGTCGACGGGTACTTCGATGTTATTATGCGCCCTGTACCCCCGTACTCCGACGTAGAGATCGGCCGCATGCTGAGATCTCAGGTCAACAGCTTCACGGTCGACTACCGTGTTGTTGGACACCATGTCCCGCCTGTGCTCGACATGGAAAGAGTGGCAGGATGGCTTGCGCGTGCTAGTGAAGTGTTACCGCTGATCATCGTGCGCAACCGTTAGTAAATTTGCTCATGTCGTAGCACAGCACATACTTGGGCTGACGGTGCTCTGGTCATGCAGCCTCGCGCAACATTCCCCGCCTGATGACGACAGGCTACCGGGACGTACTCCACACTGCTCTCCTCGGATTAATCACACTGGCCGTCCGGAGAACTGTTCGAGAGACTGTGTGGTTCGAAAGAGCTGCTTTCTCATTCGCTGTCCTACTCCCGCATTGTCCGTATGTTCCAAGCATCGGATCACCTCCCTACCTTGTTCAATTTGCTTTTAGGTGGAAAATCTACGCCGCTGCTTCACACGGGCGCGGCCGAGTACGTCCTTTCGCAATTTTTGAGACAGGTACACTTTATTCCTCCGTCCATCGATGATGGAGAAGGGCCTTCACTGTGGATCGGGTTCCACCTTCTTGTCGGCGCGTTCATACAGGTCCACCTCTACGAAGACGACACGCAAGACCAGAGTCCCCCTTCACTTCCTCTCCCGTGTATCCCGCGCGTCGTTCCCAAGCTCGAATACTACGACTGGCCTTTCACGGCCCCTGGCGTTGCGCGGCAGGCGCGCAGCTGGCTCTCCGATGATGCGCGCTGGACGCCGCTGGGTGGACTCCCCCGAGCGCGCCCAGGGAGTCCATGGGTGGGGTATTCTTTCCGCGCATCTGATGGAGCTCTACGGAGAGACCTGCCGATGCGATTCAGCTTCTATATCACCGCGGTGGAAGAAGATGCAGAGTGGGGCAATGCCTTCCTCCTTCACGGTACAGGAACGGACGGCGGCGGATCTTTCACTCTGGACGGCGGCTGCAACCTGGTTGATGGCTATTTCAGCGCACTAAAAATGTACGAGGACGAAGGGAATCGGTGGGAATGGAGGGGACAACTCACGCCATGGGGGGCGGTGGGGAGTTGGCAAAAGATGAATCTTGGTGGGTGGTGGATGATTTGGCCGAAGGAATGGTGATAGTCGGATTGAAACTCGACGGCGCCTGCCGTACATAGGGAGTGTAGGCAAGCCTTGCAAAATTATGCCCTTCAAGTTGCTGCGCACTCGTGACTTCCTCAGAGGAGGTAAACGCTGACACCCGAGGAATCATGTGTGCATGACTCGACATCAGGCTAAGGTCCTAATATACCGTATACCGTCAGCACGGTCCGGGGAGACTGAAACCAGGACTAACCAGGCGAGCTGTCCACACCAGTGCTCGCGTCGTCGCGGTCCCACATTTCCCTCAAAACGTGGCCTATCAGGCCAGGCCAACAACATTCTCTAGATTATAATGTCACAATCTAGGAAGCCCATCGTAGAGTTGCGACGTCGCGATTTTACATTCAGTGAGTAGTGTACCGCGCTCGAGCAGAGGATGCTAAATTCCGGGAAGTCACCTATGCAAATGTAGGTGACCCTTCTCTCTCTCCCAAAGGATCGCCGTCGTGGCTATCCCAGATGACACGAAAGGCTGAAGCGATGCTGGTGTCTTTTCTGTCGATATGATACGACCACGGCACTGCGACCCCCTTGGAATTCGAAATCCCCGGAGGGAGATATTGTACACAGCGAGGTCGAGCACCCAAGGCTCACCGAGCCGTGTCACAGGGCTCGATCGCTGACCTGGTTTATAGTATTCCGGACCGCCCCACGACAAGATCTCCGCCGCTGTGACGAGCCCGTCTTGCGTGAGCAGTGCGCGAAAACCTCTTCCCCGCGCGACTCTAGACACTGCGGCGGGCGTTATGCACCATGGCAAGCCATTCTCGCCCAAGAGGTCTGTGCCCTCGTCGAACATGTGCGGATCGGCACTGGCGGTCGCGCGGAAGCGCACCTCGCGCGAGGGCGCGTGGAAGTAGAGGAAGCCGCGGGCGTGGTCAGGGAAGGCGGCCCGGATTTGTTGAACTTGTAGCAGAGCCCCTGGGTACAGCGCAGTCGTTGCTTCCCTGCAAGCTGCACGATATAATAGCGTTGACCAGCCCGCTTCCTGAGGTCGGTGTAGTCGGTGGGTTGGAGCCTGGAGGGGTCGAGTGTGTGGATGAGGACGACCGGGGGCCGGCCGCGGCCACGGGTCGTCGATCTTCTCGTGCCGGACCGTTTAAGTTTGGGCGACTCGTCGAGACGTGATGTGAATGTCGCAAAGAGTCTCGATCTGCGGCACGAGCGAGCAGAGGTTGCGAAGAGTGCTGTGGCCTGGTGCCAGCGTGCGTACAGTGCCATGGGCTGCGGGACTGTCGAAAGGAAGTAGATTCTGTGAGACGCAGATGAGACACAGTCTGCAAATTATGTACCTGCCGGAAAGCACACGTAAAGCGGCAAAGGGCGGCCAGCGTTGTTTGTACGTGTTGACCAACAGCTTTCGATTTCAACACACCACAACAACCATGCCCAGTACTAGTACTAGAATGGTACGTGTACAGTACCATATTATCACCAGCGTCCTTGTGTAGGCAGTCGCTCTTACGAGGTCAACCTTCGCATGCGCATGTCATCCCAAGCCAACACAGCGACGAGATTTGCCCGGGCTGCCAGACGGTTTTGTCTGCCCAGGGAGTCAGGCATGCTTTGCTACCCACTATCTTCGTCGCAAGCGCACATACCCAGGTTGACTCAATCTCTTTGCAGTGGCGGCGGGGGAATCTAGAGATCAGATTCAGAGTTGTTCGGAATCGGATCCGGAAGGGTAAGTACGTAGGCAAAGAGTGGCCATGAGGAAAGGTAGCGGAGAGATAAATTCGTACGGGTACATTGGTAGTAGTACGCAGAGAGCGAGATAATTTACGAGGTCTTATCTTCAAAGATGAACCATGGTCTGTACACGAGTCTACAATGGCCCCATCTAAAAATGTGTGGCTGTGATAGGACACGGCCGTCGCATCTATTCCTTGCGCGTTAGATTGTCCTACCCGATGGAATACCGGCGCTGCCAGCTCACCAGTTGTGCGAGTCCATTGTGCTAAGCTCCAGAGCCACGCCACGCTCCGCCGAGTTGAGCGAGTACTTTTCATATGGCGTCTGCACCTCCGCCAGCGAGTCACACTGAAGGACAACAGTGCGGTTCGTAGCGTGTGAGTCCGTGGGTGGCGGATGGACGGAAACAGAGTGCCTGTGGACGAAAACACTGGAGGTAGCGGTCGACGCGGCATCGCGCATCGCAACACGATTGTTCAAAGAGACGAGGAGGGTGTTGGAATAACTAGAAAGATGATAAGCTTCAGAGATGAGCGCAGCTCGGGGAAGTCAAAAGCAACTGACATCTTCCCGAGAACCATAGTGCTAATTTCGGGATGTGGAGGTGAGAATAATCGACACGTTGAAGCGGGTAGCACTCACGGCGCAAGAAAGTACGCCTTGCCCTGCAACAACATCGTCAGCACTCTCATTGGAGCATGCGAGCGAAATAAGAACATACCGGAGTGGCAACATACAAAACCAAAGCGAGAAGGGCAACGGTAGCTGTCTGTTATCAGAACGCCGGAAAGAGAAATGCTCGGGAGAGAACTGACCTGACGCAAGGTTTGACTCGACGCACAGGCGAAGCACCTTCGACATGACTCGGCTTGTATAGCTATTCTCCAAGCTTCGGAACGTCGCAAGCTACATCACGCCTTGAATTAAAGCCCAGGGCAGACGGTGGCGAGAAGCTCACCAGCCAAACCATGACGACAACAATCAGCAAATCGGCAACAGCATCACCGATGAGCCATATCTGGAAGACATATGTCAGAAACTGCCCCTGAGGCATAGTTGTACGACTCACGTAGGTCGGAACCACAAAAGCGTGCGCTTGAGCAAAGTGGATGTGATAGCCCTATGGGGGGTCAGAGGGTGGCCCGCATCAGTAACAATGATCACCAGATGACATACATCGATGCTTCCAATGATTCCCGCAATTGCCTGGGCAAGAGAGATCTGAGATAAAGGGTCAGAATTTGCCTTGAGTATCAACAGGAAGCAACGCACGCAGGCCACTAACAGCGAGAGCCAGAGGAGTGACGGCTTCAGAATCCAGATACGGTAGCAATAGAACGTTTGAACGACGAAGGAGACGAAAGATGTCATAAGAGGCGTGTCGAACGGCGAGATATAGGTGCTTTGTAGTCGCATCAGGTCTCCGAAGCCGGCCCCATACCAGTAGTAAACCTCGGCAATCGACATGCCCGTTTGTACACACTCGAGGAGGAAGACACCGTACACTACGCGTGTTTATCAGTGCGACCCCCGAGATAAATAGACGACTCCAACACGGACCTAATATTTTGACTCGTTTCCTGTCATCGGGGAAGTTGTAATTGTATGAATCTAGATATGTCATGAACATCTGCCTTGACCTATGATGCCATGTACTCACAGATCTGAGCGGCAAGGACGCCGAAAAGAAAGAAACTGATACATTTCCCTAGAAGCTAACAGGTTTTACGATCGTCAGCATCTTTCAAGTTGATGACTAGCGTAATATTGTACCATAGGTGATGCTCTGCCACGATAGTGATGTTAGACAAAGCAAACCAGCAGCACCTGTCAGTGCCAGAGAGGAACCACATACATAGCAGCAATGTTCGGAGGAATCGGGATGACGAGCGGCGAGGAAGACGACATGTTCAGTGAAGCGTCAAACGAAGGCAAAGCGAAAGAACGGAGGACGCAGAGTCCTATTGCGCTACCGCAGCGAGGGACTCTATACTTTATACTTGGCTAGCGTTAAAATAATCTCATGATCCCATGTTAAGAAACGCGTTAGATTAGGAGTGGACATTGAAAACCAAGGCACCCACAGCATCAGCAGGGGGTTATGCCGAAACGCTCACAGGTCCGATTACTCGATTCCTGTGGTTGATACACACGGACGAGCTTTGCATCTGATGCGTACGTGCCCATAAATGAAAGCGCCCTGCGGCACCGTCTGTCAGCGCTATATCATATCATTCGTATCACTGAACGAATGAATCAAAGGAGCATCTGCACCACGATATGCAACGCCATGAGAACAGCGGATTCCGGAGGCCGAGGGGCCAACGTTTTCTCACATTTCCGTGTTCACTCCCTCAGGCGAGACTTCACGACGTCGATGCTTGAATCCTCAGCGGGAACAAACTCACGAGGTCTTGCAACACTTCCAACACCTTCCGCGCATCTCCAAATTTGGCCCCATGCTGTGCTGCGGCGAGAAAAAAGACGCTCGTCAGATCGTGTATCAGCGAAGTGGACGACAAGTAAGTACCTTCACACGGAATACCAACCTGCCAGTGGAAAGATGTGCCTCTGCCGTATAATTTGAAGCCCGCCACAAGAAACCAATCCAGATAGTCAGGTCAGTTCCTGCGCGCCGCATACAATGAGCCCAGTTCGATTTGCAGAGAAGATGTCACGTACATTTATCAGTTACATATCCGTTGACGCGGCCGCTTCATGAGCTGTTCATGAGCATCCAGTGAATTCGGCTTTCTCCGCAGCCGTCGACACGAGGAACGCTGAGCACCACGTCGTCATAGGTGGTCGACAGTGTGGTGCCTAGGCATAAGTACGAGAGCGTCGTTCTCGCGTTTCGAACTCCTGGGCGGCAGAGTTCGCAGGTCAGAAGACACTGCATCAGACGCGCGACTTGCTGAATCCCGTGTCGTCTGAGGACTCGAATTCGCTGAGCCAGAGTCTCGCCGCATGGCGCGATGTAAGAGCATGAGAACCGTGAAGCATTAGCGAAGTGTGCGTAGTAACGCGAGTAGAAGAAGCGTGCAGCTGCAGACACGTCGGCGTCCGGTCCGGCGGTTTATTTGGCAGTATTGTCCCGAATTCAACAGACCACAACACCGCCGATTGTGCAGAAGCCTGGCCCAAGCACTTTCCTCGAACAGACCATCTCAGGACCATCTCAGTCCTTCGCTGTCTGCAACATCATTAGCGCCGTGTCAAAGACATCTTACAAATTGATTGTTGGCGCAGGAGCAGCCCCGGGCCCGCATTGACCTCGAAAGACCTCCGCCCTGCTTCCACCCACTGCGGCTGACGTGTCTGGTTCAAGCACCTACTATGCCACCTGAAGCTTAAAGCTTGAAGGCCATGGCTCCATTGTTGTTTCTTTGTCTGCTAGGCGCCGGCGCTTTTGCCGCCATTGTTGGGATGAAACGGCGGCGGCCACAGCCCAGCTTCGGTGCATTATAAAAGTCTGCGGCATTCAATGCGCCTCAGTGACGCTTTTCCGACATCCGCTACTTTATCAACATCTGCTCCGCAACTCGCAGGCCACTCAATTCTCTCGATGTTCATCACCGGTACGTCTCTCTAACATTTTGCTGCGATAATTCGCTCAGCATACAACTCCAGATGCCGATACTGGTGACCTTCGAATCACACCCGTCGCGTTTCATCCCTCCACGAGGCTCCTAGTCGAGCGCATCTATCAAGATATAGCGGTCATCAAGAACACCCAATGCCCCCGTTACATCCGGGGCACGTCGCCCATCTCGATGCTACCAGTCGAACTTTTGACGAAGATATTCTCCCACCTCTACGAAGACATTTGCGAAGACGATGACCTCGACATCGAAAGCGCAGAGGAGATTCGCATCGGACTGACACAGGTCTGCCGGCATTGGCGCGACGTTGCCTTTCACCACAAAGAACTCTGGACGCGTGTGGGCCTGGAGAATCTCAGATGGACGATGATTGCGATAGAGATGTCGCGACCGCTCCCAATCTCTATCGTGTGGGATGGAGACGTGCAGCCATCCGTGTCAGCCCTTTTGGTGTCGCTCGCCGAACTACCGCGCACCCGGATTCTGCATATGGAGGCCCCGGACGGGGACTGGATACCCCACTTCTGTTTCGTCCAGTCGGCTTTGGCGCAACTCCCTACCCCGCAACTGGAGGCGTTGTACCTGAAGCCATCATATACCCTCGAGATGTTCGATCAGGAGCTTACCATGGCCCCGGGTGGAGCTTTCGCTCTTCAGAAGCTTGTCCTCACTGGCATCGTGCTGTCGCCTGTGTCGCCGCTCTTTCTCCCGGGGTTGACGCTCCTTGACCTGGATACTTGCGACGTGTGGGAAAGCCTCCAGCAGGTCAACGACACGCTCTCCCGTGTTCCCGGCCTGCAGACGCTACGGCTTTGTGACGTCCTGCCAGATGGCAAAGGGTACTCGGAAGTTCACCTTCCGAACTTGCAAGAGTTGTCGCTGTCCGATGCGGCGCAAACCGTGGCGGATTTCCTCTTTTTCCTCAAGCTGCCCGCCAATATGGCCGCTGTGACAATCAACATCGATCTCTCTCCTCATTCTGGTCCCATCGTCGAATTCGTCGTGTCTCTCGAGAAATGCCTGGGCTCGTCGCTCAAAGAAGGTGAATTCTACCGCACGGTGGAGTTCCCTGTAGACGGGCCCGTGCTCATGTTTTGTGAGCCTCACTCGTCCGGGGAAAGCTCGACACTTCCAAAGGAATTTGTTTTCTCCGTTGCCCTTCCAGTCCCATTGGCCGTTGTCTCTCCCGGTCACTGGCTTGGCACGATCGCCTTGCAGATGATGCTCCGCGTCCGATTCTTCAGGCCTGCAAATCATTGGGTCATCTGCAGAGAGTCTGTTGGCTCATCCCGCGCGTGGCTGGAGGTCCTTGCTGGCTATAGGGACGACCTGGAACATGTGAGGGAACTGGACCTCTTTGGGGAAGCAGTCTTTGGACTGCTCGATGCCGTGGGCAGATCAGGAATAACAGGCCTCTTCAAAGGATTATCCTCGCTGCGCATCGGCGGGGTTGACCTTGGTAATAATGAAGGCACGGCTCGCAGTCCGTATGTGCGTCTGCAGGAGGAATTGACACGCCATCGCCAGGCCGTGTCTGTGCCCTTTGACATATTCTTGTATGACTGCGTTGTCGGGGGCATTGAGGTCGATCAGCTGCTGCTGGGCGACCTCCGGCCTGCATGACGTGCTCTACTAGCAGTTGTGGAGATGTCTAGACGCTTCGAGCATATTCTTTCCATAACTTACGAAGATGAACTTGCAATTGCTGCAGTGCAATACAATTTTATCGAATTACTCAGCTTTGGAGGCCATCGGCAAGTCCCGAAGCAGGATGTCTTCTTGCTCTATGTCAGAGGCGACGCTATCGAACATACCTCCACGGCGACGACGACGATGGCGCCCATTCGAGTGAGACACCCAAAGGGCGTCGCAACCATCCAGCTCGACACCGACAGCGCCTCCGTTCAAGACCTCCTGCAGGCCATCTTTTCTGCGTCCGAGATCCCACCATCGTCGCAAGACTGTACGTCGCATGTCTGTCTTCGCAGCACACACGCCTCATCAACATCACCTTTCATATCCCTTTCCGACTGTGCGAACACCGCCCTTCGCGCGCATAGTGAAAGCGGGCTATCCACCGAGGCAGCTCACCGGCGTTATCCCGGAGCTCCCGCTCTCCAGCTTGGGGCTCGCGCCTAGCGATCAGATCATCGTCACACAGAAGACGGCCGCAGCTCCGTCTGCATCGCTGGTGTCTGCGCCGCGGCTGCCAGTCGACCCAGGTGCAAGCATCGTCAACCCGCCGGCGTCGCTGGGACGCACCGCGCCGCCCCCGAGAGCCGTCGTACCTCCAGCATCCAGCGGACCCGACCACGTTCGCACAGAGGGTGGATTCTTGGTGCATAGGGTGAGTCTTTTCTCGACGTCGAGAAGGCGGGAGGCTCATGCTCTGGAGGAAGGTTGTGCCCGACGACAACTCGTGCCTGTTTTCATCCGTCGCGCTCGTCTTCGAACAGGACATGGGCAAAGCGCCCGCAATCCGTCAGCGTGCGTCGCGGGACCGTGGAGCTGCCCCGTCTCCGATCTGAATAGTGCGCATATAGTCGTCGCCGAGGCCATTCGCAAAGACCCCGAAACATGGTCAGAAGCCATCCTCGGGTGCGTTCATCCCTGCTGCTTCCATTCGCCATCACCTCTCACTCCATGCACCCATGCAGCCGTCCACGAGACGACTACATCCGGACCATCCTCTCGCCCGTCTCATGGGGCGGCGCGATCGAGCTCTCCATCCTCGCCGCGCACTACGCGACCGAAATCGCGTCCATCGACGTCGAGACGGGGCGCATCGACCACTTCGCGCCGCCCGCGCTCCCCGCGCCGTCGAACCGCGCGCTGCTCATCTACTCGGGCATCCACTACGACTGCGCGGTGCTCGCGCCCGAGCTCGGCGCGCCGGCGGAGTGGTGCGCGAGCGTCGTGCCCGTCGCGGGCGACGACGCCGCGGACCCGACGATGCGCGCGCTCGCCCAGCTCGCGGGCATCTTGCGAGGGAAGAGGGCGTACACGAACACGTCGACGTTTGATTTGAAGTGCGAGGTGCGTGAGTTGTGGATGCTGGCCAGGATGCGCGGGGGCTGATGACGGTGTGCGACTAGGTGTGCGGGAAGGGGTTGAAAGGCGAGAAGGAGGCGCGCGCGCATGCTTCGGAGACGGGGCACGTCAAATTCGGCGAGTTTTGAAGTGGAGGGGACCATGTTTGGATCAGATCAAGACTGCTCAGTTGGTTTGTGGAACACTACAGTACTAACTACACATGCGCTTCTCGACGGAGGATTGCCAGCCCAGACCTTGTCCTTCTCTTCTTCATGACAACCACAGTTTGCCTCGGCGACATCCCCCATTTTATAAGCCAGATTGCTAAGAGGGTATATAGCACCGACTGGACAGTGTGTGTCTCTCGAGGGCATCATATGCACGGTGTGCGCACCACACGGACGGTGCAATTAGTGGGCATAAGGTGATGAGGACTTGATGATGATGATGCGGGTGACGCGCTGGGGCAAGGGCGCGCAGCATAGTAGGGTAAACGGCCCTACACGGTGAAGGAAGGCGAAGTCAGTGTCCGCGCCCATCACAGAGCTAGTCGAGCCTACCCGGAGTACCGCTGGCATTTGTACGATAGGCATGTGAACCAAATCAGACAAGGAGCATACGCGGACTATACCCAAGCCAGGAAGGGGTGAGCTTGACACAGACAGAGGCTGAGTATGAAGGCACACACACCTGATGTTATGGGCAGATGAACAGCAGCGCGTTGTCCGGCAGCAAGTCGGACCTTTCAGACGTCGACGGCTTCGTACTCGGCGGCGGCTGCCGGAACGTCTCTGTGAGCCGCCGCGCCATGCGGGTCGACAGCGACTCGCGGCGCGCGGACTTGCGGTGGCGTCGCGACCGCGGGATCTTGTCGAGTGTCGGGAAGACATACGCGGGGCAGTCCGGGAAGGGCTCGTCCGCGTGGTCTGGTGGGTAGAGCAGGTCTTCGAACTGAGAGAGAGATGGACAGCTGGTGAGCACAGGTGTGCGACGCTGGGCACGGACGTGGACGTACTTCAGCTTCGGCGAGGGCAAGTGCCTCCATGGAGCGCCAGTGAGCTTCCTTCTGCTGCTGGCTGCCCTTCGAGGATGGGGACGCAGCTGTGGGGGATGAGGAGCGGAAAAGCATGGTGTGCTGGGCATTGCGGGCTCATCTTGACCGCCGTTATATACCACCCCCGTGCAGCCCCCGTGCCGCGTATTCTTGGCGGGGTACAGCTGGCATGCGGCCCCTCAGCGGCCCTGCGGGGACGTGTCTGTGGACTGCTGTCCAGACCGCATGCTGCATCCAGCGAATGAGAAGACGCAGCCTTGCTCCGAGCCCGGCCGAAACATCGGTATGAGCATTGAAATAATAGATCGGCGGTCCCGACGAATTCAGTCGCTGTATTTGGGCACTGCCGCAAGGAAATAACATGAGCATATGGGACAAAAAACTTAGGAACTTAATGCAGGGAGAGACGCAGACCTTAGCTCGGGGGGATGGATGTACGGTGATGCAGGATGACAGTTGATTGAAGCCCAGCGAGTGGGACTCAGCAGCCAATGCGAGGAACCCTCGGGCCGGACGGCCGATGAGATCGAGGAGGCGAGATTGATCGAGAATTCAGTCCGTCAATCCAGAGCGCCCGTCGTCTACGGGCCAGAGCAGCTCGAGAGCGACACTGTCGTGCGCAATGTCGCGCGACATCGTATCGCTGGCCAGTCTGGGCTATACGATGGCGACCCAGCCCAGGCCGAGACGCCAGCAACTTATTGGTCCGGCTCAGCAGGTCACCGATTGCCGTGAACTGTGCATGCAAACTAGGCTGCATCAAAATTACAGGGCCTTGGTGGGCAACCCCCTTCGCACCTTTTTTGGTAGGACCCTCCGCGCGCATCAGCAGCCCTCGTAAGACAAAACAGTCAGCGAAGCCACGTGAGTTGAGCGCGTTGATCGTTTCGTGGACGCGTTGTCACGATAGTCACTCGCTGTCACAGAGCGTACCGGACAAATTTCGTCCCTGCTCTCCATATGCCGCACCTTTCTTGCTACCTAAGGCCTCTCAAAATGATCCTCGAGACATTTCAGCTGCTCCCCAAGGCGATCGGGAGATTGCGAACGAGATGCCTTGTACTGTTGCAGCACAAACTTGAAGGAGCCCTCACATGGGAGGTGCGTGCAAGATGCGTGATTGACTCGTCGTCGTCAACGGAAAGCTACTGATTTTACGCGGAGTCACCAGTGTGCACGCGCGACATGTGCCAGGGAGGAAAACCGCATCACGGTTGAGTCTGCTCACGCGCTGAAGTGGGACGAATCAAGGATAATCTCCCATTCAACTTAGAGGCCGTCGCGTTCCCAAGTCACATACCACTTGCCGATTTTCATCATTACTGCGTTTTGAGCCGTCCTTCTTCGCAGGAAAATTGCCCCAATTCTTTTCGTAGCGCTTTTAGTTTGGCGCACGCTACCGCAGCAATCGTGCAAATCCAGTGCGGCGCGGTGACCACGGGACACTGAAGCCCACAGCTCAGTGCCGTGCACATCGGCTCGTTGCGCCGCGCTTTACTTCGGGTTCACAGGGTGTACAAAATCGGGATGGTGCTCAAGAACTCTCCAGGCGACTCGGACATCCGGGTCCGCAACGTGCAGCCTCGGCCCACTCGGAACTCCTTCCTGCGATGGTCTCGTATTCTCGCTCTCGCCACGCTGGCGGCTTTGCACAGGCCTGTCTCATGTTACTTCACCGACCACTCACCTCTTCGCCACTTCACTGTGCCCTGGGAGCGGGCAACGGAGAGTCTTCAACGAACTCATCACGAAACTCGCCTTCGAGTACAGAAGGACCGGGCCTTGGAAAGTTCTCAGCAGCGTCCCGGCCCTCGCCAGCGTTGCGCTCTTCCAGGCCCACACCACGGTATCGTTCGTCATCGGCGCGGACCTCGTGCCTGCCCGACATGGCTCGACAGCCAGCCCGACGGCGATTGCATGCCATTCTTTTGCGTGCGCCGCCCATCCGCGTCCGACTCATTCCCATCGGCCCTGGCCCTACGTTGTTCTCCTCAATCACTTCTGTGAGTTCCGGCTTGCCCTCGCGCGTTGTAGTCTTCCATGGCTCACACACCCGGGTCTGGCGCTCTCACCGCCACGGACGTCACACTCGAATGCGCGGTGCAGCTCGCACTTGGGCTATCCGCACGCTCGGCGTGCTTTACCCCGCCGCTGAGCACATCCGCTCCCGCGCAACTCCCTCTAGCGGGCGTTCACTTCTTGCACGCGCTGTGGGGCCGACTCGGATGTGTGTCAAGCCTGGTTAGTCTGGCCTCCCTCGGCCGCGGCGCTTTCTCCACATGTACATTACTATTGTCAGGCTCTGACGTGCCTTGCGTCGTGTATACAGTATCAGTAGTACATTTTTGCCGCAGGAATCTGGTGGTATGACTGCTTGTGATGACGCGAGAGGGTAATTCTGCTGACACAACCGCCATCTGTGCCTGGCAAGACACCAACGATTTCTACGGCAATCCCCGAAGGGGGTTGCCCCGCCAGACCCTGTAATTTTGATGCAGACCTTACAGAACAGAACGACTGTCTTCTGTGGTAAGGTCAGCCACGGAGACTACATGCAAACTGATAATTTCGCACTGACTACATACATATGTACAAACTGTGTGAAACCCGCCTTGAGGTCTCTTGACGTTCGGTTTGGGTTCGGTGCCAGAATTGCTCGCGTACTTCCGGTCCGAAGTCCTAAAGTACGAATGTTTCCGCGTTGTCCGAGTCCGTCGCTGTCCGCCGCGGCCGAGTTGTGCTTGTGCTTGGCCGATCGGGAAGACAGAGTCGATACGTAGGTCCACGCCTGAACGACTGTCTTGTGTGGGCAAGGTCAGCCAGGGAGTCCAGGTCGACGCGGGCTATGGCTGACATTCACACCTGTTATTTCATGGTCCCAACAATGCATAGTCAAAGAGTAGAGCGCGTACTAGTAGGAGTGTACGTTCATCTCCCGCAGATGCAATCGAGTACTGAGTCTTAACGGGGGTTCCTCTACGAGCGCCTTGTGCCGTTGATGAGTGCTTTCTTCCGGAGTGAGGTCCGCGGTGGTCTCAGGTCGGAAGAAAATTTCCCGGCGAGCACCATATGTCTGCGATCCGTCGTTAGCATGTTTCAACGCCAACTCGACGCGATGGCGTACCCCCATATATCGATCGCCTTTCCGCATTCGGCACGAAAGAGGCACTCTGGCACACGAAGACCGATATCGCCGGTAGGCTTTAGTGTGTCCACCCACTCAACGCTAACGAAGGTCAAGTCGCTGCCAAACAACAACGCGCCAGATCAAACCCCAGGGTCGTTAAGACGACCCCGAGTAGTTCTACGTCACACGGAAGTTGAGCTCGAAGGATTGCGGCCGCTTGCCCTGTCGATCTCCACCAGCTCCTTAGCGAAGGATGGGTCAATTTTGGCTGTGCTTATGACCATAGAACAAGACGTCTCCCCGATTGGCGTCTGACCAATGATCAGCACTTCTTATGGGACATGCCACACACCTGCATTGATGATAGTACGATCATGCACGCGGCTGAACGGTTGAGACTGCAGGGCTGGGTATTCAAGGGAGGCTCCTGGACGAGTGTTTCTTTGGTTTGCTCTAGTCTCGTTCCCAGCCGTCATGGGGGTGTGTCCTTGCTCGCTGCGATATATGCGTAGGGAGGAGGGGAGCCGGGGCCGGGGATCACCGAGCGGAGATTAGAGTCGGAGGCAAAAAAAGGCGGTCAGGTACACTCGCAGGACCCAGACCTTGGAGGGGCGAGCCCGCGAGTGAACTTTACCTGCTTTTTTTGACTCCGCTTTTGAACTCAGCGGATCGGGCGGGCCGGCGCACCTCCAAGGGCTGGGGACGAGACTAGGTTTGCTCTAGTCTCGTTCCCAGCCGTCATGGGGGTGTGTCCTTGCTCGCTGCGATATATGCGTAGGGAGGAGGGGAGCCGGGGCCGGGGATCACCGAGCGGAGATTAGAGTCGGAGGCAAAAAAAGGCGGTCAGGTACACTCGCAGGACACACCCCCATAACCGAGCCCGCGAGTGAACTTTACCTGCTTTTTTTGACTCCGCTTTTGAACTCAGCGGATCGGGCGGGCCGGCGCACCTCCAAGGGCTGGGGACGAGACTAGGTTTGCTCCTAGGTTCGGATCAAACCCCCCGCGAACGCCAGGGGGGTTTGTATCAAAGTAGAGATTTGATGGGGTTGTTGGGGGTGGCCTTATCGCAACGTAGGGTTGCTTGAAGATAGCGCTTGTCAGAAAGCCCTGCCTGATAGATAATGGTATCGAGATTTTGATGAGATTCTGATGCCGGGTAGATAGCTCCGGAGATCTCGAGCGTTGTGAAGATACCGACTCTGCAAACGACGCTGTCCACCTGCGTGCGCTACGCTCGTACGGGACGGCATTCAGGACATAATGACAGACCAAACTACACGCCCTTCGACGCCTAATCAATCACTCCATACCCCTGTCTCGTCGATTCTCCTCAGCACGCCTCGTCGCCGCAAGACCCCTGCCACGAGCCCAGCGCCCACGAGAACAGCGACTCCGTGCCCTGTATCACCCAGCCCAACACATGTCCTGTGGCCTCGACTGAAATCAACGGTCTCTGACCAGCTGCTTGTCAGCACGACGGAGAAGGTCTTCGGGTACGCACCGCGGGAATGGCAGTTGAAGGCAGCAAAGAAACTGCTCGAGGGACATGACATTGCTGTGATAGCGGGTACCGGGGCCGGCAAGTCGCTGGTTTTCGCGCTGCTCGCAATCGCGGCTGAGCTTGTCGGAGGGGATAGTCTGGTCTTAGAGTAACCACAGACACGGAAGAAGGTCCCGGTAGAGCTTGGTCACCGACGGCAGCGCAAAATCGTCACTAAGCTCGGAGACTGTGACTTTTGAAGACGACTTCGACAAGGCCTTGTGTCGGCAGGCAGCTGTCGACTCAGTGATAAGGATATTGGCTGCCTTCTCCATGATAACATTGTGCTGCTTCCGCTTTGAATGCCCATGCACGTTTGCGAGCCAGGCGTCCAGTATCGCCTCGGGCCCGTAGCTTTGACCGCTCGTGTAAGCAAGGTTGCGACGAGCACATTGAGAGATCTCGGGGTTCGTCGAGGTATAGAAGGCAATGGAGAATGAGGACCACTTAAGCTTGTCGACTGTTTCCAGAACAGAGACGATCTTGTGTACGCGCTGCTGCTGGGTACTCATGATGGAGAGAAGACAAGTTCGCCGCACGCGATATCACGGCTAGATTTGATGAGATATAATTTATCGCCGTAGAACGCCGGATTACATGTTATCGACACTATCTAGGGATGTGATAGCGCCGCCCTCAAGAACCCTGGCGGTCGCTTACTTTGATACAAGACCCTTTACGGGTCTTGGTATGAGACTAGGTTTGCTCCGTAGATGCGAATAAGAAGTTGTCGTCTTTGATATCTACCCGACGGCCCGTCAGCCCAGAAAGCCAATCATAACGAAGGCTCGCCACACATCTCGTCAAGGACGTGCAAACGTTCGACAGCATCAAAGACATCGGCGATGACCGGTTTGACGATGTAGACGCGGAGTCGTCCCGGCGGGGTATGGCACGGTAGCCTGTCGGTGTGGACGGCTCTTGGGAGCACAACGGCTCGGCTCCGAGGAGGCAATGATGGACCCCATGCAGGCCAGACTGGGAGACATGATTTGGAAGGTGGAGAAGCTGCGCTCGACCAGACTGATGTGAGCGTTCACAGTCGTCAAGATGTCGAGGTCGTGAGTGGCGCCTGGACAAATGCATATACCGACGAATAGGATCTTTGCGGACAGATACCATCTGGTACCTAAACGGATTCAGCGTCGATTTCTCATGAAGAGGATCGAAACGTACGTCGGTTTGGTGTATCTTCCACCTCAGTCTGCGTGATCCTGCGGCCGTCCGTCTTCGGGCAGCGCGCCCAGCTTCGTTTACCACTAGCATGAGGTCAATTGAGAAGGTATTCCACACAGAGACGCCAGTCGCATGCGCTGGCAAAATGCAGGACGCTGAACGTGGTGGAGGACGGGCTTGTCGGTGTGGACGTGCAGGGCAGTGAGCAGCAAGTTCGCCACGGCGCTGCGCATGCCAGGTAGGTTTTGCCGGCACGTGTCACATCCAGGCCTATCCAGGCGCGACAAGGCGCGACGACGCTGTTTCGTCTCCGTTTGTCGACCACCGTCACCATCCAATATGACCCTGTCACCTTCACCATCCGTGACAATGAATGCAGTTGAAACTCCAAGTGAGCACAGATAATGCACAAGAGTATCGGCTCTCACTGCACATGAACAGAGAACGCGGCTGTTGGTCGCGTCCTTGCTAATATGCCAACAGAGATTTTCCACGAAATAACAGATTGGATAGACTCCCCGGACGACCTGAGGGCCTTCACTTTGACTTGTCGACTCTTCGCAGCAATTGCATCCCCTCGCCACACGCAACTGCGCTCACTGCGTTGCCCGGTGAAGGCACTCTGCTTCTGGGAAGCATTGGCCGCAGATGCCGCTCTTGCGCGCAACGTCCGCCACATCGACATTCAGGATAGCATCTGCCCCTACGGCGGTGGATGGAAATTTCCGAAGTCGTTCTGCAAAGCCAGTCCAGACTGCTGGCATTGCACTGCCCGGCCCGACTACACCGACGACGGTGAAATGTGGCGGCGCGTGGAGAAGCCGATGATGGCTGCATTCGCCGATATGAGCAACCTGCTCTCGCTCAAATGGAGTTCTTTTCCGTACAGATTCCCTTTAGTGGAGCCGGGAACCAATGGAGATGATATTTGGACGGCGCTGCGGTCGTGTTCGGCTCTGTACGTCGAGGAAGGGGACTTGGGGGAGATATTCCATTGCACCAATGTGAGCAACCAATCATTATCTCCCTCGCGTTGTCTGACGTGTCTAAGATTTTTACTCTGTCAAACCTCACGGTCCTCGAATACAGAACGGAGACATTGGGGTTCGAAGGGCTGCCGTCCGACGGAGAGGCTCTTGGTATCATGCTGCGTGAGCGATGCCCGAAACTTCAGGTGCGAAGTATCCTATTGTGATGATCTGAACCGTTCGTAAATCAGAAACAAATTAGACGATGAAGCTCTGCTTTCCCGACCCAGTTTCCGAGGGTTATCCTCCTCCGCTGTTCGGGAAATCGGTGTTGAGCGGCCAGTGGCCTGAACTGGAGCAAGTTCAACTTGAAGGCGTGGCGTGCCACCCCGAGGAGGCGTCATCATTTTTGGCAGCGAATCCCAACATCCGGTCGCTCGAAGTCGACGAGTTTTTCAGCTGTCGTCCGCTCGCAGGAGCGCTCGACCATGTCACCGATCAAGACCTCGTGGAACTTCCCCTGACACTTCCCCCAGCGGTGCTCCCAAAGCTCTGCACCCTGCACTGCGCGCCTGGCCATGCGGCGGATATACTGGGGTCGATGAAGACGCTTGGGACGGGACCTCCTCGCCCCCATCTCACTGTGACACTAAGATATGTTTACCCGTGGCACCCCCGCGTGAGGGATTTATATAGGGTTGGCATCCTGACGGACACTGAAACCGTAACGTTCAACTCGAACGAATACATTCGCGACATCATAGCTAGTGCTGGACGGTCAACAGATGAGTGAACAGGGCCTGGCCGATAAGGGTATGTGACCTCTTTCAAGGACCACCGCACGCCTAGCACTGACTCATCCGTTGACAGTGTTTTCGTATCAACGATGCGTCGTCCTGTACATATATGGCGTTCCTTTGGCTTTGTCATTGTAGAGATCCTGTTGTCGTTGTACCCTATCGAAGGAAGGCCATATTGGAGAGGCAGACAGACAGAAACTAGGGCCAACCGTCAAGGCTTTATTCAAGTGGGCCATATACTAATATCACGCGCGTAACGGCTCTTGACTAGGTTTTTGCCACGAGAAGTTCGTCTGCTAGATTCGTTTACCACTGAGTGAGGTACTCGCCAAGATACTCCGGGGATAACAATCTACTTAGTCTCTAGTACCTCTTAGGGTGACCGGGACTCGGGAGGAATCTGGCGAAAGATAGGAAGAGTGCGCAGAAATTGAAAGTTGTGACTACGAATGAGGAGCACAGCTTAATGATGTGGATCGGCTGCGCGCGGTGTTGCCAGAGGATGGGCAAGTTGTGTACCGTTGTGTATGTACGCGACCGGCGGCACGTGCCACATCACTGACCGGGCCGCGACGACTCACTCTTGACTCCGTTTCGCTCTTTCTCCCGCCTTCTCCATCCAATATCGACCCTGTCAACTTCACCATCCGTGAAAATGAATGCAGTTGAAACTTTAGGTGAGCATAGATAATTCCCAATAGCCTGAGTATCGGCTCTGACTGCACATAAACAGAGAACACGGCTGCTGTTCGCGTCCTTGCCAATATACCAACAGAGATCCTCCACGAAATCGCGGATTGGATAGACTCCCCAGACGACCTGAGAGCCTTCACACTGACATGTCGACTCTTTGCGGCAATAGCATCGCCTCGCCACACGGAACTGCGCTCACTGCGTTGCCCGGTGAATGCACTCTGCGTCTGGGAAGCATTAGCCGCAGATGCAGCGCTTGCGCGCAACGTCCGCCACATCGACATTCAGGACGGCCCTACCCCCCGCGGTGGATGGCATCTTCCGTCTTCGTTTTGCAAAGCCAGTCCGGACTGCTCGCATTGCTATGCCAGGCATGACTATGCCATCGACCACGATATGTGGGAACGCGTGGAGAAGCCATTGATGGCTGCATTGACCAATATGAGTAGCCTGCTCTCGTTCAAATGGAAGTCTGAACGGTACAGATTCGATCCCGCAAACGATCGCGATGACATGTGGACGGCGCTGCGATCGTGCCGGAGCATGACGGTGCTGTCTGTCGAGGAAGGGGACTTTGGGGTGATATTTAACCACACCAATGTGAGCGACCGAGCATAGTATCGCCCTCGCATATTCTAACACGTCTTCAGATTTTCTCCTTGTCAAACCTCACGTTCCTAGAATACGAGACGGAGGCATGTGGGTTCGGAGCGCTACCGTCCGATGGAGAGGCTCTCGGTACCATGCTACGTGAGCGATGCCGGAAACTCCAGGTACGAGGCATTCTTTTGTTACGACCTAAACCGTTGGCCAATCACAATCAAGTCAGACGCTGAAGCTCTGTTTCCCCGACCCATTTCCGGAGGGTTTTCTCCCTCCACTTTTCGGGACATCGGTGTTGAGCGGCCGGTGGCCGGACTTGGAGCACGTCAAACTTCAATGCGTGGCATGCCACCCCGAGGAAGCGTCATCGTTCTTGGTGGCTCATCCCAATATCCGGTCTCTTGAAGTCGACGAGTTTTTTAGCTGTCGTCAGCTTGCGGGGATGGACGTTTTCACCATCACCTACAAAGACCTTGTGGAACTTCCCCTGACGCTTCCCCCGGCGGTGCTCCCAAACCTGCACACTCTGCGCTGTGCGCCTGGCCATGCGGCGGATATACTGGCGTCAATGAAGGCGCCTGGGATGGGAACTCCTCGTCCCCAGCTCACTGTGACACTAACAACTGACAGTGATTGGGTCCCGCGCATCCCGGGGGATCACCCACGCTTGAGGGATCTATGCATGGTTGGCATCCTGACGGACACGGAAGCCATAACGTTCAACGCGAGTGAGCTCGCTCGCGGCCTCATCGCTAGTGCTGGACGTTCAGCAGACCAGGGTACGGAGCTTTAGCTGCGCTAGATTAGAGAGTGTCCTGATCTCTTCCACCGCGCGCTTTGCACTGAAGTTTTCAGCTCGTAGCCTTTCCTTGACAACGATGCGTTCCTTTGGCATAGAGATACTGTTGTCCTTGTACTCTATATTTCCCATGCCGCTTTGCCATCCTACGTTTTATATATTATCACCCTGCGCGGCCCCTTTGCGGGGTTGCGGTCACTAGGTCAACAGTCAGTATGTATTCGCTTTACACCTATCGCATTCGCACATGAAATACAGATATGGAGAACTAGAGATTGAACAGCATAGACCCGCCAGCAAAATCGTTAATCGTGCTCATGATCCTCTGCGCATCCCATAAATGCGGTCCCCAACCACTCGTGCAGTTCCAGCTGATCAGCAGTCATCCGATCACCAGGATTCAGCCGCAAGCAGTCTCCAATAAACTGAGAAGCAGCGTTAACCTGCTTTGCAGTGAGCTCGCTATTCTGTTCCAGTAGTGACTTGATGGTCCGAGACGGGTGAGGGTTTGTCTTGGCTTTGATCAAGTTACCTTTGCGATATGGAGGTCAGACATCATGGTCGGATGCGGCAAAGCAAACAAAGCTGACCTTCGTCGTCGAAGTACTGTTCCCTGACCCGCGATTGCTCTACCAGCTCTTTGTTCAGAGTCTCTCCCGTCAGGGCGTACTGAAGGAGTAGGAGACTTTCGTCCGGAGTGAGGTCATCAGAGGGCGTAGGTTGAAAGAGAATTTGGCCGGCAAGCAATTCATACGTCTGCAGAACGTCGTCAGCGCTGGTCCGGGCAGAGAGCGCAGAGAGGAAAGGTGACCGCGCAGTCATACGCACCATGCAGCCGATAGCCCAGATGTCGATCGCTTTTCCGCACTCTGCGCGGATCAGGTTCTCTGGCGCACGTAGTGCAAAAGCGCCGATGTCGCCGCTAATCAGCTTGTGGTACATCTTCCGATCTGCTTATTCGCGTTACTTCTGTCGATTACAGTAATAGACCGCTGCAAATGCAATGCACCGTCGCTGCTGGAATGTCGTTGGTGCAGCAAGTCCGACGAGTCCAAGAGCGGGTCCCTTCGTCTCGACCTGACCTTGACCGGTGTTAGCTCCACGCTCTCACTCGCCATGTCTTCTGAGACTTGCACCTTTGCGATACCGATTAGACATCGTGCTCGGATGTGGCGAAGCAAACAAAGCCCACCTTCGCCGTCGAAGTACTTCTCCCTGACCCGAGATTGCTCGACAAGCTCTTTGTTCAGCGTCTCTCCTGTCAGGGCATACTGGAGAAGGAGGAGATCTTCGTCCGGCGTGAGATCGTCAGAGGGCGTAGGTGGAAAGAGAATTTGGCCGGTGAGCAATTTATACGTCTGGAGAAGGTCGTCAGCGCTGATCGGTGCAGAGCACGCAAACAGCAGCGTTGATAGCGCACGCACCATGCAACCGATAGCCCATATGTCGATCGCTTTTCCGCACTCCGCGCGGATCAGGTTCTCCGGCGCACGTAGCGCAAAAGCCCCGATATCGCCGCTAGGCATCGGCTTATTCAACCACAGCGCTGCGCTCAAAGCTTGAGCACACCAACATTCCGCAGACACAAGAGCAGCGCACCTGAACCAAGATCACTCAAAATAACGTGAATAGTTTCCGAGTCAAAGGGCGACACGTTCCATAGTGGCATTCTGGATGGGAAGGGTTGTGAACGCATCATTGGGTATTGTTCGCCTTCGAATTCGAACGTGCCGTCGACTGATGGCGGCTCCTTTGCGAGAATTTCTTCGATATCCGCCGTCAATGTACCATACAGTAGAACATTATCAGCCTTAATATCTACACAGCTGTCAGCCAAGACAACGCGGGAGTAAGACCGGAGAGGTGCCACATGCCTGCATGGATTATGTCGCGCGCGTGTAGAAACTGCACGGCACCCACTACGCAATCGACGATAGGCTTCGTGACGTAAACACTGAGTCTTCCCGTCGGGGATGCGGCGAGTTCGCTGTGGATGGTCGAGCGTAGGGGCCGGGACACGAAGCAATAGTGAACACCGTGGGGTCCTCTCTGGGCAAAGTGATCGAGGATGTTAGGCAGAGGCGGCCTGTTAGTGCCCGATGGCAGATCATGTACGGCTTGGAGAACGCATCAGCAAAAGCCTCCCCTCTGAATTCACATGAATTTCCGTGAATTCACATGAATTAGCAAATTAACGAATTAGTTAAGTCCAATGCTCCTTACTCGTATGCTAGTGATAAATTATCGCATATTCACGGACCACACTGCCTGTTGTCACGCTCGTAACCGATACTAAATTCTAGATAATTTTGTCGTAGCCTCATGAGATTTTCTCGATGGTGGAGCAAATAAGATATATTCATTTCTACTAGCCTACGGTATGTATAGGACCATCGCGCGACGAATGAAAGTCAGAACGAGAACCCGCTGGCTGGGCGTATGTATTGCGCGGGATGTCGGGTGCTCTATTGTGCGGAGATGGTACCGTAGCCAAAGCGGAAAGCGAGTACGAGCGAAGAGACGTGAGGCCACAGGAGCGCCAGAGGAGACGCGGGCAGGCCGAGATGAGGGAAACGAGCGCCGCCGTCTGCGCTTGGGTCAGCTCATTGACAGCTCGCACACAGCACAGCTCCCCGGAATACACACGATGCACGGAGGAGGCGCTCGCAAGCCGAAAGCGGGGAGTGGAAGGCACGGCGAGTGCGAGCGGCCGCAGAGCACAAGGAAGTGTGGCGAGCGTGGTGCGAGGAAATGACTGGAAGGCCGAGCACGAGCACGTCACGCACCTGCTGTGAGAGAGAAATCTGTTCTGCCGCACTGAGCACCCGCGGCTCACGCGCACCGCGTACACCTGTGGCTCGGAAGGGCGCTTCAACACGCGTAGCCGACTTCCCTCGCACACCCAGTAAGAGTCCGACGCCCCGACCACAGGCAGCACCAAGATGTGCCCGAAGAACCGTCGGATATGGGTGTTAGGATGGCTCGAGCACGCGGAGCATCGCACTGGAGGGGCTCACCGAAGCCGAGAGCTTATGCATCAAACCCAGCACCGAGAGCGTCTCTGTATTCTCCACGTCGCTGTTCTTGTTCGAGGGACTTCAACTGATGAGGGATTGCCGTGGCCCGTGAATGGAGGAAAGGATGTGAGGGGCATGTTTGCGCGCGCGCGAGGTGTACAGGTTGTTGCCGCACAGCTAGGTGGAGAAGTTGGATGTGACGACAGCAAACGGGGCGGAAGCACTGAGAGTCAAAATTCAACATGCGGTCACGAGATCGTTTAGGGCCGGCAAGATTCAACCTTAACGTACGCGTCTCGCGCATCTTCGTAAGGAGCATCCTGCACTGATGATCCTGTCGATTTAGTGCACGAAACTTTCTACGATATATACAACGGTTATTCTAAGCCTGTGCAGAAGTTTTCAGATACGAAGGGTCATTGTGAGCGTGTATTGGCTATGTTCTCTGTCCGAGTCACCCTTGTCACGTATGTGACAGTCGACGGTATCTCGCTTATTTTGCATTATCTGTCTTCACAACCGCCGGATAATTTATTGTGAACCTCACAGTGGCTCACACCCGCTTAACGCGGGAGGCTTTTCCTGATGCGTTGAGCTCATGGATAATGCCATTCTCGAGAGCGATGGTAGCAGAGACGGACAGGACTTTGGTCGCCAAGTATCTGACCTCATCCCTGCTGCATGCTCAGACGAATCTATGACCAAAAACAAAATGGCACACCTTGGTGAGAGATCTTCGACGAGGAAAGTACTTGAGCAGCGTCCTCTTCCCAGCTTTCGGAGAATCTTGTAGCGGCCCGCCTTGAGCAGGGCATCTGGCCTTGTGACGAAGAACCCGTCACCTTGAGGCACGTTGTGGAGAATATCTTCCTCTGGAAACACCACCTCTGCTGCACGAGGGGTCGACGAGAAGATTTTGCGAAGGAAGGCCATGTTGGAGAGACGGAAACTAGGGCCAACCGTCAAGGCTTTATTCAAGTGGGCCGCATACTGATATCACGTGCGTAACGGCCCTTGACTCGGTCTGTGCCACGAGAAGTTCGCCTTCTAGATTCGTTTACCACTGAGTGAGTTGACAAGGTACTCGCCAAATTAGAGATACTCCGGGAATAACACTTTAACTCTTAGGGTGACCGGGACTCGAGAGGGATATTGCGAAAGATGGGAAGAGTGTGCAGAACTGAAAAACATTACGAATGAGGAGCACAACAATGATGTGGATGGACTGCGGCGCGCGGTGGTTGGCCGTAGTGGAGGATGGGCCGCGAGAGGGCCGCACCGACGGCGGCGACGCCACAGTAGTTTGCTGGTGGCACGTGCCACATCACTGAGCCGGGCCGCGACGACTCGAGCTTACCATGACTCCCGTTTCGGTTTGTCTCCACCTTCGCCATCCAATGTCGGCCCTGTCAACTTCACCATCCGTGACAATGAGCGCAGTTGAAACTCCAGGTGAGCACAGATAATACACAAAAGTATCGGCTCTCACTGCGCATGAACAGAGAACGCGGCTGTTGATCGCCGCGGCGTCCTTGCTATCCCAACAGACATCTTCTATGAAATCACGGATTGGATAGATTCCCCAGACGACCTCAGGGCCTTCACCCTGACTTGTAGACTCTTTGCGGCAATCGCCTCGCCTCGCCACACGCAACTCTGCTCTCTGCGTTGCCCGGTGAATGCACTCTGCGTCTGGGAAGCATTAGCCGCAGATGCCGCACTTGCGCGCAACGTCCGCCACATCGACATTCAGAACGGCCATTTTCCCATCGGTGGCTGGCATCTTCCGGTGTCATTCTGCAAACCCAGTGCGGACTGCTGGCATTGCTCCAGGTATGACCATTTCGACGACCGTAAAATGTGGGAACGCGTGGAGAAGCCGATGGTAGCTGCATTAACCAATATGAGCAGCCTGCTCTCGCTCAAATGGAAATCTCATCTGTACGAGTTCCCTTTGGAGCATCCCGGAAACGATCGAGATGACATATGGACGGCGCTGCGATCGTGCTCGAGCATGACGGCGGTGTCCGTCGAGGAAGGAGACTTCGGGGAGATATTCCACTACACCAACGTGAGCCACCGTTCCTAGTATCTCCCTCGTATATTCTGACATGTCTTAGATTTTTACCTTGTCAAATCTCACGTCCTTCGAATACAGGACGGAGACATTTGGGTTCGAAGGGCTACCGTCCGACGGAGAGGCTCTCGGTATCATGCTACGTGAGCGATGCCCGAAACTCCAGGTACGCGCCAGTTTCTTGTTCCGATCTGAAGCGTTCGCTGACCAGAAACAAATCAGACTCTAAAGCTCTGCTTCCCCGACCCGATTTCCGAGGGTTATCCTCCTCCACTGTTCGGGAAATCGGTGTTGAGCGGCCGGTGGCCCAACTTGGAGTATGTCCAACTTCAATGCGTGGCATGCCACCCCGAGGAAGCGTCATCGTTTTTGGCGGCTCATCCCAATATTCGGTGTCTTGAAGTCGACGAGTTTTTTAGCTGTCGTCAGTTTGCGGGGATGAACATCTTCGATATCACCGACAAAGACCTCGTGGAACTTCCTCTGAGGCTTCCCCCGGCGGTGCTCCCAAACCTACACACTCTGCGCTGTGCGCCTGGCCATGCGGCGGATATACTGGCTTCAATGAAGACGCCCGAGACGGGAACGCATCATTCCCATCTCACTGTGACACTAACAAATTTTCACGCTTGGCACCCCCGCATGAAGGATTTGTGTCTGGCCGGCGTGCTGACGGACACGGAAGCCATAACGCTCGACGCAAACGACTATGTTCGCCGTATGATAGCTAATGCTGGACGCTCAGCAGACGATGTACAGAGCTATAGATGATCGAGATTAGAGTATGTCCTGACGTCTTCCACGCACGCCCGGCACTAAAATCATCTCTTCATAGTTTTTTTTTTTTTTGTAAGAGGAATCACTCGTCTATAGACACAAGCGTATCGTCGTCATTGTGCGGTCGAATATATGGATGATACAAGGATCGCCAACGCACTAAGAACGGTGCTCGTCTCGCGCACAAGATTTTCATCGTCCCAACCAGAAGAATGTGTTCAGGACAGCGCGAATCCTCACGAGCATCAACGCCGCGGTGCTGCTCGGTCAAGCCTATATGTATGCATGGTGTACAGGGAGCGGTCCGTGAGGCTGCGGAGAAATTACACTAGGTGTGTCCGACCCACGGTATGTGATGCAGGGCTCAGTACATAAATAACTCATTTCGTGGACAGATTTTACATGGGTGCGCAACATCCGATACAGTTCGACCCTTTGCACGAGTTCCGATTTGAGGCAAGTCTGCCGCCTGATGTCCGAACCGCCCTAACGAAGCACCGTGATCTGCTTTCAGAGCTTACTCGCGGACATGGACAGAGCATTGGCGCAGACAGTGGAAGTCGACAAGACAATAATATGGGAGCAGTCGAGTAAGAAGGCCGAGATCGCCATGGAGCGAACACTTGCAGTGTTTGTCGAGCGATTCGTTGACTGCCCTATCGTGTGACATCTTCTACAAAGAATCGTGACGTTCATTAGGCAGAGGGGGGATGGAGCTTCCCGAGGCTACAGCTCACAGCGGTGGTGCGCGCTGGGTCCTATTCACGCTTCCAACTCTATGAACGAGGTACTGATTTGCAGCTACCTTGAGCAACAACGCCACACCGGATCGGATCAACGCTTGGCCTCGTCTACTGTGCAGTTAACACCCGTATCATCGTCGTGACTGGACCTGGAAATACCATCGACATCATAATACAAAAACATTGCTGGCCATGATTCGCCTCTCGTCAACGCCTCAAACCCTAAACATCCGACCATACCCCATTTGGGAGACAATGAGACACTTCCGCCAACTCCGGCCCCGTATGTTCATATACAGTGATGTTGTTTCGTCGACAAACTTCCTTCACCATCTCCCGGCAATACTTGCACAACTTCATGGGTGTCCTGCTGACACTCTTGATGGTCAGCAAGTGAACTGCAGTCCCTGGCATGCTCAATGCGTTTGGAATGTTCCACTCGGCGCAGTTTCCTGGCGGATGTCCCGCTGAGAAGCCATTCTCCGCCGCCGCACTTGCGTGCTTTTGGAGTAGACTTTGGAACCATGGTTCTCCTATGAAAGGATTTCGTAGCTGGCGCTGCTGCCCACGAAGGTCCTGATTTGGTGGCTCAAAGAGCTCGTTGGTTGACCCAAAGGCCACCATTCCCGTAGTTGTATTCCAGCCGATAGATGTAACGGTCGGTCTTTGCCACTTCGCACTCTCTACTCGGATTTTCTGAGTAAAAGCTTCCAGAGAAGCACGGAGGCCGCGCTGAGGGTTGGCAAGTGCTTCTGCCATCTGGTCCTCAGAGAATTTGCAGTAGTAGTATTGAAGTTCCCTCTTGTACCCAGGAATTTTGGCGCGTTGCCCTTTAGGGTCGTTGTACCACCTCGTAAATGCGAGGGCTCGTCGGTCGTTGGTGATGATGGTACCATTGAGTCGGGGAGGGAAGTCGATGAGCCCCCCCAGGCCTTCGTAGTAGACAACAAGCTGATCGAGAGCTGTACAGCAGTCAGAATCGAAACTCAACGGAGTAGTGGCAGTCTTACTGGCGTCATCATCCGGCAAGCCAACATGTTCATGCGCCACACGCTTTTGATGGTAAACTTCACGAGATGGCATAGAGTATCCGGCCATGATTGCGAACCTGTCTATCATGGCAGATGAGATCGTGAGCAAGGAAACGCATGTATATCGAAGAAAGTCACCTAGCACGGAATACAGTCAGCGGACCCAGGAAGACAACGAGACAGAGCCGGGTGTGCATTTATATAAGTACGCCAAACTCGACGCCCTACGAGTCTTTCGGTTCCGGTCCACTGTAAGCAACCAGGGAATCATGATCGTCGATGCGATTAAGTTTGCGCCAGGTAGGAATTGCAGCTGCCAGCGCCCGAGAAGTTCAAGCTCGACGACTAGAGAGCATGGAAGATCCGGACAGACGTCCAGCTCCAGATATCAGGATCCAAAGTCCTGGCACTCCACAGGGCGAGCGGTGCAACTAAAACGCCCATAGTGCAGATACGTTTGGATCATCGATACGATTAGATTTACGCCGGGTGGGACGTGCGGCTGCAATTGAGCTGCAAGCGCCTTGAGGACTAGAAAGAATTCCTTCATATGCTGTACGGACCGAATACACGTACAAGGGACGCTCGAGGCGGTCACCGAGCAAGATCTGGACAGAATTCCAGCTCCAAAAACCGGGGATCCAAAGGCCTAGCAGCTTACAGTGCGAGCGGAGAGGCGAAAAAGGCCCAAATGGACTCCTGTCTGAAGTAAGATTTTCCAGACAATAATGAATACTCGGTGGGATAGACTCAAAATACTATGCTTGTCATCCTCTGGGATGACCAGTGCGGTCTTGACAAGGTCTTGACCGCTGGATACAATCAGCCAAACAGGTTCGACTTAACAGCATATGTCAGTCTTGCGGGCGAAAGGCAGTTTAAAATTTACCGCGGATCTTATCGATGCAGATAGACGGTGTGAAGCTATCGAAATTTTCACGCATGGCGGCCAACTACTAGTAGTAGTAGTATTTAGGCTCTGGCCACGAGCGTGGGTTCTGATAAGAAAGTTTAGTCTACGTCGACTCGGAGGTCCGAGGACCGAGGTGTCGCGCGTCACGTGCTCGTGAGTTCAGCTTACAAATACTAATAATACGGTTAAGCACTGCAGACTCGTCCGACCACTCGCCGTCCAATGTCCACAAGGTCAACGCCCTCGAAGACAATGAACATATCTCTTGTTCTAGGTGGGCGAAAAGACTACATATTACTATCGCTTCTGAATGCCTTGCTATCCCAACAGACATCTTCTACGAAGTCACGGATTGGATAGACTCCCCAGACGACCTCAAGGCCTTTACATTGACTTGTCGACTCTTTGCGGCAATCGCCTCGCCTCGCCATACGCAACTCCGCTCTCTTCGTTGCCCGGTGAAAGCCCTTTGCGTCTGGGAGGCATTAGCCGCAGATGCGGCTCTTGCACGTAACGTCCGCCACATCGACATTCAGGACGGCCCTACCCCCCGCGGTGGATGGCATCTTCCGTCTTCGTTTTGCAAAGCCAGTCCGGACTGCTGGCATTGCGCCAGGCTTGACTCTGCCATCGACCACGATATGTGGGAACGCGTGGAGAAGCCATTGATGGCTGCATTGACCAACATGAGCAGCCTGCTCTCGTTTAAATGGAAGTCTGAACGGTACGGATTTCATCCCGGAAACGATCGCGATGACATGTGGTCGGCGTTGCGAGCGTGCCGGAGCATGACGGCACTGTCTGTCGAGGAAGGGGACTTTGGGGTGATATTCCACCGCACCAACGTGAGCGACCAATCCTAGTAGGCCCTTGCATATTCTAACACGTCTTTAGATTTTCACCTTGTCAAACCTCACGTTCCTCGAATACGAGACAGAGGCATGTGGGTTCGGAGGGCTGCCGTCCGACGGAAAGGCTCTTGGTATCATGCTCCGTGAGCGATGCCCGAAACTCCAGGTACGAGGCATTCTCTTGTTAAGATCTGAACCGTTTGCCAATCACAAACAAATCAGACTCTGAAGCTCCGCTTCCCCGACCCATTTCCGGAGGGTTTTTTCCCTCCACTATTCGGAACATCAGTGTTGAGCGGGCGGTGGCCTGACTTGGAGCATGTCCAACTTCAATGCGTGGCGTGCTACCCCGAGGAAGCGTCATCGTTCTTGGCAGCTCATCCCAACATCAGGTCTCTTGAAGTCGACGAGTTTTTCAGCTGTCGTCAGTTTGCGGGGTTGGATATTTTCGATATCACCGACAAAGACCTCGTGGAACTTCCTCTCGTGCTCCCCCCAGCAGTGCTCCCAAACCTGCACACTCTGCGCTGTGCGCCTGGCCATGCGGTGGATATACTAGCGTCAATGAAGACGCCCGGGATAGGAACTCATCGTCCCCATCTTACTGTGACACTAACAACTTTTCACGCTTGGCACCCCCGCATGAGGGATTTATGTATGATCGGCGTCCTGACGGACACGGAAGCCATAACACTTGACGAGAGTGACTATGTTTGCGGCATCATAGCTAGTGCTGGACGGTCAGCAGGTGAGGGCACAGAGCCTGGTCGATAAGGGTATGTCTTGACACTCTCACTGACTACCGCATTTCGGGCACTGAAATTCTCTGTTCACAGTGTTTCAGTAGGAAGGATGCGTCGCCTGTAAATACATGGCGTTCCTTCGGGCATTGTAGAGCTCCTGTTGTCCTTGTACTCAATATTTCCTATGTCACCTGTCAGGTGGCGAGCCCTTGTTATCGCTCTCGTCACAGAACGTGGCGAGAAGACAAAACCTAAAATAATCCGAGGTCTCACAGGAGCGGTTCAAGACGATGAAGGCACTCTTTCTGGAGCTGGAGCAAACATATACAGAGTGCGGACGAATGGGGGGAGCTCATTGATGAATACACAAAGCTCAGGGATGCATTTATGAAGGAGGTGGAGGAGCACACAGAACGTTAACGTGAAGCTGAGCGTGAATGGAAGGAATGTGAGAAGGACGAGGAGCGATGGAGGGAAGACAGGACGGCTCAGTGGGTTCAGTTTTACAGAAGCCCTGCATGATGTCGCAGTCTGTTTGCATGGTAGAATATGCTACAGCTTAGGATGTCTATCCAGAAAGCAAGAATCAACAAAAACTCGTCAGATGCGCTTACGCAGCATCTGCCTGCGCCTCGCGCACTGATTCCTCCTGCCGGCTTCCCTGCGCGCGCTCTGCTTGTTCACATCCCGCAAGATAACGCCCTCTCGCGCCTCCTGCTCGCGCCGCACGCGCTCCACATCCTCCCGCTCCCTGCGCTCCGCCTCGCCCTCCGCGACGAGCACCGCGAGCTCCGCCTCCAGTTCATCCTCGTCGATACCGAGCCCTGCGTCCGCGCGGGCCGCCTCGCCGCCCAGGCGCACCGCGTCGTCGACCCCCCGCGCGTCGGCGGACGCGGACGCGAGCGCCTCCAGCGTGCCCTCGACGGCGGCGCGCTGGAGCACGGGGTAAGGACCCATGCGCGTGGTCATCAAGCGCTTAGGATACCTTCTGAGATCCATGTAGCCGGCGTTTCACGAGCAGATGTACCTCATCGATGGTTCTGCGCAAAGTCCGACAGAGGATTCACGACGACTGCCACATTTGTCAGTGTCAGACCCGGCTCGAAGAGCCATGCATTTCCTGTGCAGCAGTCAGGGACATACAAGAATGATGACCCCACGTATCTGTGAAACTGTCAGTGGTAAGTGGCCCACTCATACGGCGTAACCTGTGACTTGTCTGGGAAAAAGGAGCATGGTGAAGCAGCTTGGATGAAGCTGTGCATCCATATTGATTGTTCAGAATATACTCGTAGGATCGCCCACGATGGGGCTGCCGAGAATCCATCAAGGAGATCTCGGAGCACGAAATCCATATATCACGATATATCCCTGATAGATAAGAATCGCGCCTCACGCCTACTCAGGAGCCTGAGCGGACCCTGCAGAGGATCGGCAGCTGAAGGGCTTGAGATTTTCTTCGCGACCTCGACCTGAAGGCTGAGAGAGACCCAGAGCTTACGTCCGCCCGTCCCATGAAAGTCCGCAGCGCAGATTTTCCTAGTTCAACAGATACTTGGAGGCGGTGCACGACAACGTGGCATCTTGCGCTGAGAATGGAAGACACTCGGCAGGGACGAGTGGGCGCTCTGCGCCATAACGCCTAGATGACAGTAAGAAAGAGTGAGACAGCCTCCTGGCATTCGTAGTGGACAAGGTGATTTGATCGCCACACATACTATTACCAGATAGCGGGGCAAACCAGCTTGACGACCTAGGCCGGCCCCGTTTTGGCCATCAGATCCCCTGCGCACGCATCACATAGGCCTCCTCATGCCCGCCTGCGCGCCAAGAACTTGCGCCACGGGCTGACCTCGAAAATCGCGTCGATTCCCTCCAGCGACACGCCGCGGCTCTCCGGCTGGAAGAGCACGCACACGACGACGGTGACCAGCGAGCACGTGCCGAACATGAAGTACGGGGCCCGACGACGACTTTGACAGGAACAGCGGCGTCGAGAACTCGGTTCACGGCCTGCGCGCGCCGGTCAGCTCTCAGATTAGAGGTGGAGAGGGAGAGAAGGACACGCACCCAATTCGCGCACTGCTCGAGGCTGGTCGCGGCGGCGCGCGTGCGCATCGGCTGGATCTCCGAGCAATAGATGCGGTTCACGACCGCCCAGCTCCTGTGAAACGCGACGAGGAAAATGTAGATCAGCGCCCTGCGGGCATGGCGGACGCGCTGGGTGCGTAGATCGGGCCAATGAGCAGCATCGTTGCGAAGATGACGCTACCGTCGCGAATCATTGAGGTGCGGCGTCCCACTGCGTTCGGAGGTGAAAGTGTGAGTCGGAGGAGGAAAGGCAGCACGCACAGCGGTCGGTAAAGATCTGGGTGACTATGATGCAACCGATGGTGAGCAGGCCTGATACGCCGGACGCAAGGAATGAGGAAGTCGTGGATGATAGACCAGCTTGGAAAAGATAGCAGGCGCATACTATCGACGTTAGCAAAGTGCAAGAAAATGAGTCCGAAACACCCACATAAAGCACGCCGTCGATGCCACAAGCCTTTGCAGACAGAAGTGCGTCAGCATCCAGCGTAGCCTTGATCCAGAGGGCACAAAGCTCACTTGGTGCATCGCCATTATGAATATGCCAAGGACAGTCCGTCTACGCACGCCCTTGTCCCACAGGGCGATCCACGTCGCCCACTTCTCGGCGGCGCGCGCCTCCTCCGGCCGCACGCCTGCATCCTGTGCGTCCACGTCCGCCTGCGCCTCCACCCGCTGCACGACCTCCTGCTCCTTCTCCGCATCCGCCGCCGTGAATCCGAGCCGTGCCCAGGCACGCGCGGCGTCCTCCGTGCGCCCGACGTGCTGCAGCCAGCGCGGGGAGTGCGGAAGGGCCAGCGACCCAACAGCAAACGTCGCCGCGACGAGGGCCTACACCACGAAAAGCAGACGCCACGAAAGCGACGACGGCGAAAGATTGATAGTACCGTTCGACGTGAAGTACCCTCCCGCGAGCCCGAGGGAGATGTACAGCTGCGTGATGCATGACAGCCGCCCGCGGTACTGCGTCAGCGCGTTCTCTAAGGTGTACACCGTGACGGTGGACCGGCGAAGAGGGAGGCCAGAGAGGCGGTGAGGAGGATGGTCGAGACAACGAGACCTTGCAAAACCGGCGAGTGCAGGTGGAACTGCGAGACAAAGGCGGGCATGACGATGACGAGGCCAATGGATCCTAGCGCGTGTGCCCTGGAATCAATATTTATCTAATCCCTTTCTCTGAAAACAAAACATACCGGTGTCAAAACCGAAGAGAAACCATCACAGCGACGCGAAGAGGCTGCAAAGGGTATGTACGTGCAGGTATCCGCCGAATCGACGCTTCGTACGGCGTGCCAGGGGCTCGTTGACTGATCTGGGGTGCCGGGGTTGACAATGCGGGGCCCCGGCAGGCGTCTGCTTAGGCAGGGTGGGGAACACATACGGGGGCACAACGGCGTCGCCATTCGGATGATCAACGTTCACGGGATCCTCTTGGATGCGGAATGCGTACTTAGTTGCATGAGTTGAGGTGGGTTTTGTTGGATTGATGAGTGAAGATGGGGGATAGATGTAGGTTCGTGTGAGTTGGGGCATTGGTCCAGTGAGAAATGAACGCACTATCCACTCAGCCTCCGATTCCATGAGCTCTGTGTGCGTCGGGCCTCTGGTTCCCATAATTTGAGTACTACCAGCGCAAAGGGTCTTCGTGGTGGTCGAACTTGAAGTGAGTGGACTCTTGATTCGAGTCGCTCGACTGCTGGCTCGCTCAGAGTCCTGTGAACTCCGAGTGACCTAATACGAAGCCAGCGGCTATGCTGCCCATCCCATCCGGCAAGAGAATGACACTGAGCAAAACGAGTTGAGTTGAGGAAAGTACGCTGCGCAATGGGAGGAAGAGTCAGGCACCAAGGTGTCGAAATGAGTATGTACAACTTGTTTCTGCGTGGCAGTGGTCCGACAAGTCAACATCGATGCATTGCGTAAGCAAGCAATGATGCCAGCCCTCACATTGAATCAGAAATGATCCCTACTCTACACGGTGTTCGGATCATGCAGGCGGCGAAGACGCCCAACGCCAGTCCACCGCTGCTGTCCACAACGTCCATGACGCCCACAATTAATCCTCCGTCAGGCTGGGTCATTTGCTTCCGTGTGGTCCGTGCGCAGCTATGATCCGTTGCCCTAGTCGTCGAGTCACCTCTAGTATTCTCCCCTCGCTGAAATCCACTTCGCCCGTCGACAGAGCAGGCAACGGGCAACGGGCAGTACTCCCAATGATGATCATGGCTCCTCACCAAGGAGCGCCCTCGACCCAGCGGACTGTTACCTTGCGCCAGGCCGTGCAAGCCGACTCAGACGGGCGCGCAATAGAGTAAACCCACTGCGCAGCGGTTGCGCGGTCACTCGGCCTTGCAACAATCAGTAGTCGCATTGGTTACATAGATTACATTCGCACACAAACAATCACAGAACTGGAGCATTGGAGACTGGATAGCACATGACTAGCCAGCGTGATCGTCAATGGTCCTCATCCTCATCTGCGCATCCCATAAACGCGGTCTGCAACCACAAGTGGCCTGCTAACTCATAGGCACTCATCCGATCTCCAGGGTTGAGCCGCAAGCAGTCTCCAATGAACTTGGAAGCAGCGTCGACCTGCTTCGCAGTGAGCTCACTATTATGTTCCAACAGTGACTTTATGGTCCGAGACGGGTGACGGTTTGCTTTGATCAAGTTACCTTTGCGATGCCGATCAGACATCGTGCTCGGATGTGGAGAAGCGAAAAAAAGCTCACCTTCGCCGTCAAAGTACTGCTCCCTGACCCGAGATTGCTCGACAAGCTCTTTCTTCAGCGTCTCTCCTGTCAGGGCATACTGGAGAAGTAGGAGATTTTCGTCCGGAGTTAGATCGTCGGAAGGCGGAAGTTGGAAGAGAATTTGGCCGGCGAGCAATTCATACGTCTGAGCCATGTCGTCAGCGCAGAGAACGCAAACAGGAGTAATGACAGCGCAGTCGGACGCACCATGCAACCGATAGCCCAGATGTCGATCGCTTTTCCGCACTCCGCGCGGATCACGTTCTCTGGTGCACGTAGCGCAAAAGCCCCGATATCGCCGCTAGGCATCGGCTTATTCAAGAACAGCGCTGCACTCAAAGCTTGAGCACACCGAGTTTCTGAAGACAAAAACTCAAGAACACCGCACCTGAACCAAGGTCACTCAAAACAGCGTAGATGGTCTCCGCTTCGAACGGCGACGAGTTCCATGGCAGCTTGGCTGGGAATGGTTGTGAAAGCATTATTGGGTATTGTTTGCCTTCTAATTTGAACGTGCCGTCGACCAGTGGCGGCTCCTTTGCGAGAATTTCTTCGATTTCCGTCGTAGTTGGGCCATGGAATAGAACGTTATCTGCCTTGATATCTATGCAGCGGTCAGCCAAGATGACGTGGGAGTGAGAACGGAGGGGTGCCACATACCTGCATGAATTATGTCGCGCGCGTGTAGAAACTGCACGGCATCCACTACAAAATGAATGATAGGTTTGATGATGTGGACACTGAGTCTTCCAGTCGGGGCAGTGGCGCGATAGTCGTCGATGTCCGAGCGTAGAGGCGGGGTCACGAAGCAATAGTGAACCCCGTGAGGTCCTCGCAGTGCAAAGTGATCCTCGAGAATAGGAAGAGGCGGCCTATTACTTCCAGATGGCAGATCATGTACGGCTTGGAGAGCTTCGAGCTCGTGGATGATGTCTTTCTCGAGAGCGACCGTACAGTAGACGGACAGGACTTTGATCGCCAAGTATCTGTCGTCATCCCTGATGCATGCTCAGAAGACCTCTTGACCAAATTCAAAAGGGCACACCTTGGTAAGATGTCTTCGACGAGGAAAGTACTTGAGCAACGTCCCGTCCCCAGCTTTCGGAGAACCTTGTAGCGGCCCGCCTTGAGCAGGGCATTTGGCCTTGTGACAAAGAACCCGTCACCTTGAGGCACGTTGTGGAGAAGATCTTCCTCTGGAAATACCACCTCTGCTGCACGAGGAGTCGACGAGAAGATTTTGCGAAGGAAGGCCATATCGGAGAGGCAGAAAGAAACTAGGGCCACCCGGCCAACCGTCAAAGGTTTTATTCAAGTGGGCCACATACTGATATCACGTGCGTAGCGGCCCTTGACTCGGTGTGTGCCACGAGAAGTTCGCCTGCTAGATTCGTTTACCACTGAGTGAGTTGACAAGGTACTCGCCAAGATACTCCGGGAATAACACTCTCACTCTTAGGGTGACCGGGACTCGGGAGGACTCTTGCGAAAGAAGGGAAGAGTGCGCAAGACTTGAAAGATTAGTACTACAATGAGGAGCACAACAATGATGTGGATCGAATGCGGCGCACGGGGGTTGGCCGTAGACTGCAGTGGAGGTTGTGTACGCGACGTCGGACGCCTGATACTGTTTGCTGGTGGCACGTGCCCACATCACTGATCCAAGTGACCGGGCCGCGACGACTCCGTTGACTGCCGTTTCGGTTTGTCTCCCACCTTCGCCATCCAATATCGACCCTGTCAACTTCACCATCCGTGACAATGAACGCAGTTGAAACTCCAGGTGAGCACAGATAATGCATCAAAGTATCGACTCTGACTGCACAAAAACAGAGAAAGCGGCTGGTGGCCGCGTCCTTGCTAACATGCCAACAGAGATTTTCCACGAAATCACGGATTGGATAGACTCCCCAGACGACCTCAAGGCCTTTACACTGACTTGTCGACTCTTTGCGGCAATCGCATCGCCTCGCCACACGCAACTCCGCTCTCTGCGTTGCCCGGTGATGGCACTCTGCGTCTGGGAAGCATTAGCCGCAGATGTCGCACTTGCACGCAACGTCCGCCACCTCGACATTCAGGACAGCCCTTGTCCCGGCGGTGGATGGCATCTTCCGGCGTTGATATGCAAAGCCAGTCCGGACTGCTGGCATTGCTCCAGGCATGACTCCGCCAACAACCGTAAAATGTGGGAACGCGTGGAGAAGCCGATGGTAGCTGCATTAACCAACATGAGCAGCCTGCTCTCGCTTAAATGGAAATCTCATGTGTACAAATTCCCTTTGGATCCCAAAAACGATCGAGATGACATATGGACGGCGCTGCGATCGTGCTCGAGCATGACGGCGCTGTCCGTCAAAGAAGGGGACTTCGGGGAAATATTCCACTGCACCAACGTGAGCCACCGATCCCAGTATCTCCCTCACATGATCTAACATGTCATTAGATTTTCTCCTTGTCAAACCTCACGTTTTTCGAATACGAAACGGAGACGTTTGGGTTCGAAGGGCTGCCGTCCGACGGAAAGGCTCTCGGTGTTATGCTGCGTGACCGCTGCCCGAAACTCCAGGTACGAGGCATTCTCTTGTTACAATTTGAACCGTTTGCTGACCGGAACAAATTAGACGCTGAAGCTCCGTTTCCCCAATTCATTTCTTGAGGGTTCTCCCCCTCCACTGTTCGGGACATCGGTGCTGAGCGGCCGGTGGCCCGACTTGGAGCATGTCCAACTCGAATGCGTGGCGTGCCACCCAGAGGAAGCGTCATCGTTTCTGGCGGCTCATCCCAATATTCGGTTTCTTGAAGTCGACGAGTTTTTCAGCTGTCGTCAGTTCGCGGGGATGGAAATTTACGATCTCACCGACAAAGACCTCGTGGAGCTTCCTCTGACGCTTCCCCCGGCGGTGCTTCCAAAGCTGTGCACCCTGCGCTGCGCGCCTGGCCATGCGGCGGATATCCTGGCAGCAATGAAGATGCCCGGGATCGGAACTCCTCGTCCACATCTCACTGTGACACTCACAAATTTCCACCCTTGGCACCCCCGCATGAGGGATCTATGTATGGTCGGCATCCTGACGGACACGGAAACCATAACGTTCAACGCGAATGACTATGTTCGCGACCTCATAGCCAGTGCTGGAAGCTCAGCAAACAAAGCTACAGAGCTATAGATGCCCTAGATCGTGGTGTGTCCTGACGCCTTCCACCGCACGCCGGGCACTGATATCATTTGTTCACAGTATGTTCCGTTAGAACGATGCGTCGTCTTCAAATCCGGTTTGGCATGCTTTTGTTCATGTACCTTTTACTTCCTGGGCTGTCATCTTACATGTATTCATCCTCGCAATTCCAAGCTCGCGTGTCTTATCTGTTACCACCATGCAATCACATCAAAAGTTGCTCATGCTGTCCGATACACTCGTAGGGAGATCCTCTGACTGCACATTTCCTGGCCCTTCGCTCATTCACTGGGTCATATCGCGCCAGTCACCGAACGATCGGCGGCTTAGATGGGCGCATAGTACACCCACTTGCGCGGCCCCGTTGCGCAGTTGCGGTCACTAGGCCAACAATCAGTATATATTCGCATTACACCTATCACATTCGCACACGAAATAGAGAACTGGAGCACTAGACATTGAACAGCATAAGACCCGCCAGCAAAATCGTTAATCGTGCTCATGATCCTCTGCGCATCCCATAAATGCGGTCCCCAACCACTCGTGCAGTTCCATCTGATCAACAGTCATCCGATCACCAGGATTCAGCCGCAAGCAGTCTCCAATAAACTGAGAAGCAGCGTTAACCTGCTTTGCAGTGAGCTCGCTATTCTGTTCCAGTAGTGACTTGATGGTCCGAGACGGGTGAGGGTTTGTCTTGGCTTTGATCAAGTTACCTTTGCGATATGGAGGTCAGACATCATGGTCGGATGCGGCAAAGCAAACAAAGCTGACCTTCGTCGTCGAAGTACTGTTCCCTGACCCGCGATTGCTCTACCAGCTCTTTGTTCAGAGTCTCTCCCGTCAGGGCGTACTGAAGGAGTAGGAGACTTTCGTCCGGAGTGAGGTCATCAGAGGGCGTAGGTTGAAAGAGAATTTGGCCGGCAAGCAATTCATACGTCTGCAGAACGTCGTCAGCGCTGGTCCGGGCAGAGAGCGCAGAGAGGAAAGGTGACCGCGCACTCGTACGCACCATGCAGCCGATAGCCCAGATGTCGATTGCTTTTCCGCACTCTGCGCGGATCAGGTTCTCTGGCGCACGTAGTGCAAAAGCGCCGATGTCGCCGCTAGGCATCGGCTTATTCAAGAACAGCGCTGCGCTCAAAGACTGAGCACACCAACGTTCTGCTTACGAAAACCTAAGAGCACCGCACCTGAACCAAGGTCACTTAAAACGGTGTTGATGAGCTCCGCATCGAAAGGCGACACGTTCCATGATATGTTGGGTGGGAAGGGTTGTGAACGCATTATGGGGTATTGTTTGCCTTCGAATTCGAACGTGCCGTCGATCACTGGCGGCTCCTTTGCGATGATTTCTTCGATTGCTGACGTCCCTGGCCCAGCGAATAGAACATTATCCGCTTTGATATCTACACAGCAGTCAGCCAAGATGACGTGGGAGTGAGAACGGAAAGGAGCCACATGCCGGCATGAATTATGTCGCGAGTATGTAGAAACTGGACGGCATCCATTGTCCAGTAAATGATGGGCTTGACGATGTAGACGCTTAGGCTCCCCGTCGGGGCAGTGGCGCGAAAGGCGTGGACGTCCGAGCGTAGGGTCGGGGTCACGAAGCAGTAGTGAACCCCGTGAGGTCCTTGCAGGGCAAAGTGATCGCTGAGGTCAGGAAGAGCCGGAGGGAGATGGTCCGGGCCCTTTGGCCTATCTTTTACTATTTCGAGAACGTCGAGCTCTCGGATAATGCCCTTCCGGAGAGCGATGGTAGCGGAGACGGACAGGACTTTGACCGCGGAGTACTTATGCCCAGGCCTAATGATCGTGCTCAGAAGACTGCTGAACCAGATACAAAAGGGCATACTTCGGTGCAAGATCTTCGACGAGGAAAGTGCTTGAGCAGCTTCCTCTTCCAAGTTTGCGGATGACCTTGTAGCGGCCGGCCTTGAGTAGGGCACCCGGCCGAGTGAGAAAATAACCGTCCCCCTGAGGGATGGTGAGAAGGAGGTTTTCCTCTCGGAAGAGCATTTCAACTGCGCGAGGAGCTTCTGGGAGAAAACTGCGAAGAAAGTTCATGTTGGGGGAGGAGGTAGGACAGGGAGACGGGCTGTTGGTGGGTGCTGTCGCTGCTTTTAATACAACTCCCACACTTAAGCGCCGTAGACCGGACATGTGGCACCGGCACCGCTGTCTGGGCTCCAGATGACTCAACAGATAGAAGCTCCCCTGTCGATGGTGGTTGTCGGCATTTCGTGTGACCGGTGACCAATCGACGCTATGCGCAGCGCCGCCGTCCAGCAGCGTCCATCGCTACGTACTGGTATTGTTCTGCATGGCGTCGGAGAGCGCTCACATCACAATAATTCCAGGGCTTCTCATAAGGCTTTGTTCCTATCCCAGCAATTTTTGAGAGTGTCAAGCGGGATCATCACGTACATAACAGGTATCCACCACGATACATGTACAACAATACAAGGTCCCATTGTCCTGGTCTTTGATGCCCCTCTCAGACGTGTCTGGTTATTGTTTATTGGGTACGGCACTGCATGCGAGTCGGCCCAAACAATCCTAAATGGACATCAGGGAATGTCCTGTGACGCGGCCTCCGACTTCCTGGACATATGAAACCCATTGCCAGCGTCGAAGAGCGCCAAGTCAAGACTGCTACCAATGAAAATAACGAAATTTCACGCGCGCGATTCCCTGTATGGAGGTACACATCAGTGAGCCGTGCAGTTTCCCAGATCAAGATACCTAATGTGGTCGCAGCGAGTATACGCAGGCATATGTGGGAAGCTAGCGCACCTAGCTTTCAGACCCCGAAGAATATCATTTGCGAGCTGGATCAGCGTAAAAATTCGGTGCTCACCGTGGATGACAGGCGCCTGGTCCTGCTATAAGTACAAGTCAAACAAGACCTCCGAAACTCCCTACCTACAACCTCATACCCCAGTCTACACCTGTACGTCGCCGCTTTCATCTCATCGAAGACATGGACTCACCTCACACTCCAGTACAATGGCACTCTCTCAGATAACGTGGACCAAAAACGCTTGGGGCTACTTCATACACTACGCCGGTGGAACCCAACGAGAGCGAGAGCGACAGGAATATATAGTCAGACAATGGGCTGCAAATCACGTCCCAGGTGCTGAATATGCCGTAATAACGTACGTGCCAGTGGACTCCCATCCTCTGTCGCTGCTACGCTCTCTGCCGCGTCATAACACTCACCGTATGAAACAGTGCATCAGGTCATGTCGGAGGCTTTGTTGGCACTGAGCCATGGCATATCACCACGAAGTTTTACAACGTTGAACAACAAACCATTGAAAGTCCGGTCGGCACGAAAACCTGGCATGTCTATATCGAGTAGTGCGCTGCGCGCACAATCATTCCAAGGGGGTATAGGGCAGCGACGGTTGATATTTGTATGCACTATGTATGCTATGTTATTTTCATCAGAACGACTTGCCCTCGCACAAGATGTGAACACCCACCCGTTTGCGAACGCGAACACTCCGCCGCATTCGCAGGCTTTTCAGCTAGCCGTAGTGCGATGCACGCGCGGGAAGTGCCTGTTGCGACCCCACTCGCTAGAGATCCGAGAAATAGGTGACTTCGTCGCGAAGTCAAGTTGGAGGATCAGAGCAAAACATACGGATGAGGGGGCGTATGTGACTCGACGGGGATGGTGAAGGCAAGGAAAGTTTGAACGATGAGCTCGACACCTCACGCATCGTCTTGACTGAGCGGATGAGTTGAGTCCTAGATTACGCCACACTCGTCTCGTCAACGCGAGCACGTGATGGTGCCGACGTTGTCCGGTCGGAGCCTGCGTTCCGGCCAGTATAAGCTCAAGCCCTCCGGCTCGTTTCACCTTCTCTGTCAAAGGTATAACAACAACCACACAGCAACATCATCCATTCTACACGTGATATGCACTCTCAGGTGGATTGAGTGCTAGAAATATTTCACGCCACCGGCCATTCGCGGGGCCTGTCACCGAGCGATCGGCGACGCAACAGCCTGCTAGCCACCGAGAGCGAGCACGCACCAATTTTATTGCCATAGCACAGCCGACAAAAAGCCAAGAAGTCACGATGCACCTCGCCTCCCATCGCATACACACCGATACAGAGTAACTATTACACACGGGATTGACTTGAATTCGGACCTGCCATTGATTAATGGTCATCATGATCATCCCCGCATCCCGTAAACTCGGTCTACGACCAAAAGGGCAGCTCCAATTGACGAGGGATCTGTCGACTCTCCCCGGGACGAAGCCGCGCGTCGATCTGCTGAAGGCCATGTGGGAAGTAGTGGACAACAGGGATATGATGAGTGTGGCGCCTTCACCTCGATCTGCCTGGTCTGGAGGCAGGCGGTTCCCTGGTCTCGTATTGCGCGATCGCCGGGTCTTAGGATTGATGACATAGACCATCTACAGCATATCTGCATCCTGGCTGTTTCCGAGCTTAGCAATGGAAGAAGAAGAGAATGCCCGTTTCAGGTCGCTGCGGTCGATCAGAACATCACAACGAGGGCAACCCCAGGGACTCACCGGCAGGACCTAACTACACGGGATCCAGCCAGAGATCTCCATCATTCTTGCTTGGAAGCAACAGAGCCCCGGCGCCCACCGCTTACACTGTCCGAACAAGAGGGGCTCTCAGCGCTTAGAATACCCTGTAGCCGGCGTTTCATGAGCAATGTACGTCATCAATGGTTCTCCGCAAAGTTCGACGGAGGAGTGTGCACGCAGTCTTCAGCTTCGAATTCTGTAGTCTGTCACATTTTTAGTGAAGCCGGGCTCAAAGAGCAATACATTGCCTGTCCATCAGCCAGGCCCGGGAACGTACCATGGATAATGGCCCTAGTATCTGTGAAGTGTCAGTGGTACCTCACTCGCGCCACCCGTGACTCGTCTGGGAACAAGAAGGAGCTGTGCATTCATTGTTCTGAATAAATTAGAAGGATCGCGTAGGGCTGCCGAAAATTCATCAAGGAGACCTCGGAGCATGAAATCCATTTATCACGACATCTCATGACTCATAGATAAGAATCGCACCCTCAAGCATACTCAGGAGCGCGAGCGGACCTGCAGAGCTCAAGTATACTGGAGGGTTAATTCGCGACCTGAAGGCTGAGAGAGACGCAGAGCTTACTTCTGGACGCAATTTTCCCATAAAATTCCGCAACTTTCCTAGCTGAACAGGTATCAAGAGGCTATGCCACGACAACGTAGCTCTTGCAGAATGGAACAACGGCAGGGACTGCCCGACGGGGCACTCCGAGACATAATGCCTAGATAATAGTTACGAGAGAGTGCGACAGCCTCGTGGCATTCGTAGCGGACAAGGAGACTTACACGCCCACACATACTGTTGTCAGATGGCGAGTCGAAAACTCCGACGACGCCGGTTGTCAGATCCCCTGTGCACGCATCACATATGCCTCCTCATGCGCCCGGCGAGCCCTGCGCGCCAAGAACTTGCGCCACGGGCTGACCTCGAAAATCGCATCGAGACCCTCCAGCGACACGCCGCGGCTCTCTGTCTGGAAGAGTACGCACACGACGACGGTGATCAGCGAGCACGTGCCGAACAAAAAGTACGGGCCCGACGACGACTTTGACAGGAACAGCGGCGTCGAGAACGCGATGATCCAGTTCACTGCCTGCGCGCGCCGGTCAGCTCTCAGGTCAGAGGTGGAGAGGGAGAGAAGGACACGCACCCCATTCGCACACTGCCCGAGGCTCGTCGCGGCGGCGCGCGTGCGCATCGGCTGGATCTCTGAGCAGTAAATGCGGTTCACGACCGCCCAGCTCATATGGAACGCGACAAGGAAGATGTAGATCAGCGCGATGACCGTCCAGCGCCCTGCGGGCGTGGCGGACGCGCCGGATGCGTAGATCGTGCCAATGAGTAGCATCGTTGCGGCGATGACGCTGCCGCCGCGAATCATTGAGGTGCGGCGTCCCCCTGCGTTCGGAGGTCAAAGTGTGAGGAGGAGGAGGAGGAGAGACAGCACGCACAGCGGTCGGTAAAGATCTGGGTGACTAAGACGCAAACGATAGTGAGCAGACCTGATACGCCGGAAGCAAGGAATGCGGAAGTCTTGGATGATAGACTGGCTTGGGAGAAAATAACAGGCGCATACTATCGCGACATTAGCAAAGTGCAAGAAAATGAGTCCGAAACACGCACATAAAGCACGCCGTTGATACCACAAGCCTTTGCAGACAGAAGTGCGTCAGCATCCAGCGTAGCCTTGATCCAGAGGGCACAAAGCTCACTTGGTGCATCGCCATTATGAATATGCCAAGGACAGTCCGTCTACGCACGCCCTTGTCCCACAGGGCGATCCACGTCGCCCACTTCTCGGCGGCGCGCGCCTCCTCCGGCCGCACGCCTGCATCCTGTGCGTCCACGTCCGCCTGCGCCTCCACCCGCTGCACGACCTCCTGCTCCTTCTCCGCCTCCGCCGCCGTGAATCCGAGCCGTGCCCAGGCACGCGCGGCGTCCTCCGTGCGCCCGACGTGCTGCAGCCAGCGCGGGGAGTGTGGAAGGGCCAGCGACCCAACAGCAAACGTCGCCGCGACGAGGGCCTACACCACGAAGAGCAGACGCCACGAAAGCGACGACGGCGACAGATTGATGCTACCGTACGACGTGAACTTCAATCGTGAAGTACCCTCCCGCGAGCCCGAGGGATATGTACAGCTGCGTGATGCATGGCAGCCGCCCGCGGTACTGCGTCAGCGCGGTCTCTAGGGTGTACACCGTGACGGTGGACCGGCGAAGAGGGAGGCCAGAGAGGCGGTGAGGAGGATGGTTGAGACAACGAGACCTTGCAAAGCCGGCGAGTGCAGGTGGGACTGCGAGACAAAGGCGGGCATAACGATGACGGGGCTGGCAATGGATCCTAGCGCGTGTGCCCTGGAGTCAATATTTATCTAATCCCTTTCTCTGAAAACAAAACATACCGGCGTCAAAACCGAAGAGGAACCATCACAGCGACGCGAAGAGGCTGCAAAGGGTGTGTACGTGCAGGTATCCGCCGAATCGACTAAGGCTCCAACCATTTAGTTTACGTTTACTGAAATCCAGTAAATACACGGTAGACAGTAAGTAGAGAGTATATACACAGTAAATAAACGGTTTAAACGGTTCTCAAAGGGACATGAGATGAGGTAATCAAACCAAGGGCATGATGCCAGTGTGCAGCCAGTGTTTTGCGCACATAAGCTCCGTGATTGTTGCTGCCTTGTCTGACCGCAATGGGACTACAATTTCCCTGTTCCTCGTGAGGCAGGCTTCACATTACTTGAGCAACCTGGGTAAGGAAGTTGTCCGGGTCGTCCTAGGGTGTCGGATCTGAGGGAAGGTCTTAAGGGACTGAATTTGTAGTGCCGTACTTATTCTGAGAATGTGGTCAAAACTTTTCGAGGCTCTTGCATATTTGATTCCGCCGAGGGTTTTGAACCATTCAAATGTGGGATCGGAGCAGAACATCATGAAATAAGGTCGTGTTATGACTCACATATGAGTGTCGGACAAAGTCACGTGCACCGGTGTCTTACAACAAAACCTTGACTGCTCAGAAGGTATGAGCTTTTGTGATGTCATAAGCTCAAAATATATTGTTTGGGTACTATTGGTGTCCTTTGAACGACCTCAGTTACCTTATTCGTAGATGCCCCGACCTGCGTGAGTCAGTATACGCATCACACAGACCGTGATGTCATGCTGCAACTCATCTGTGACTTGAGTGTGTCACACCTCCGAGTTGCGCCCCATGATCCGTGGCAGCATGCCCAATGGTTCAGCAACACATATTGACCAACCATTTACTGTGTATGAAACTGTATATTAAACATTTACCCTACATCCGCTACACAAATAGTATATACAAATGGTAAAAACCGTGTATACACAGTAAATAAATGAAATGGTTGGAGCCTTAGAATCGACGCTTCGTACGGCCTGCCAGGGGCTCGTTGACGGATCTGGGGTGCCGGGGTTGACAATGCGGGGCCCCGGCAGGCGTCTTAGGCAGGGTGGGGAACACATACGGGGGCACAACGGCGTCGCCATTCGGATGATCAACGTTCACGGGATCCTCTTGGATGCGGAATACGTACTTAGTTGCATGAGTTAAGGTGGGTTTTGTTGGGTTGATGAGTGAAGATGGGGGATAGATGTAGGTTCGTGTGAGTTGGGGCATTGGTACAGTGAGAAAGGAACGCATTATCCGCTCAGCCTCCAATTCCATGAGCTCTGTGTGCGTCGGGCCTCTGGTTCCCATGGTTTGAGTACTACCAGCGCAAAGTGTCTTCGTGGTGGTCGCACTTGAAGTGAGTGGACTCTTGAATCGAGTCGCCCGAATGCTGGCTCCTCCGAGTGACCTAATACGAAGCCAGCGGCTATGCTGCCCATCCCATCCGGCGAGAGAATGACACTAAGCAAAACTAGCTGTTAGAGAGCCATTGCTAATCATGGCGGTACGATTCCTGAGGTTCCCCCACATGATTAATCCAACACCGCCAGCACACGCGGTTTTCCATTGCCGCCCACACTGACACCGACTCTGTCTGTGCCGACCGCGCGGCCGTCTTCGACATATTGGGCAATTTTGGCGACGGAGCAGGTTCTCAGGCGCGCCGCACGCCTGCTCATGAGCTTCGCCAGTGCGCGGCAGAACTGGCGCTCCGCGAGCGTCGTCTTGAGTGCAAGGAAGTGAGTAAAGATCGATGATCACGAGCAGCTCTTCCGTTAGGTCACTAGATTGAGATTCCACGTTAGAATAGAAAAAGAGAAGGCAAACGGGCGGCGTACCTCTCCAATGGAGGGACAGGAGTCCGCGCTCGAGAGACCGAGGAAGCTTCAGATGGCCGGGGACCTGAGTATCGTGTCTTCCCGACGCGCACGTACTAGGCATACAATGAGCGAGCTTCCTGCATGAATTAAACTGAAAACTCACCACGCCGCAGCGGCTCGAGCACGCTGATGTGCACGCTGGACCGAAGCGCCGCGAGTCAGCCAGAGGGCCGCTGCAGCCCCAAAATACCACCGCTATGCCCCTCGCACTTGGTATGATGTTTCGTGGGTCCCCTTGGCGGCACTTGGGAGGGGTCTGGATAGAGAAGGAGCACCATTGAGAATTGCAGGAGACGACTGAAAGTGGACGACGACGTACGCGCGGCAGCGCTCGGACAACCGACACATAACAGACTCCAACTATTGACACGCCTGCGTCCCTCGGGCATTCGTGATCTTCAGCGCACAGGGAGTTTGCAACGTTGAGGGTGATGGCGTTGGAGACGGAGGCACATGGAGGGGGCGGATACGCGCCGGCCAGTGTTGGGGCGGCGCGTGACAGCGCGGTGTTGACTGGCGCATGTCGACCAGACGCAGGGGGCTTGGTCGCGCTCGCCATTTCGATGTGGGCCTGCGACTTCGGCGTGGGCGGTGACGCGGGCGTGGGCTTGCGTCGAGCGGGTGCGGGGGACGCGGACGCGAGCCTGGGCGTGCAGCAGGGTGGTGGGGCGACGAGGACGGGTGCGGGTGCGGGTGCGGGTGCGGGTGCGGGTGCGGGTGCGAGTTTGGGGTTGTATAAGTCTCGCGGGACGCCTGCTCACCGGCCTCGAGCCCCTTGGGCTCGTCTCCTCGACCTGCTCCTCCTCTCTTCACTCCTTCGCCCTTCATCCTTCTCCTCCTCCCGAGCACGTGCGACACGGCTGACGTGGGGCCAGCGCGCGACACGTCGTCGAGTGCATGTCGATGCGCTGGCGCCGCTGAGCGCGGTGACGTCGTGGCGGTGCATGGCACGTCGTTGGCGTTCGAGTGCATCTTGATGTGCAGTGCGTCGAGTGCATGCGCGGCAGTGCCGTGATGGCTCGGCATCGGCCGGCAATTTTGTGACATCCAACTCTGTGCACGAAGGAAGAGAAGGCGGAGGGCCGTGGTGAGGAGGACGCGCTGATGGGCACCAGACGGTAGTAGGGCGGAAATGGGTAGATTCCTATCCCTAGAGCGCTGTCAGTGGTACCGCGTTGTTGTGCGAGCGAGTCGTCACGTTCCCAAAGGTTCGCGAAGTGACTCCACCGATACGTGGATCGTGGTCGTAACGAGGATTCGGATCGGAATGAGGGTTCGGCGTGTGCGCCGGACCAGGAAACGAGAAGGGGAAAGCGTACGAGTCACCGAAGTGACGAACAAACGAAGTCGCGACGAGCGAGCTCCGAAGTTGGACGCGGAGGAACGCGGAATGATGAGGGAGGGAGGGAGAGAGAGATCGACGTAACACGAAGTTCGGCTTTATACGTTGATCGGTGCGATGGGTAGTTGGGTGACTTCGGACAACTTCGGCTTGAGGACGAAGTTATGTGTAATGGGGAACGCGTTCGTCGTGGGCCTGAACTTGAGGAGGCCTCGAAGGCGATATCAAAGTGGATGAAGGTCTGTCGATGGCGGTGTTCGAGAGGCGAGGTTCTGTCGATGGCGATGTTCGAGAGGCGAGGTTCGGGAGACGAGGTTCGGGAGGCGAGGTTCGGAAGGCGAGGTTCGGAAAGCGAAGTTGGGGTACGTGGTGCGAAAGGCGAAGGTCGAAAGCGAGGTCGAAGGCGAGCGTATTGCGGCGTGCGGCGTAGTCGAAAGTGAGGTTACGGGCGATAAGGAGGACGAGGGAGTACAACGACAGTAAGAGCTGTCGATGCGGGCGGTTTGCAACGTCTCTTTCGAGATGCTGACTATGAGGGGGGAAAGTAACTTGTTATTCGGTGTGCTATCGAGTTGTATTTAAGCTACAACGAGTGCGAGACCGTATCGTACGGAAACGAACATAGGTAGGTGCGTACCGAAACGAAACACGAGCGAAGTGGATAAGGATCATGTGTCGCAAGTCGAGGTGGGTCGGAACGAGCATATGTAGCAAGAGAGAGCTCTCATGGGGAACGAGAACAATGGATACCAAACAAACGATCAGCGCTGTCGCTACGATGTGATATACAGAAGGATGAAGTACGAACGATATTGTGGAGACGCGCCTCAGCGGTACAAGGCGCGCCAAACGTATACCCGCGAGCCGAAGTCGCAGCGAGTGGCGGACGATCTTCCGAAGTGGCTGGGAAGGTAGCCATGGCTTCGGGCTCGGTTCGCCTCGGCTCGGAAAGGTCGGGACGATAGAAGGGATCAATCGGGAACGCTATAAGTGAGGGGGAGAATCGGACAGGGAAGTACCGGGTGACAGCCGGTTATCTCGGAGATACGCTCACGGGGCGTTTCACTACACTGATCTTGGTCCGGCAGCGACTTTGTGGCGTGTCTGCTGCTGATGGGCCGAAAGGTCTCGACCGAACCACGTGCGGGCGCCTCGGGATGACTGGAAACGAGGCCGAAGCGCTGGAAAGTTCGGAGCCGAAGTCACGTGACTTCGGAACTTTCCGAAGTGGCTGTGCCGAAACGGCGGGAACGACGGTCCGGAGACCAAAGTCACGTGACTTTGGTTCGAAATGAAAAACCGAAAAGTCGCGGTGGAATCCCCGCTCGACGGGGAATCAGGCGTATCACCTCCTCCATACTTTGATAGTGACCGTCCACGGTCACCGAGATGAGGGGAGATGTGATCCGAAGGCAAATGTGGCAAGTGATGGGAAGCTCGGGAAAAGTCGGAATTTGGAAGCGAAGTCGGAAGCGATGTCGGGGGCGAGAACCGAAGCGGCGGGCATGTCGGGATGATGATGCGATCATGATTTGCGCCGGGGGCCGAGGCAGAATTGATGAGCCGTGGTCGTGGGAGCGATCGGAATGTGGAGGGTAGAGGCGAAGTCGAATTGGGTTGATGACGTCGTGATGATGTCAGATATGATATCATGGTCTAGGCGCTATTGGAAATATACCCAAATCGGTGTACCTGGTTGCCGAGCGCGTTCGGCTGTGCGTCGCTAGCGTGGGATCAGGGTCGAGGGTCGGAAGATTTTTACGAAGTCGGCGGATGCCTCTTTGTTCGTCTTGGGGGCGCCTATTTGCCGAACAATGGGAGGGGAAAAGGGATAAAAGGAGGCGAACTTTTCCGTGGTTCGCCTTCAACTTTCCTCCCTTCCCCTTTACCTCTCACCTCGGGCGCTCCCTTCCATAACCACTACCATGTCGGCATCCACGTCCTCCAGGTCCACCAAGGCGAAGGTCTCGCTCCGCGAGATCCACCTCGGCCTCAACGGCATGCTCGACTCCTTCAACCCGGAGGCGACCGAAGACGCGAAGCGCGCCTGGTGCAAGTCCATCTTGCTCGGGCTGGTAAGTCCTCGTCGTCTTCGGTCGAGAACCTTTCGCTGACTTCGTCTCTCTAGAAAATGGGTCGGCCGCACCCGCAGTTCCAAGTCGAGCTCGGAGGGTGCCTAGCGCGCCTCCAGTACTATGCGGACCACCACGGCACGCCGGCGTGGGTCGACGACTCCGACGGCCTCCTGCAGCCGCTGCCTCCAGTAAGTCGTCTCCAGTTTGTTAACTTCGCATGATCGCTAACTCGGTTCGCTTCTAGAAACGCAGCGCCTTTGAGCTCATGCTCGAAGGGCAGCTCGCCGGCGACGACGTCGAGCTCGACTTGGGCGAAGTCGACTACGGACCCGCGGGGGCTGCTATTGCCACGCTGCCTGTCGCGAAGTCCGAGGGTGAGTCCGAGGTGCCGGGCGAGGAGCTCGAAGACGGCGAAGTCGCGGACGACGAGCCCGCAGAGGACGAGCTCGCCGACGAGGAGAAGGAGGAGGATCTCGAGGCGAAGAAGACGAAGAAGAAGGCGACCAAGCACCTCGTCCTCAAGTTGGACGACCCGACTTGGGCGAGCGACGCAAAGTGGGGAGCGCAGTACCGGGAGGCTAACGCGCTCGTGAAGACGATCAAGACGGGGAAGTACAACTACGAGTCGTATGGTTCGGTAGGTCATTCGGCTTTGTGTCCTGGGTTCGGCGCTGACTTCGGCTCATTTTCTAGGTGTGCGACTATTGTCGCGGGTACATCGCGACGCACGGGCACGCCTGCGCGCCGCAGATCGTCAAGATCCAAACGAAGGTGAAGGTGTCGTGCGCCTGCTGTATGATAGCGGTGCACGGGTGTTACTGGACGAACGGTCCAGTTGTTGAGTCAAGTAAGTTCGGCTTTGTTCTTCTGCGTTCGAGTCGTAACTGATGCCTTTGTAACAGAGAAAAAGGGCAAGGCGGAAGATTCGGGCCTCAAGCGCGTGCCCGAGGCCTCGCCGGACCATGACGACGATGTCGTGCAGCCGGCGGCGAAGAAGGTGAAGGCGACGCCCAAGGCGACGCCGAGGAAGGAGACGCGCGCCCAGGCGCAAAGTAAGTGACTTCGTTTGACTTCGTTCGAGGAGGAGAGCTGACCCGAACCCACAGAGAAAAAGGCAGTGGTGTCGTCCGAAGTCGACCTGACTTCGGACGTCGAGATGGCTGGGCCGTCGCAGACGCAAGCGACGATGCCAGGTAAGAGCACGCCGCTCTTCCTGCCTAGTCCGAAGTCTGACTCGGAGCAAGACGTAGGATTCGGGACCGCGGGGGAGGACATGTGGGAGGAGATGGGCAAGGACCTCGAGGGTAAGTCGTCGCCTGATCGTGATCGCATTCCGAAGCTAACACAATCCTAGAAACCTCGGTTCGGCCTCCAAGCGCGCCGGTTGCGGGCCCGAGCAAGCCGAAGAACAAGGGCAAGGGCAAGGCCAGGGCGAAGTCGTCCCGGACGCGCCGCGTCATCCCCGTGCCCATCTACGGGAACGAGACGAGGGTGCGCGGGCTGCCTCAGTCCGACCGCTTCACCGACCACACCCTCCCCGAGCCGCCGACGATGGACGACCTGGAGGCCATGGCGAGGGCGATCGACGACGTGCCGACGGACATCGGGCTCACCGAAGCTGAGCGCCGCATTGTCCGGATGATCCGGATCATGAAGGCCGACGCCATGACGCTCGCCTACCTCGTCCACAACCGCATCATCGACCTTAACTGGGCCGAGACCCGGTACCTCAACCGGGCGCTGTGGGAGCGTTACAACGCGGGCGAACCGGTGACGCTGTACGGCGGAAATGCGGACGACGAGTCGGAGGATTGAGCGAAGTCGAGGGAAGTCGGCGAAGTCGAGGGGAAAGGGGCGAAGTCGAAAAGAAAAGGGGAAAGGGGGAGGAAAATGTAAAATAGAATGATTGTGCTTGTTCTTGAGGCTTGAGCCTTGAATAGGATTCGTTTCTTGCGTTCGAACTGTGTGAGATCAACACGAAGTGAACGTACGAAAGCCGAAGCGACTTCGGGACTCTGAAGCGCACACAGCTAAGTCAGGAAAGATGAAAATTCGATTCTTTTGTTTAAGTCTCAGTACTCCTTCATAGACTTAGGACTTTGATCTTGAGTAGCCCTGCGCTACAGCGGTAAACGCGAGCGACTTAGTATAGTACAAAGAAAAATGAGATAAGAGACACGATGGGGAGGAGAGGGAAGTGGTGTGGATTCTGGAATGCGCTCCGTCGCGTTCTCTACTCTTGTTCGGCTTCTGCTTCATCATCAGGGGGCTCTACGTCGCGTTGCTCAACTTCGGGTGGATCTGCTTCGTCTTCGTTGCCTTGCGTCTCGCTTTGCTCGAGCTCGCGAAGTCGCTGAGTATCTATGTCGATGTCGCGAATGTCAATCTCGATCGGTTCTCGACGAGCGAAGTAAGGAATGACTCGGAACGCGGCAATGGGGCGATCTAGAACGGAAGCGTCGAGGTCGGCGAGGATGTATGCGCCGCCTCGGTTGCGCGAGATGACGACAAGGGGACCGAGGTAACGTGGACGCATCTTGCGGTTGAGCGACTTCTCTATTGCGGTGTTGCGCATGAGTACGAGTATTCCTTGTTTGAAGTCGAAGTCGCGAATCGTGTGCGAATGTTCAGCTTCAAAGCGTCGAGCGTTCTCGATGCGAGTCTCGTAGACTTGGGAGCGAAGTGCCGAGATGTCGGCGTAACGCTTCTGGAGAGCGATGGCGCGGCGAGCGATGAGATCTGTAGTCGAGAGTATGGAATCTGGAGGGGGCTGGAGATACGTGGCTTCAGCAATGTCCAGGGGAATGAGCGGGTGACAACCCGTGACCGCGAAGTAAGGCGAACAGCCCATGCGTTTCCGAACCGTGAGGCGCTCCGACCAGAAGACAGAGTGAGCGTGGCGCGCCCATTGTGACTGGTCTCCGTCTGCTGCTTTGAAGAGTGCCTGCCGAACATCGTAATGTGAGCGTTCGACTATACCGTTTGCTCGGGAGTTGTAGCCGCTGATTCGAATATGTCGGATGTGGTACAGCGTTTCGAGGTGCTCGAGGGCTTTGATGAACGGTTTGCCGTTGTCGGTGACGATCTCGCTAAGCGAACCCCAACGGGAGATGATTTCCTCGTAGAAGAACTTCGCGAGTGCGACAGAGTCCTCTTTCTTGAGTAGACGGAATTCGGGATACGAAGTGATGGAACATCGACCTTGGACGATGTAGCGGTACCCGTTCGAGGGCGGCATGTGCATGGTGTCGACGTAGATCTTCGCGAACAAAGAAGCGGGTGGCGCGACGGTTGGGGGTAGGAGGATTTGGAGTCGTTGACGCTGTTGGCAGATTAGACATGTCCGAACATACCACAGGACGTCGGCTTCGTAGGACGGCCACCAGAAGCGTTGGCCGATGAGCGAGCGTGTTGCGAACACTCCTCGATGGCCGACTTTATCATGGCAGTCGATGAGGATGTCGACGCGGCGTTTCTTGTGCGGGACGAGCTTGTGTCCGCCATCTTTGTTACGACGCCAGAGGCGATCTCTAGTAACGAAGAACTTGGTGGCGTAGCGAACGAATGTGGTGAACTCGGAGTCGGTCATTTTCTCGGGACGTACTGGGTCTTCTAGCCAATCTCGGACGTAGATGATGCGTTTGTCGGCTTTGTGTGCGGCTTCGGTGCGCGGGATCTCGCCATATCGCAGCACCGGGGGCTCCTCCTCCATACTTTGATTCTGACCGTCCTCGGTCAGTGCGAACACCTCGTGGACGGACGCGGAAGGGGTAGAAGGAGTCCAAGTCGGTTGCTCGTTCATGCTGGCGGTGAGGGCGATGTTCAGGAAGCCGTACAACTCGTCGATCCAGTTGTCGAAGTCGTCGTCTTCAACTTCGGGAGGGTCTCCAGGCTGCCGAACGCGTCGGGAGAGACCGTCGGGGCCGTGAAAAATTCCTGGGACGTGCCGAAGTAGAAATTTGAAGGCGAGGATGGAGATAATCCAGCGATTGGTGCTCGCAGTGGGGACTAGATCTGGGTGCTTCAGCATACCGCCAATGGAAAGAGCGTCAACTTCGACGATGAGGTTCCGAAGTCCGATGAGGTAGATCTTCAGCGTCTTCAATGCGCGGTAGAGACCATAGATTTCGAGCTTCGGCTGGGAGAAGCGACGTTCGCGATCGTTTAGCGATATTGATCCGAACCGACTGTAGTATCGCTTCTTCTTATTCTCTTCGTCTTCTTGGGCGAGGATGTAGCCAACGGCGATGTAGGAGGTGTCGACGGCGAGGATGACGGCGGCGGGAGATTCGTAGTTGATGGCTCGCAGTGCTTCGGAATTGACGAGTGCGTCCTTGAGGTACTCCTGTGCGATAAGCTGCTCGGTACCATACTCGAAGTCAACTCCTTTGCGCGTGAGCTTCGTGAGGGGCCAAGCGTGCTTCGCGAAGTCCTTGATGAAGATCCGACAAACGCCAACGGTTCCGAGGAACGCGCGAACATCTGAAAGATCTTTGCAAGGTCCCCAATTGGTGATCGCGGAGATGGTGGTAGGGTCTGCACGTCTGCCTTCTGGAGTGCAGAGATGGCGAAGAACCGTGAACTCGCGCGATATGAGGATCGACTTCGTACCGGAGAAGGTGCCCTCCGAATAGCGCATGCGTTGGAGGATTCGGTTCGTGTTGAGGAGATGTTCCCAGACGAAGCGACGGATGTCTGGGTTCTCTGGTATCATCTCATACGAACCGTCCGCGAGCCTGTAGTCCGACTTCGGGCCTTTGATGGGGACATCGTCGATGAAGGGGATGGTATATGTCGGAATCTCTTCGCGAAGTATGTGGGTGACGTCGTCGTGGAAAATCGGGACCGAGTTCGTCCAACCCATCGGCAGGGTGACGAGGCGATGCGCGCCGTAGGGGGTTTGGAAGGTGGTGAAGTCGCGGGATCGTTCGTCGATGACTCGCTCGTCGTAGCCGACGTACAGGTCGAGGATACCACCGCAAGCACGACCTCCGAACTGCTCGGCGAGGTGCTCTTGGATAGGCGGGACTCCGGAATGTGCGACCGTGACGGCGTTGAGCGGTTCGAGCGAGTGGACGATGCGAAGCTTACCGTCCTTTTTCGCGACGCAAAACCACTTCGATCGATAGGAGGAGTTGGAAGGTTCGTAGACGCCTGCATCGATCTTCTTCTTGATCATTCTGCAGACTTCGTCGCGGATGCCTGGGGGTATGGGGATGTTACGATCGACCCAAGGGACATGCGCGACCACTGGGATTTGAATAGGCGGAAAGTACTCCTCTTTGAAACTTCCTCGCTCATTCTCGGCCCAGGCGAACGCTTCGTTTTGCTCGGAGATGGTGTTGTGGAGAAGGTCGCGCTCGGTCGGTGTCAAGAAATCGTAGTTCGGAAGGGCGTCCATGGCGTCGTGTCGCTCTTGGGTATATCGACCGGTAGGTGTGAACTTCGGAGGATGAGGGTTGAGCGGCGGCATGGACGCGAGTGGATCGCCTGTGATGTTGCGCTCAATTCGGAAGCCTTCGGGAAGCGTACCTAGGACGGGTTTGACTTTCTGCCCGACTGGTTTGTACTTCTTCTTGCCGATGAAGGTGTCGTGTATGTCGGCGTCGTGTGTCGAAGGCGAAGTCGAGGGCGTGGCCAAGAAAGGAGTCGAAGTGCGCTGGGTGCCAAGATAAGAGTCTGGGGATGTTTGGGAAAGTGAGGGGGATGGCGTCATCGGTCCTGAGGAACTGGGCGGGGATTGCAAACCGGGACCGAGGGGTTGCGAACTGAGAACGTAAGTACGCGAGGACTGAGGAGACGAGGACGATGCGGCAAACTGATTCGGAACTGCGTGTTTGGGATCAAGATGGGAGTGCTCAGCCGCCAGTGGCTTTCGAGGCGGGGCGGGACAGATATTCTGCATGAAAGAAGGCGCGGAGTGTTCGGGAAGATGTGAGCGTGCTTCGGAAGCGGTGACGTATGCGTGGCGAACCGCCGACTCGTCCGAGGAGTCGATTTGGGTATAGGCGATGATCCGGACATTGTCTCCTTCACCTTCTATGATCATGGCGATGGAGTTGCCTTCGTCGACTTCGTCTTCAAAGTCGGGCTTGAGCAATTTGCTCCTCGCGAAACCGATGGTGTCCCCGAGGGTATGTGGGGATGACGAGGCGGTCGCCTGTGTTCGGGTTGCGGATGGTGACCGTCTGGTCCTCGTTCTGGAAGTTGTGAACGATCGACTCGGTGAGGACGTCGAAGGGGCGACCGAGGAGAATGTCGTAGGCAACGTTCCGCACGATATGAACCTGCAGGTACAATGTCATGCTTCCGAACTTGATAGGAACGTTACGTGCCAGCCCGAGCGACTCGGAAACCTGCTTGTTGATGCAGAGGCTTAGTCGAGCTTGCGAGACGCAGCCTCTGCGAGGGCTAGCTAAGACACGTGACGTCGCGATGCAGCGACGTGATGCGATGACGCAAGCGCGCGAGAGCGCGAATAAGGAAGTCGCGTCGCGTCGGGGAAGGTCGAGCTTCTTCGACCTCGACCACCTCGTTCCCCGACGCTCTCCGCTTTAGTTTTTCGATCCAACCCACTGAAAGCAACAATGACTACTGGTAATCTAGGCAACAACTCGGGCAACGTAGCTAGGCGCACGTCTATGCCTGTTCCGGGACAGCAAGTGAACGTTAGCGGCTCTCTGGCAGGCGTCACGGGCGGTCCGGCCGGAGGCACTGGCAGCGGAAACACGTCAGGAGGGACAGGATCGGGGTTAGGCATCGGAAATGCGAGCGGTAGTGGCGCAGGAGGAGCTGGTGGAAGCGGCATGGGCGGAGGCACGGTAGGTGCAGGCACGTCGGGTACGTCAAACGCGGGCACGACCGGCACTAGCCTAGCGGGCGCTGGTACCGGAGCGCAGACAGGACCAACGACGGCCATCTTCGGAGGAGCTAGGACGTGGACGGGCGGTCCGGTGAACACGTCAACGGCAGGTAGCGCCGCTACGGCGGTGACCGCGCAGGGCGCTCCCCAGGTCAGCACTGGGGATCAGGAGGCACTCATCAAGCTGGCTAGGATGCTCGCAGGCAGTCAGGGCGCTCTGGGGGCTCAAGGAGTCAGCGCCATAGCGCATATACTTGGGCAGAACACTCAGGCTGGCGCGTCTAGCACGCATACACTCGGCTTGGATTCCGGCTCTGGCTCTGGGATGACGACGAAAGGGCCGAGAGTCTTCAGGAAAGCTGCGGAGGTGAGGGTCTCGGTGGCAGAGAGGCAAGTGTCCTTCGCGCGGAGCTTACAGGTCGCATGGAACGAGGGGGTATACCTGGGGCTTCACGTGTTCACCAACGCCAACCTGAAGAAAATCTGGGACTCGCCGTCCAAGTATATTCAGAAGACGCAGCTGCCGACCTCAGAGAAGTCTCTTATGCTGCTCGCGCCGGACTTACTGGGCAACGAGGAAGAGCTAGATGCGGACGAGTGGAGCGAGGCGTACGCGAACTTCTTCAGGTTCATCAAGTCAGGGTCGCTCTTCGAGCCGGAGGTCCTGGAGAGATGGACGGAGCATCGGGACAGACTTGCGGCGCACCCAGACAAGCGGGAGATCTTCCCAGCGATCAGGGCGTTCGACGTCAGCGAACGCAAGGGCTACTGGACTCGACAGTTCGAGCACGACGAACACGCGTGGTTGCGAGGCCTGGACAACGCGGTGGCGACCTTCCGCTACGAGAACCCGAAGGGCGCGAACGCAGGAGGGCAGAAGCAAAGCGGAGAGGGGAAGAAGAACACGAACCAGCGCTACCAGCCATACCCCTCCTCCGACAATCGCCCTGCACGAGACTCCTTTCAGAGCGGCAGACAGTCATCGACTCCCAGGGGTGTCTGCATCATCTGCGGGAGGCCAGGACACCCTGCGCGCGCGTGCCGTGCGACCAAGACGGCGAGCGGCAAGGCACTCATTGCCAAGTCGAGCTCGGACAAGCCCTCAGTCCTCAGCGGCATCGGAGGCCATGCCAAGGATGAATTCTGCGTGCCGTTCAACATCACCGGGCATTGCAGAGGAGAGCACACGGAGGCCGTGCGTCACATTTGCTCAGTCTGCGGATCAGACCAGCACAACGCCAGCGCGGGGAAGTGCGCAGGCAGCGGAGGATCAAAATCCGCCTGAGGGGCGGCACGAGACGGCGCAGCAGGGTCTTTCGCTTCCATTCGACCCTGCATCCATTCCCCCCAAGCGCCATCTAGTCTCGTATCACGGGGGAACATCAATCTTGCACAAAGTCGTCACGCCATACAACCCAGCGGCTTTTGACATTTATCTGCGCGCGTTTGGACTTCTAGACCGTTTCCCTTCTCTTGTTCAAGGCCTCACGGAAGGCTTTCGCATGGGTTTCCCGAATTCTGAGCTGCGCGATTCCATCATTCCCCCTTACATCCCATCAGACAACGACGAGTCGATCAACAAATACATACGCGAGGAAGTTGAAGCGCATAGAATGGACGGCCCTTTCACGCAAGAGGAGATGGAGACGTTATGCGGAGGGCATTTCGCGGCGGCTCCAGTGCATACAGTCACGACGACAGACGAGAACGGTAAAACGAAGAGGCGCATAGTGCGCAATATGTCATATGTGGGTGAGGCGGGCTACTCCGTGAACGACCTACTCGACTCGGACGATTTCCCTACCGAGTGGGGAACAGCGGCTACAGTGGCAGAAATTGTGAGTAATTATTTCGAGACGTCAGAGAGCCGGGGCGCGCGTACCTGGATCACGGTAGCGGAGTGCGCCGTGAGAGGAAGGGGCGCGTAGCCGAGAGAGTCATGGGCCAGAGGCCAGAGCGTGCAGGGTGGCGAGCGAAGCTCCGCCCGTGCAAAGCGACGGGGAGGTGTAGCCCTACCGTGCGCACGAGTCGGCCAAGAGCCAGAGCACGCGAGGACGAAGGCAGTGCCTTCGCGCGCGGGGACTCAGAGTACGCGGCGGGAGGACAGAGATCCTCGCCGTGCGCTGGAGACAAGAGACATGGGAGTCGAAAGTCGCGCAGAGCAGCGCTGACGATGGCACGTTCACCAGGTAGCTTCGTTGCCGGAGGGCTCGACAGCAGCCACACTAGACGTGGAGAAGGCGTACCGGACGGTACCAGTACACCCCGAGGACAAGAAGTTCCTGGCAGTCGCACACAGAGGAGTGTTCTGGCTGGACCACGTCGTGCCGTTCGGATCGACGACGGCAGCGGGTATCCACGGAGTGATAGCGGACGGAACAGTCGCCATCTGGAGGAAGATAGGCGTCGACCCTGCAGCCAAATGGGTAGACGACAACACGATCTTCAACAGACCGATGCGAGCATTGGTGGATAGAGGAGGCACTGCGTACGAGTATGCGTACGATCTAGCGCGGGCGAAGGAGGTCATAGCGCCGTTGTGCATTCCGTGGCATCCGACGAAGGGCCAGGATTTTGCGCGGACGTTCGTGTATCTGGGGTTCAGCTGGGATCTCGAGCATCGCACGGTGCAGCTGGCGCCGCACAAGCACGAGAAAATCATCAGGAAAGTCGACACTTTCATCAGTGACTTCAAGGGCAGGTCAGTCCCGCTAAAGGAGATGCAACGCATCAATGGTTCCTTGAACCACGTAGCGTTCGTGTATCCACATGGACGTGCGTTCCTTACGTCCCTGGCGAACGGCATAGCGGACTATGGCAGGGTCCCTGCAGGGCGCCCGAAGAAACGCTTCGCAAAGTCGTCCGTATGGTCGGACTTACAGTGGTGGCGCGACGAGCTCAGAGGACCATCCCCAGTGCGACAGCTCTCGTCGAGAGGTTTCACAGTAGACCTGGGCATCTGGGTGGACGCGTCAACAGACTGGGGAGTCGGCGTAGTGTGGAACAGCAACGAGACAGCGGCATGGAGATGGGTCCCCGGTTGGAATGATGGCCCTGGATGCGACATAGGCTGGGGCGAGGCCATCGCGGTGGAGATGGCGGTAGCGCTTGCCGACGCGAAGGGCGTCGCAAACGCGGTGTTGCTGATTCGAAGCGACAACCAAGGCGTGATATACGCGTTCAGGCGAGGACGGAGTCGCAACTGGATGGTCAACCAGTGCATACGCAGGGTGAACCTGGTATGCATGGTGAGGAACATAGAGCTCGAGCTCGAATATGTGGAGTCGGAGGTAAATATGCGAGTGATAGCCGCACAGAGCATTTTTATTGACACGCGGTGATACAGGCTAATCTGGCGGACCCGATATCGCGCGGTGTCGTTGTCCCTGGATACAAGAGCCTAGTGGATCCGCCGAGCCTACCGGAGGCACTACAGAAGGCGCTACGCGCACAATGAGTCAACAACGGAACGCAGCGGTCGCAAGTGCGATCGCGCTCGCTGAGGAGACGTCCACGCATGTCAGCCGGTCGGGCGGACACATGCTGGAGTCACTGCGCGCCTTAGAAGAGCGAAGGATCCGGAGCAGAAAGCCAAAGGCGGACGAGAGGTACGAAGAATCACCATTCAGACCTTTTATGACACCAGCACGCGACCGAATTTTATTGTGGCACACGCCGTTCAGCATTGAGTACTGCGCCGAGGCCCTCAAGACGTTGTCAGTCGACGCCTTCACGAGATTGAGAGCAGTGCAGGTACACGCGGTCGAACCAAACACGCGGACGTCGTATGGAGCAGGACTGCTGCGCTTCACGCAGTATTGTGATACGCACAGGATATCAGAGAGAGATCGAATGCCCGCGTCGGACCTGCTGCTAGCAGCGTTCGTAGCGGGAGCGGCAGGCAAGGTCGCGTCGGCGCAGCAATGGATTAGCGGACTCCAGCTCTGGCACAAGCTCAACGGCGCACCTTGGCTAGGAGACGGCGCGCTGCAGCTGGCGATGAGGGGCGTGAAGAAGCTGGCGCCAGAATCCTCAAGGAAACCGCCCAGGCCGCCCGTCACTATAGAGCACATGCGAGCACTGCTAGCGGGTCTGGACCTCTACAACACGAGAGACGCGGCCGTGTGGGCGGTAGCGTCGATCGCGTTCTGGTCGATATGCAGGCTAGGCGAGATGATTCCGACATCAGCGGTCTCATTTACGCCGAGGAAACACGTCACCAGAGGTGCGGATCTCACGAGGGCCACGACGAGGAACGGCGTCAAATGCGCGGCCCTGCACATTCCGTTTACGAAGGTCACTGGGGAAGAGGGCGCGGACATTGCCATCACGGACCTGGCTGATGCATTGTCACCATTCTATGCGATGGAGTACCACCTGCGCGTCAACCAGAGGGTTCCAGCGGAAGCGCCATTTTTCGCTTTCGAGCAAGACGACGACTGGAGGATACTCACGAAGAGCATCTTCTTAGCAAGGTGCAAGCAGGTCTGGCAGGAAGCGGGTATTGACGTGGTGTCGGACGGACACAGCTTCAGGATAGGAGGAACAACGGAGTGGCTCCTGCGGGGCACCCCGCCGGAGATAGTCGCCAAGCAGGGAAGATGGCGCTCGAACGCGTTTCTATTATATTGGAGGAAAGTTCAGGCAGTTTTACCTTTCTTCATGTCACAGGCATTCAATGCGTTTGAAGCAGCACGCTTAGATCAGAACATGGTAGAGTACGAGCAAACATCGAGAAGTACATAATTGTTACATGAATACATTCAGCTTCGAGCTCGCTCTGTGTGGGGTTCTCTCGGGGGCCGAAGGTCCCGAGAGGCAGTGAGCTTCGCTCGTAGGTGGTGCCTCGGGACCTGTTCCCCCTTCGAGAATCGTTGGGGGTCGCCGGGGTTTCCGCCAACGCGAGTAGCTCGTTCGTTCGGCAGGGAAGCGACGCGCACGCCCTCGGGCACGCAGACGCGTCGCGCGCGCGAGTCGCCACGGGGCTCGCTTCCTCTCGTCACGTGACCGGCCCGCTCCCGGCGCGCAGCGCCGCGGGCCCCCCGCCGAACCACCCCACGCACCCCAAGTACACGGATTAAGCCGCTGTTAATCGAACACGGATTAAACAGCTGACTTGAGGCTTACAGACTCGCAGGAGTCGTAGACTCCTCGCCATAGGCCCGAAGGGCCAGGAGGCGCTTAGCCTTCTCGGATCAATCACGGTAGATTAGATTACTAGCTAAGCGCCGATATACCTTCCCGCACTGAGAGCAGAGGAAGGTACCACTTAGCTAGCTGATGCAGAGGCTTAGTCGAGCTTGCGAGACGCAGCCTCTGCGAGGGCTAGCTAAGACACGTGACGTCGCGATGCAGCGACGTGATGCGATGACGCAAGCGCGCGAGAGCGCGAATAAGGAAGTCGCGTCGCGTCGGGGAAGGTCGAGCTTCTTCGACCTCGACCACCTCGTTCCCCGACGCTCTCCGCTTTAGTTTTTCGACCCACCCACCTCCCTAAACATTAGCGCTCGCGCGCGGTGGTGCCTCGGGACCTGTTCCCCCTTCGAGAATCGTTGGGGGTCGCCGGGGTTTCCGCCAACGCGAGTAGCTCGTTCGTTCGGCAGGGAAGCGACGCGCACGCCCTCGGGCACGCAGACGCGTCGCGCGCGCGAGTCGCCACGGGGCTCGCTTCCTCTCGTCACGTGACCGGCCCGCTCCCGGCGCGCAGCGCCGCGGGCCCCCCGCCGAACCACCCCACGCACCCCAAGTACACGGATTAAGCCGCTGTTAATCGAACACGGATTAAACAGCTGACTTGAGGCTTACAGACTCGCAGGAGTCGTAGACTCCTCGCCATAGGCCCGAAGGGCCAGGAGGCGCTTAGCCTTCTCGGATCAATCACGGTAGATTAGATTACTAGCTAAGCGCCGATATACCTTCCCGCACTGAGAGCAGAGGAAGGTACCACTTAGCTAGCTCGCCGATTGGAGGCGAATCTTGATCTCGGGGTCGTAGTGAAGCTCGAGGAAGTGACATACCTCCTCGCTCATTACGATTCCTTCGAATCGTTTCTTATGTAATCTACATACAGCATTTTTTTGACCCATGCAACGACTATCTCAGTCGCCTTTTTTGGAACTTTACTCCCACGCTTTGTTGACTGACGACTTTACCCCTCCTCCCTTTTGCTCCACACAATGTAAACTAATGATTGCCCAGATACACCATTTATTAGACCATGAAACAAATACATAAGTTGACAAACAGTGATATAATTGCGTAGGGCCGCTTCGCGGCAGGGCCCGCTACCTAGCTCCTTCTCCCTATGCGCACGGGCCTGCAATTAATACGGCACAAATCAAACGACAATTTATTGTGGTACATAAGTCACCAAAAAGTCAATGAGTGTATCAATGCGCGCGATACTTCAGCAGGCCTGCCTGCCAGTCGCGCAGTCAGCAGAAAGTATGTATGACATGTCAAGTGAGTGCCACTAAGTTAAGACGACCGCGCCGCTAGGAAAATTGAACGCGCCTCGCAGCAGGTCTGAAGACCGTCCGTTTCTAGTACGCCTCGTCTGCATTCATAGTCAGTCCATGATAAGTCTGCAAGGTTGAAGGTGCGACGTACCATCCTCATCATCCCACGGACCCAGGTAGGAGACGCGCGACGTGTACTTGTCGTAGCGCGCTTCCTGCAGGATGCGCATGTCCTTGATCTCGGCAGTGAACGCATGTGCGGCCGGGCCTTGCGTGGAAAATGGGGTCGAGGTATGCTTGAAAATGAGCTTGACAAGGACCAGCGCGCCGCGGAGACGGTCATTGTAGTCGTTGGGGGGAATTGGATGTGGATTGACCTGGGTGAACACGGGCAGGAGGCGCGGGACGTGCTCGTAGCCGCGAACGACCTCGAGGGCTGCTTTCGCAATATCAGCTGTCTTGCGGGGCCAACCGTTGAAGTCATAAGTCAAGCGCTTTTCTGCAGCAAAAGGTGCAGCGTCAGCGCGGGCATAACAGCGCAGAGACAGAGTACTCACCGGCCGTCAACTCTGCTTGGCCGATGAGGGGCACATTGGGAAACTCGTCTTCACCATCGTCCACATGGTCCTTCTGCAAAATGAGGCGGTCAGGCGAAGGTTGAGATGGGTGAAAGGGAGTGGTGACTAACCAAGCGCAAGAACTTGTGGCCAATCTCGAGGGCAGAGCCGGAGGCGCACGAGACATGGTCAATGACTGGTCGAACAGCCACCTTGACGAGGGCGTTGTCGCCGACAGCGGACTCGGCGATTGCCTGCCCGTTCGCAATGACGGTGTCCCACTGATCATGAAAGTGAACGTTACGCGGGCGTTGCAACAGGGCAGTGGATGTGACGTCGGCGAGTGACTGGCCAGAGAACGCGGACCAGTTGCCGCCTAGGAAGAGACAAAAATTCTTGTGTGAGATCTCGCCGACGACGGACACGATGGCCGGGGCACCGGCGTCGCCGGAGGAAAGGGTGTAAGGGACGAGATACTGCGATGCAGGAGGCCCAGCCCACTGCACCGAGCGGAAAAAGATGGGGTTGGCCAGGCTGTAGGGGTCCTTCACGTATTTGCGCGAGATGCGGGGGAGCTCGCCAGCCATTGCGCAGAAGTGTGTGGGAGTTGGAATGAAGGGATGGAAGATGGAAGAAAGGAAGTGAAAAGTGAAAAGGAAACGCCGGTGATGTCGACTTCAGACGACGCTGGCGGATTTTATGCATGAGGAAAACAATAAATAGCCACAGACAAGATTGAAACCCACCTCTGCAGATCCGGCCAGACAAGGCCCGCACACTTTTGTATACAACTCAACAAGATCGAGGTGTTCAGCTGGAGTGAGACCCAGCGTCACTGACTCTGAGGCGAGCTGTTCTGTGGCGCGCGACCTGCGGCTGTGGGCCGATGGGGTAGATGCGTCCGTGCGAGGTGGAAATGAGTCCCGCACGGCGCGAGAATGGCGAGGCTGGAGGCTCCGGACAGTGGGTGAAGCCCGGAGCGAACACTGCTCGAGGTGACGTACCTGATAGCTGGGGGAGAGGGCAAGAGAGAGCGCGGTGAGGGTGTATGAGGTAGACGAGTGGGCGCGGCGCCCCGCTCAAGCTGAGCGCGCTTCTGGCGAGGCTACCGTGCTGGCAGGAACAGAAGGGTGGGCGCGATATTTGAACCGTGACGAGGTCACACCAAACGTGTGACATCAACAATGACGCGGACAGCACGCGGCCCCACGCGTCGCGCAGTCACAGAGACGACTGACTCGGCCTGCCACGCTCATGGACTTGCAGCGGGTGCTCAAGTCTTTTGGCTGAGGCTCACAGAATAACAATTGAAAAAGAAGCAACTGGTCATTGATGCATCATAATTTGTAAGTAGAATAGTACAATGCGGACTGCTACAGTGAGAACAAGATAATGGACACCGCATCACCAATAAGAAATGAAAGAGAAAAGCGTGAGCCTGAGCGGGTCGTGCTGAACGACGAACGTTGCAGGCACTCAAGCCTTGCGCCGCTTGCCCTTCGCAACCGCGGACGGCTCCGCCTTCTTGTTGCCGCCATCCGAGGCATCAGGCATCTCGACGTCCTGGGGGATCACCTTCTTGAAAGGTGAGACGGAGACCGCAAAGCTGTTGAAGTCGTCGGCAATGTCGGCAGGGAGCGGCGCCGCCGTCTGCGCAGACTGGACAGGCATGGCGGACGGGGCAGCGTCAATGAATGGCAGCTCCGACTCGCGGATGACCTTCAGCGACTCGATGCACGTTTGGAACGTCTGTGCAGCGCGATCAGCAGACGTTGCGGATCACACAATGAATGTGTGCAACGTACCATTGAGCCCTTTGACTGCCCGTTACCACCGGCACCCTGAGCGGGCATGTCCCAGAGGCGCAAGTTGCAAGCGGCGATGAAGAGCGTCCCGGGCCGCAGCGCGTTGGCGAGCTCCCACGGCGGAATCAAGTCGCCGTTGATGTCTGTGACGTTGAGCTGTAGGAGCTGGGCGTGGACGTGGCGGAACTGGGAGCCGCGGTGGTCGGGCATAAGGTCGGGGTCGTAGCGAGCATCAAGTGTGACTGCGGGCGCCGCAGGTTCTGACAAATTGGATGAGGTGAGGGAGTGTCCCGATAGACAAGACTCGGGGTGCACACACCTTCCTGCGTCTCCGCGGGTGGCACCTCGCCGTCGAGGTCCTGCACCTCAGCCGCACGGCGCTTGCGTGCCGTGCGGACGGGCACCTGCGCTGCAGCGTTGCGGCTGCCCACGGACGGCTGCACAGCAGTAAGATCAGCGCGGCGAGGGAGGCACAGCAGGAGGGCGACCTACGGGAACGGTAGTGTAGATATCCTTCGTGACCAGAGGCAAGAACTGGTTGGCGAAAAGGCCGCCGATGGAGCTGACGTCGCGCTTGTTGCCGCTGTGCTCGCAAACGAACGGGCGGACAAACTGTCACACAACCTCAGGTCAGCAAAAGGCGGGAAAATGCGGAGGTAGGATGGACTGCGCACCTGGGCACGGTTGCCAAGCAGTGCTTGGTACGCGTCGGCGCCGCCGACGAGAGCGCAGGCGCGCTCGTAAAGACCGACCGACTGGTCGGTCCAGAAATCCGCGAGCTCTGGTATGTCGTCGCCGGCGGCCTTGCAGATGATGGTGAACTTGACGTGGGTCTGGTCATCAATCTGCAAATGTGCGCGAGTGAGCGGGTGTATAGGACAATGTGTGCAAGGAAAAACAGACCTTGACGTTGGCCGGTGTAGTGCCAGCGGCGCCGAGGCGCTGGCCTTCAGCGTGCGTGCCCGTTTGACCGAGGATGAAGGCGACATGTGGACGCTCCGTCGGCGGCGCGCCGCCCTTGCCAGGAATTTGCTCGTGAAGAACCCGGTGCTTGGAGACCGCGCTGATCGCCCGCGGGACGAGCTTGACGCCAGCACCGCTCTCTTCGTTCGCTATGAACCGGGTGTTGCAGGAAAGCTCCTTGATGAGGTGCTCGAAGAAGGCTGCGCGATCCGCGGCGGCGGCGCCGTGGGCAGGAATGGTGGAGGCAGAGGGGGTGGTGGACATTGTAAGGGTAGCGTAGGGTAGACAGGAGATGCAAGCGAGCTGGGAACGTTGAAAGAAGTCGGGAATGGTGATGGGGTTGGCAGAGCAATTAAAGACACCAATTTAAGGGTTTGCTGCTGCATGACAGCGTGGCGGCGTCTCAGCACAGACCGCCGCTGCGATGAGGCCCATGCGCTGAGCATCACAGCATAATGAGAAACAAGATACGAGCCGACAGGACAAAAAACGGTGGCACACACATGGTCACAGCGGTGCGCGCACGCGCACGCGCTTCGTTGGAAGCACAAAAGGTGGCGTGTTGTCCTGGTCCTCCGAGTCGAACACTCGGGCCGTTCGTTTCCTGCTCCGGATGGTTGGTAATTGTACAGACAAGACGGCAGCAAGATCACAGGATGGGTCTGCATGTGAGACAGGCCATGACGTGCTTGTGAGCAGTGTTGTGGGTCTTGTGGTAATTGTTAGTACGCACCTATGTCCATCGGAACCACTGCTGTTGTCTCGCCGGGCGGCCTTGTTGCGGGAAGGCGAGCACGGCGAGCGGAGCGCTTCGGAGGTGGCGCAGCGGCCGTCGTCTCAGGATCCCAGTCTTGTTTCGACAGATCCACTTGGAAGCGGTGAAGCGCTGCATGCGCCGAGGTCGACGCCGATGCCCGCGCTGTCTGGGACCACCCATTCACGTCAGGCGCGGCAAGGACTATGGTGCGCGAGAGCTCGACGGCGGCGCGTGCGGCCTCCGTCGCAGACCCATGGTCAACCAGGGTCTGCAGTCGGACGAGATCCAGTCGGCGGAATTCGAGGCGAGAATCTTGAGATTGTCGGCACATGATCTTCTTGCGGGCGAACGGGCGCAGGATCAGCAGCCCATCGAGCGACTTGACGCGCGAGATCATGACGTAGGGGCTCTCGGTGCCGCGGCAGTCGTGGAGGTCGACGACAGCGTGCGACAGCGTCTGTCCTTGCGCCTTGTGGGCGGTGAGGGCGAACGCCGGCTGAACGGGCACCTGCGTGCGCTTGATGTTCAGCATCTTGCCGCTGGCGGGGTGGCGGAATGAGATGCCGATGGTCTCCTGCAGGGCGACGACGTGGTGCGGCGGGAGGTCGGGGAGCGGGTCGGGGGACGAGTCGGGAATGTGAACCACGACGGAGGTGGCGTGGCGCACGCCGGCGTCGTCGGTGAAGAAGCGGATGCGCTTCAATGTGCCAACGCTGCCGTTGACGACGCTGCCGTCGACGTCGAAGTTGTGCGAGATTACGACAGGCATCCCGATCACGAGCGGGATCCTGCCTACGCGCTGGTTGGCCGTGCCGGAGTGCACCTGAGCGAGGTGCTCAAGGAGCGCGGGGTCCGAGAGCTCGCGGCCTTGGTGCTTGTCCATGGCATGGTACCAATGCAGTGGCCTGCCCGTTCTCTCCGCGAACGCGATGGCGGCGCGTTGATTCAGCGCGTCCTTGACAACGTTCTCCGCGACGATCATAGGTGCGGACTGCCACTCCGGTGCGGCCCAATTTGGCGTGGCGCGCTCGAGGAGGCGCGTGTTGAGCAAGTCGTAGTCGTCGTCAGTGCACCGGCCAAATCGCAGGCGCGAGAGGAGCGCAACGAAGCGCTCGTTCTCGGTGCCCGACTGCCGCACAATTTGTGTGAGCTCAATGACCACACGCACGGACAGCCAGAGCAACTTGCCAAACACGGCGCTCTGCCCGCGCTTGGTTCCTCCTTGAGCGAGCGAGCGAGCATTGATCTGCGCATGGAGGCGCGTCTGACTGACCGGCGGGAGCTGTGCCAGGTCTCCTGCGAAGATAATGTTGATGCCGCCGAAGGGCTCGGTGGATCCCTTGGCCTCCATGAGCGCGTCGCTGATCGACAGCAGAAGCTCGCAGCCGACCATCGAGACCTCGTCGATGAAGAGAAAGTCGACGCCTTGCCACATTGCCGTGAGGCTGCTCCGTGTGCGTGCCTTGGATGTGCCTGACGACCGCTGGTTGAGGCTGAGCGCGCTGTGGAGCGTCATGCCGCCGATGTTGCGCGCCGCGACACCTGTGTATGCGCACAGACGCAGACGCCGCTCTTCGCCGCGCTGCTTGAAGTATTCAACGAGCGCGTTGATGACGCGCGACTTGCCGGTACCCCCTGGCCCGGAGAGAAACATGCGCAGCGGTGCGGCATTGCCGATGAGGCTGTGTTCAGCGACGATGCGGAAGGCGCGCAACTGCTCGGTGTTCAGCGTGAACCGACGGGACACGTCAGCGAGCGTCTCAAGCGCACTCACAGCAGGCTGGGTGGTGATCACGTCTTGCTGGATGGCCGCAAGAGTGGTTGGAAGACCGGCGGGTGGGATGGCGCTCAGCACTGCGGAGGCTATGGAGCCAACCGACGAAGCAATGGTGGCCTGCGTAACAGGCGCAGCACTAGGGGCACCGGTTGGTGGGATTGCGGCCGCGTTCGCTTTCCACTGCTGGCGGCGGTCATTGTAAGCCTGACGCCACACATCCTCCAGCATGAACTCACCATCCGTGATGTGGACGATGTCGGCGTTGGGATTGGACGGGTCGTCCGTGGATATATCGGCCTGTAAGCTATTCGGTGCTGAGAAGACCCCACCCGCGTCTGCGTGGCGCAGGCAGTCGAGTACCGTCTGCTCGCTGGCGTCCTTTTTGCGCGAGTAGAAATTGTCGATGTGCTCCAGGTGCGCGAGCATATCGGCCTCTGTGTGCGAGTTGTCGGCAAAGTCATCGTCCACTCCGCGCGGGTGACCGGTATCATCGTTCGAGGCCCGCGGTCGTTCAGGGCGCAGGCGAGCACGGGATGCGCGCAGGGCAAAATGGTCATCGCGGCTGTCGCGACATTCATGCAGTAGCTGCATGTTGTCCATGATGCGGAGCAGATCAGATGAGCATGATGCTTGAAAAACCGCAAATGCATCCGGCCATGACTGACCTGGCTCGCGCAGGTCCCCAGCGTGCACCCACGGCTTGAATAAAATGAGCATGAGGCGACAGTACCGAGCTCGAACGTTGTCACGGTCGCGTCTCGGAATTGAAGGCCCGATGGGAACCGGCACAAGTCTGCGGACTGGTGTGCGCACGCGGAGTACATGACTGTGGAATTCGAGGTGGGTCTACCTGAACTCTCACACGCACGACAGCATGTTCGATCCCGACGCGTTGACCGTCGCAAACGACTCCCACTCGCTTCGGTCCATCGACGGGATTGTCGCCAGCCGAGTCGCCATCGAATGCCTTCTCGACCCTGGATCTCAGGTAATAGCGACTTGCTGGGAGTGGGCCGACACGTAGCGCGGCGGTACGATTCCGCTCCAATGTCTCACTTCTGGGTTTCTGGTTACATAATCAAAAATATACATGAAAAAACAGTACTGAGCGACACTACAACACAACTGGTGGCCCTGGGAATAGCCCGGGATACTGAACGATGGTTAGCACTGGAGGGCATTATATTGCGTGTGCAGTTGCAGCCTGAGGTGGTTGCTGTGAGAGCGATGACATCATTCCGGGTTCTAAATGTAATTTTAAACCCCGGAGTGATGTCATCATATTTCCGCCTGTGTTGTCCTGCGCTGCTTATTTCCTGCAATTCCCGCTACCAATAGTAGTGGGTCTTACAGTGCAATGGTGGGCCAATTTCCCTGCAATCGGGGGTGGATCTTGTAAAACAATAAGCCTGCTTACCCTATGCCATCGTGTCTCACCTGTGCACGGGCCATTCTGTGCCGTACTTAGTCTTCTGATGTTGTCCTATCCGTCATCTCATCCCCCAACACATCGCCAACATCATGTCTGCTTTCGTTAGTGGCGTCCCTGCGTCTGTACTCATCGACAACACGGCACCTTCCTCCCTCTTATCCCTCTCGTTTGTCCTCGCATCCCCATCACCTTGTGACAACTCTCGTCCGTCTGGCGCGCTACGTGTCGGTGATGTTTTCCGTGCGACCGTCACTATCAGCACTCCCGACAGCGCAGCAACATCTGTCCTTGATTGCACGCTGCATGCCAATGCCCCCTGTGATATAGTCCTTGGTCGCGACTGGATCCTGTCCGCTGGAATTTCTGGCCTGCCGCAAGCCACACCCGTTCACCGTACGTTCAGCTCTTGCGAACTTACCTCAATGCCTAACATATGTCTTTAGGACCCACAAGCACGCCACGGTTGCCGCGGCCTCCGTCACCTCTGTCTCTGCCCTCCCATGCGGGAAATTCATCTGCACCTGTTGCTTCCTGCTCGTCGCCTCTTGATTACTCTCTGGAGAGCACTCTTGTCCCTTCCGGCGACGCTTGCCGAAGGTCCTTTTTGTTTTCTGATGATAGCACTGCCCTTCAACGGCATCTGCTTGATCATGGGATCAGCAATGTCGCTGACTGCATTCCTACCATGCGAGCTTCGCTTGCCAGTCACATCTTTGCTGGCCAATGCACCCTACAGACTAACGCCGCAGCACTTGCATGTATATCTATCCGCAATGTTTATAATACACCAGCCTTGTTTTTAAATGGGATCTTTGACATTGTCCTTAACAAGACTTACCCTTTACACCTGCTGTCCGCTTTGTGTGAATGCCTGCAGTTGCTTCCCTTTGGCGCAAAGGACAAACGCCGGGCATGTTGCAACGTACTAAGGTTGCGCAGGGATGCACTATTGATGTCTTTGAACCCTGTACCATCCGTCGACACTGTGCTCACATCGCTGGAGAAGCTGTCTCGGCGCCAATTGAGCACACTGGCAGCAAGCCACTCCATAGAGACGTCCTCGGACGAATGCGAGGACTCTGTGCGCGACGCGCTCGTTTGCCATATGGTTGGGGGTTCTTGCCGCGTCACGAATTCCTCGTTGTTGCAAGCTGGTGAAAGTACTTTGTTTCACGGATGCGCAGAGCCGGCGCCCTCAACGAAGTCTGACTCAGCATCCACTGACTTGCAAATTCACCTGCTTTCCACCGTCGTCATGAAGCTTTCTCGTCATCCCTTACGCAGGCTCCTGCGACTACATGATGTCGCCTTTGAAGCGGACGACTCTGTTGGCAAGCTTCGCCGGCTCTTGAAGCGCTACATCTCCATACTCAAACGAGGCAAACGTCCGGCAGACAGGCGACGCGCGCGCCAGGAGCAGAACACGGTTTCGGATGACGCTGTTGACAATGCTAGAGCTGAGGTGCGTCGTCGCTGGCCTCAGCTGGTTCCGACTTCTCTCAAGGACAAAATTCTCAGACTCTTCAAAGAGCAAACATCGAGCAAAGCTCTCGCACAATTCACATGCGCCAGCTGCGCTCAAGGTACGCCTGTCAGCCGCCAGCAGACCCTCGCTGTTGCTGACATTCACATGAACATTTTGTGGGGCGATGCAGCGCATGCCGCCTTCGAGGATCTCGACGTTCGTCCGCCACTGCCTTTCGACGACGGCCCGCTCAAGGACGCGGTCGTCGATCCAGCCGGTGTCTCCCTCTCAGACGGCCCCGGTGCACCCCATCTGCTGCTTTGCACAACATGCCATTCCGCTTTGAAGCGCAAGAAGCTGCCGCCGCTGTCGCTCGCAAATAGACTTTACCTTGGTCCCGTGCCACCCGAGCTCAAGGACCTCACCGTTGTCGAGGAGGCCATGATTGCGCGCTGCCGATCCAAGTGCTGGGTTGTTCAGCTCCGGGAGGACAACCAGGAGCTCTCCCTCCCGAACGCACAGCGTGGCATGAAGGGCCACATCATTGTCTACCCGCAGCGGCCTGGTGAGCTAGCCAGCATGCTCCCGCCTCCTGTCGACGAGCTCATCACGCCTATCTGTGTCCTGTTTGTCGGCTCAACGCCGCCCACACAAGAGTGGCTGCTCCAACATGCAAAGCCGCTCGCAGTCAGGCGCGAAAAAGTGCGCGCTGCTTTGGTGTGGCTCAAGGAACATAATCCCCTGTACAAGGACGTGACTATCGCACACGACGTGCTGGACAGCCTCCAGCCCGAGCAAATACTGCCGGTGCACGTTGAGCATGTGCTTCCATCAGCTGCCGGCGACTCACTGACCGCGCGCTACAACGCTTCTGAAGGTCTGACAGCATCCTTGGAGCGCTCCCTCGAGCAGTCGCAGTCCCACCGCCCTGTGACATTCCAGAACGTTGTCATCACGGATGTTGACGGCCATGCACCTTCAAATGAGCTGCGCGCTGCTGCTGTGCGTCACGTCAAGCATAAGGGCGGTGCGTATGTCCAAATTCCGCATGATCCCGACCCTGCCAACGAGTTTTCTGATCCAGCCCTATTTCCCATGATCTACCCAACACTCTTCCCCTACGGCATCGGTGGCTTTGACGATGACAGGCGCGTCGCGAAGGTGTCCATGAAGCGCCAGGTCAAGCACTTGTTCGCGTTGTCCGACCGGCGCTTCCAAGAGCATTACTCGTTTCTTTTCACCGCCTTCAACATGCTCCAGCGCCGCGCGCTGCTTCTCCACACAAGCCTCAAGGTGAAGCGTGCCCGCTTCCCTGTCGTCGCAGCTGATTTTGCTGCAGTGTCAGTTGACGCTGTTCATCGTGTATCGGAGCGTGTGTCCCGGGGCGACTACGCGAGTGCGAACAGCGACGAAGAGCGTCAGGTCTTGCGCCTCATGAAGGAGGTGAATGTTATTAGTTCCCATGTACAGGGCTCTTCAGCCTCCCGCCTAGCCATGCGCAATCAGATACGTGGACTCATGATGGAGAAGGGCCTGCCCAGCTTCTACATTACCATCAACCCTGCTGACACATTCAACCCCGTTGTCAAGTTTCTCGCAGGCGGTGAGATTGATGTCGACAGCCTCCTGCCGGGCGAGGTTCCCGAGTACTGGGAGCAGACCTTGCTGGTAGCAAAGAACCCGGTTGTCGCCGTGCGGTTCTTCAACATCTACATGCGATCGTTCATCTCGACGCTGCTGGCGTTCGACCCGAAGCAGCGCAACATGGAGGGCGGGATCCTCGGGGTCGTGAAGGCATACTACGGCTGCGTCAAGGCGCAGGGCCGCGGGACACTGCATTGTCACATGATGGTTTGGGTCGAGGGCGGCCTCAACACAGATGAGATTAAGGAGAAGGTCTTGCGGGAACACGACACTGAGTTTAAAGAGAGGTTCTTGACCTTCCTCGACGACACCATCTCAAACATCGTGCCACCAGATCCTGACCCGTCACTGCATATCCCATCTACACGCCATCATCCTTGCTCTGTGCGAGGCGTGCACCCATTGTCGCCCGACGTTGATGCTGCTACCGCGCGACAGAAGGACCTGCACCAGCTGGTCAAAAAGTGCCAGCGGCATGCGCACTCGCAGACGTGCTACAAGTACTGGAAGGGCCCGCCACATCCGAAGGAGTGTCGCTTTGATCTCAGCGCGGACAATGTGCGGCCGCAGAGCACGATCAACGATGAGACAGGCGAGATATGCCTGCGCTGTCTTGATGGGCTGGTCAACAATTTCAACAGCACAATTTTGGAGGCTATCAGATGTAACATGGATATAAAATTCATTGGAACGGGTGCATCCGCGAAGGCGGTGCTGCACTACATCACTGACTACATCACCAAGTCCCAGCTGAAGACCCACGTCGCGTACGCCGCACTTGAGCTGGCTGTTTCGAAGCTCGCTGGCTACAATCCAGTCACAGATGATATTGCAATGCGCGGCAAGAAGCTCCTGCAGAAGTGCGCATACGCAATGTTAGCCAAGCAGGAGTTGTCCGCGCAGCAGGTCTGCTCGTACCTGATGGACTTGGAGGACCACTTTACCAGCCAGTATCAGAACGTGTACTGGACGAGTTTCGAGGCATTTTTGAATGCAGAAGATCCTAGCCCGGAATGCTATGCCACACCGCGGGTGAATGCAGGTGATGCACGCGTTGCTGAATCAGAGACGAGCACACCTGGTGACCTGGCCGACAGCGACGAACCTGCTGCCACAGAACAGTCGACATCAATGCAGACCGCGTCTGCTGATCTTCAGCCTGACGAAGAGCGCGACAATGAGGAAGAACTTGTCGCTGGGGTTGACGCAGACTCCGCTGACAACGTTGCGGTGGGCGTGAACAGCGATGGCCAGCTGGTTGCCAAGGCAGCGCAGGTCGCTGACTACCAGATGCGCGCCCCAGAGTTGAGCCAGATTTGCCTGTGGGATTTTGTCGCCCGCGTTGAAAAGGTGCCCAAGACGGTTGCCAGGAGGCGCCCTGCTGCGCAGGACACTGTCCATGAGGACTTGGATGACACTGAAGGTGCAGAGAACGAGCCTGAAGCTGATGTAGATGATCGGGTCGCTCATGACGCCTTTGTTCGATGCCGGCCAAACGGAGTCGACGGTCGACCTGCGTGGATCGGGGGCGTAGTGGGCGAGGAGTACCGTTTCCGAAGCTCGGATTGCCGCTGCTGGCGAAGTGAGCTCCTCGTCGGGTACCTCCTCGATCGTGACCTTGTGGCTTGGCTCTACTTCCTGAACGTTTGCTGCCCGACGAGGCGTGATCGCGTCGCGGAACTTCTGGCGAACTTCGGGGGCGAGCGAGAGCAGTTCTTCCGGCGTGAGCGAAAGTCGAACCTCCTTCATGGCGCGTTCGAAGACGGCGTCGGCCAATTCGGTGCGGTGAACCGGCGGCGCGTTGCGAAATTGTGGTTCGCGAACGGCTGGTTTGCTCGGATCGGCTGGAACCGTCTTCGGTTTGATGGGGGCGGAGGTCGCGTCGTGGACGTTGCGGAATGGGTGAACTGGAGTTTGCTCAACTTCGCTCGCCTCGGGTTCGGGTGCCTGTGGCGCTTGCTTCGGAGGCTCTGCTTGCGCAATCTTCGGAGGCGGTGGGCCAACTTTGGCTTTAGCCGGGCGAGTAATCTCGACCCCATCGAAGACTTGCGCATATGCAGCATGTTGCGACCGAAGTGCAGCCAGTTCGGCTTCGAGTCCTGCGATGCGATCTACCTTCGTGAGCGAAAACGTTTGAAGCGGAGTGGGGAGCAATTCCATCATGAGGGTCGAAGCTACCACGGGCTTGACCGATGGGTTGCGACGATACCACTCTTGGACTCGGTCGCGCAAGAAGTCGCCGGTGATGGCCCGAGGAACGAAGCTGCCGTTTGCAAGCGTGACCTTGCCTTCGCCGTTCCGAACGATAAGGCCAGCGCGAACGTCTTCTTCGACGAGCTCGCAAGACGATATACGATGTTCGGAGCTTCCACAGTACAAACAACGTCCGGCAAGGCGCAGCATTGCTGCTGCGCGTGCGTCCGCTGAGGAAGTACTTGCGGTGGAAGACGCGACTGCGGCTGGTGCTGCTGCTGCTTCGACTGCGTTCGCTGCCGCTTTGATCGGGCCCGCTAGTGTTGCGAGCGAACCACCTTGCATCAAGCTTCGGACGAGTGTCGCAAGGAGATCTTCTGCCTTGATGGTTGGGGCAGGTGAAGGCGTGGCGGCGACGACAACTGGCGCTGGGGGAACGACTGGGGTGGCTACGTGCGCGCCGGTCCGAAACGCGTCGACGTCGGACTGGAGGACGTACTGCCCGGCGAGATAGGCGTCCGAGACGTCGTAAGGGTCGCCTGCGATGACGTCGGGCTTCTTGATCTGGAGCCGAGAGTTAACCTTCGGCCAGAGGGCGTTCGGGATACCTCGGGAGAACGCTCGGTTCTGCTCCATCGTCGAAAGACGTCCTTTGAGCACTAGGAAGCCCGAAATGGTCAGATACTCTCGATGATACGTAGCGAAGTCGTCGAGAGTCAACGTAGACTTTGCTCGCGTCTGTTTGACGAGCTCGTCTAGGTCGGCCGTTGTATACGCTCGGTCGGCGTCGGCTCCTGGATAGAGCTTACCGACCGCTACCTTGAACTCGTCGTATGTGGCGTTGCCAGTGAATTCGATCATTGCGTCGAACAGGTCGGCGGTTGCTGTGGGGACGTAGTTCTTCGTCCAATCCTTCTTCGCGCGGTCAGTGACGACGCCCGCAGGTCCGAAGAACGCTTCAAGGTCAGGCCAAAACCTACGGATCTCGCGGGGTTTGTCCGGCGTGAACACAGGCGCTGTTCGGGCGAGCCTAGATGGCATCGGGACGAGGGCGGCCATTGCTGGTGGTTGTGCGGAGTATGCGGGTGGTGGGTGGATAGGGCGGAGCGAAGTGAGTTGCGAAGTCTGTGGGCGTTTCGGAAGCGAAGGCGAAGGCGAAGGCGGAGTGCGCGGGGTCGGAGGTTGCGATGGGTGAAGAGGGGTGAGAGTCGATAACGGTGGCAGCGGCGAAAGAGATCGCAGAGGCGTAGAAAATCCTCCGGGAACGTGGAAGTTGAAGTCGAAGTCAGGGTCGGCGTCGTGCTGAGTACCTGAAGGTTCGGGGAGAACGTCGTTGTTTACCTCGTCTTCGGAAGCCTCGTCGGAATGCGGGTCGTCAGCGGCGGGGTAGACGACGTGGGACCGACGAACTTCGTCGGCGAGGGTGGCGGAGCGAAGTTGATAGCGAGAGACGAAAGGCGAAGTTGCTTCGGAAGGCTTTGGAGGAATGGTGACAGAAACCCTCGCGGTGGGCTCCAAAAGTGATGGGCACCAGACGGTAGTAGGGCGGAAATGGGTAGATTCCTATCCCTAGAGCGCTGTCAGTGGTACCGCGTTGTTGTGCGAGCGAGTCGTCACGTTCCCAAAGGTTTGCGAAGTGACTCCACCGATACGTGGATCGTGGTCGTAACGAGGATTCGGATCGGAATGAGGGTTTGGCGTGTGCGCCGGACCAGGAAACGAGAAGGGGAAAGCGTACGAGTCACCGAAGTGACGAACAAACGAAGTCGCGACGAGCGAGCTCCGAAGTTGGACGCGGAGGAACGCGGAATGACGAGGGAGGGAGGGAGAGAGAGATCGACGTAACACGAAGTTCGGCTTTATACGTTGATCGGTGCGATGGGTAGTTGGGTGACTTCGGACAACTTCGGCTTGAGGACGAAGTTATGTGTAATGGGGAACGCGTTCGTCGTGGGCCTGAACTTGAGGAGGCCTCGAAGGCGATATCAAAGTGGATGAAGGTCTGTCGATGGCGGTGTTCGAGAGGCGAGGTTCTGTCGATGGCGATGTTCGAGAGGCGAGGTTCGGGAGACGAGGTTCGGGAGGCGAGGTTCGGAAGGCGAGGTTCGGAAAGCGAAGTTGGGGTACGTGGTGCGAAAGGCGAAGGTCGAAAGCGAGGTCGAAGGCGAGCGTATTGCGGCGTGCGGCGTAGTCGAAAGTGAGGTTACGGGCGATAAGGAGGACGAGGGAGTACAACGACAGTAAGAGCTGTCGATGCGGGCGGTTTGCAACGTCTCTTTCGAGATGCTGACTATGAGGGGGGAAAGTAACTTGTTATTCGGTGTGCTATCGAGTCGTATTTAAGCTACAACGAGTGCGAGACCGTATCGTACGGAAACGAACATAGGTAGGTGCGTACCGAAACGAAACACGAGCGAAGTGGATAAGGATCATGTGTCGCAAGTCGAGGTGGGTCGGAACGAGCATATGTAGCGAGAGAGAGCTCTCATGGGGAACGAGAACGATGGATACCAAACAAACGATCAGCGCTGTCGCTACGATGTGATATACAGAAGGATGAAGTACGAACGATATTGTGGAGACGCGCCTCAGCGGTACAAGGCGCGCCAAACGTATACCCGCGAGCCGAAGTCGCAGCGAGTGGCGGACGATCTTCCGAAGTGGCTGGGAAGGTAGCCATGGCTTCGGGCTCGGTTCGCCTCGGCTTGGAAAGGTCGGGACGATAGAAGGGATCAATCGGGAACGCTATAAGTGAGGGGGAGAATCGGACAGGGAAGTACCGGGTGACAGCCGGTTATCTCGGAGATACGCTCACGGGGCGTTTCACTACACTGATCTTGGTCCGGCAGCGACTTTGTGGCGTGTCTGCTGCTGATGGGCCGAAAGGTCTCGACCGAACCACGTGCGGGCGCCTCGGGATGACTGGAAACGAGGCCGAAGCGCTGGAAAGTTCGGAGCCGAAGTCACGTGACTTCGGAACTTTCCGAAGTGGCTGTGCCGAAACGGCGGGAACGACGGTCCGGAGACCAAAGTCACGTGACTTTGGTTCGAAATGAAAAACCGAAAAGTCGCGGTGGAATCCCCGCTCGACGGGGAATCAGGCGTATCAGCGCGTGGGCGCGTCGCTGGTGGGTGAGAGTGCAGGATGGAGGTGCCTGGTGAGTTGCGCGCGGCGACCGACAACGCGCGACGTGCAGGCAAGAAAACCTTCAGGTGCAAAGCGTACGACTGTTGGTAATGCGCGTCATGCATAAGCAGTTGGATCACATACTGTTGTGGCATAGTACACAGTCTTGGAAGCCAGAGTATAGAATAGAGCCATGTGCATTGTGTCCGTGGTACGATGGGGATGGGTAGAACGCGGGCGCGAGGTCGGGCCGGCCGGACAAACACCACCGGAAGGCGCCGGCAATCAAAAAGGCAATCAAACCGGCACCCGGCGACCATGACCGAATAGATGCAGGCACGACCTCGAAAAACCCCCTAGTAAATGATTCAACTTCGTAAACTCAGGGAATCGTAACGAGTTGAGTTGAGGAAAGTACGCTGCACAATGTAAGGAAGAGTCGGGCACCAAGGTGTCGAAATGCACAGTACCCACCCCGTCGTCACTGTTGATATAAAGCTGGTCACCAGTCTAGTCGAAATGAGTATGTAACAAGTTTCTGCGTGGCGGTGGGGGTCCGGCGGCAAGTCAACATTGCCGCATTGCGTAAGCAAGCCATGATGCGGCCATCCCGCAGATTACTCAAAGTTCCCTAGTACCTACTCTACACGGTGCGATCATGCAGGCGGCAAAGACGCCCAACGCCAGTCCGCCGCTGCTGTCCACAACGTCCATGACGCCCACAATTAATTCCCCGTCAGGCTGGGACATTTGCTTCCGTGTGGTCCGTGCGCAGCTATGATCCGTTGCCCTAGTCGTCGAGTCACCTCTATTGTTCTACCCTCGCTGAAATCAACTTCGCCCGTCGACAGAGCAGGCAACGGGCAATAGGAAGTACTCCCAATGATGGTCATGCCTCCTCACCAAGGAGCGCCCTCGACTCAGCGGACTCTTACCTTGCGCCAGGCCGTGCAAGCCATCGCACCGCATCTCTTCCCGCACACTGCACAAACGCTGAGAAGCCGCCGTCGCCGTCTTCGCTCTCCCTTCCGCAGCACGCATCGTCTCCTCTTTCTGTCACGTCGAGCTCCGATACCGACTCGGAGAAAAGAGTCATTGATGTGTTCAACGACTGCCCGCAGACTTCAACCTAGCCATCGAGCCTCTGGCGTGCATGCTGCGCGCAGCCCCCAACCTTCAAGGTTTCTCGATCCCGGGCCAAGGCGATGCCCGCCTCATAGTCAACCTCTTCGCAGACGACACCCTGCTGTACCTCAAGAAGTCCGATCGACACCGCGACGTCCAGCGCATCCTCAACGCATGGTGCGCTGCGTCCGGGGCCAAATTCAACATCGATAAAACGGAATACCTGCCCATCGGCACGCGCAAACACCGACGACACGTCGTACGAAATTGTAAGCTGCACCCCCGAGACCCGATACAAATAAAAGAGACGACACATATCGCCGCTGACGGAGAAACCGTCCGCTCCCTAGGGGCCTGGGTCGGGAACGGGAATGACAACGAAGCCCCATGGGAACCCGTACTCGACAAAATACAGAAACAACTCAAGCGCTGGTCCGCAGGCCATCCCTCTCTCCACGCCAAACGACTCATCATACAGATGGTCGTCGGCGGTATGACCCAGTACCTCGCCAGAGTGCAAGGTATGCCCCCCGCTATAGAAAAAGCTATCACCAAGCTCATACGAGACTTCGTCTGGGGCCGCCCCTCCCCGCACCCACCCATAGCAACAGCCAGCCTGTACCTCCCACAACAACAAGGGGGACTCGGCATCCTCGACATCGAAGCGCGAAATGACGCTATTCAAATCATGTGGCTACAATCCTGGCTCAACATGAGCGACTCGCGCCCCCGCTGGGCGCACCTAACCGACCACCTAATCAACCGCATCGCGCCGGTTACAATCCCCGGACCAGCCCGCATGAACGCCCTGCTACAGAACTGGACGATCCCCTCACGAGGCAGACGCCTACACAGCCTGCCATCAGAAATAGTCACGATGCTCGCGGTGGCGCGCGACAACGACGCCCACTTCGCCGCACTGCAACTATCGGACGACCTGAAACACCAACTGCCCGCATGGTTCCACCTCGGGACAGCCATAGGCCGACAATCAATCGTAACACGATGCCTACAGGAGACACACAAAGCCACCACAATTGGCCGCCTAGAAGACACCAGCAAACGCCTGTCACGCACGCACGGCCTGCTCCGACACACGACGTGGCGCCGGTGCGAATGCCCTGACTGCACAGCGGACACCGCCGCCGGCTGCGACAACCCGCATAGGTGCGCCCTACGGGCGAAGGCAATCATCCTCCAGCTTGACCCCAAAATGAACCCAACGAGGACTCCTGCCCCCGACAACCTGACACTAACACACCACCGCCTCCGGCGGAACGAGGAGGCACGCACTTCACACGACGAAGTCCTGTTCAACCCAACGGTTGCGTGCAAGTCCTCGATCGCAGACTGCTTCAGGATCTTCACGGCGCCAGGCTCCCTCACCCTACCACCCGCTACCCGACTCACACGGCCGACAGAAGGGACCACGACACCCAACCAACTCACCATCTATGCCGAAGGCGCCTGCCATAACGCCGGCCTCCGCGACGCTCAGTGCGGAGGTGGGATCTGGGTTGCGCCATCCCACAGCACGAACCGCAGCGTCAAGGCGGGCGGCGTTGATGACCAAACTCGTCGGACAGGCGGTCAGATGACAAAACCAAACCCTGCTCGTCGAGTAGTACTGTTTTAGTTGGGGGGCGTGTCCCAGGTCTACCAGAGGGCTCGGAGAGTCGCAGCTGTCACTGGGGAAGTGTAGCGAGCGACGGGGGATGAGGGGGAGTGTCGGCGAAGGTGTGGGCGGCAATACAAGGCTTGGGGTGGCGTAGCGAGAGTCGGGGAGGTAGGGCGAAGGTCGGGGACGGTAGGCGACGCTGGGCGACGATGGGCGACGATAGGGCGAAGGTTCTCAATATGCAAGTGCGTAAACGATGCGCTGCGAAGGTGAATGCAATGTCGATGTCGATAAAAGGGCTAAACGATGTGCTGCGAAGATGAAAGACGATAGTTCTCGAGGTTTGAGGTGCTGTCTCTGGGGGGAGAAGTTCCTATTGCATGCAGACACTGCTAGCTACACTTATACATGGGAAAATGCGTCGGAGTAGCTACACGAGTCATGCGATGCAGTCAGCGAAGCCGTGCGAGGCATCGGCGAATTATAGCGAATGAGAGAGAAGAGATATCAAAGGCCTAGACACAAAAGCGGAGATATCTCCAGCAAAGTCTCCGAGACACTCGGGGCGCATCAGCGACGCATCAAAAGCGGTCGTTGATCCGGATCACTGATGGCTCGGGCTTGGGCACTGTCTCCTGCGTTGCTGGGCAATAGCTCGATGGTCTGCGAGTCTGCGCTGCATCTCTGAGTCGCTGGGAGGTCGGGCATGTGCAGCTGTGTCCGCTGAGTACAGGCGAGCGCCGGAGAACGGCTGCGACGACGTGGACGGGGTCGCTATCTCATGGCTCGGGCTTTGGCGATGTGGGCTAATTGATGTGAGACATGGCCAAGATCCGACGGACTATGCAGTTGATGGACTGCTCTAGATGCTCGGGCGAGTCGGGCGACCTCGGCGATGACGTGGCTGGCTCAGGCGAACGGTGCAAACGTGTAGCGATGCTCGGGCGAAGCAGCGATGTCGAGTGCGAGTGTACGCGAACTGTGTATGCACGCCTGAACGTATAGCGAGTCGGTGCGACCTTGGGAGAACATTGTCTGACTGCTGATGAGTGACTAGGGTGCAGGGGACGTGGCGGGACTTCGGCGACTGTCGTAGGATGATGTGCGAGTGAGAGCGAGCGTCCGCGAACTGCAGCGAACGATTGCGCGGACAGCTACAGAGCTAGCTGTTGTGCGAGCGTTTCGGCGAGAACGATAGAGTCGGGGATGCATGGCAACGGTCGGAGCCACTGTGCGAGTGCCACAGTGCATCGAAAATGCGCAAACAGTAGCCACACGCGTAGCAGGCGTATCATCTCCTCCTCCCTGAAGTCTTGACCGTCCTCGGTCATTGCGTATGCCGTTGGCGGGTGCGTCCTAAATGTAGGTAAAATGTCCCTTCTTGGTCTCTGGAATAGTGAGATGAACAAAATGAACCGGCAAAAGGGTGAAACAAATAGAGGGAAATAAAGGGAAGTCATTGGCAAACGAAAGGGTATCCTGGCGATGTTTGACTGGTGCCTAGTCTTCAACTTGTGCATGATCGGGCTCGTCGTTTTCGGCGATTGGTAGCGTTTCAAGATCGTCGTCATCTCCTAGGGACTGCGAGGCTTCGAGGTCACGAAGTCGGGCTGTGTCTATGTCGATAGCGTCGAGACTGAGCTTAATCTCCTTGCGTGCAAAGAATGGGATGACTCGGAATGCTGCTATAGGGCGATCGAAAACAGAACCGTCGAGCTCGGCGACAAGATAGGCACCTCCACGGTTCCTTGATATGACTACGAGCGGACCAAGGTACCGAGCGCGCATCTTGCGGTTCAGCGACTTCTCGATTGCTGTGTGACGAATAAGGACTAGCGCTCCTCGCTTGAAGTCGAAATCTCGGATTGTAGCGGCGTGTTCTTGCTCAAAACGTTTCGCGGCGGCAAGCCGATGTTCATAGACTGTTGAGCGAAGTTCTGCGACATGTTCATGTCGTTTCTGCAGTGCTATAGCGCGGCGCGCAATGAGATCGGTGGTCGAGAGGATCGATGTTGGTGCAGGAAGAAGGTACGTCGCCTCTGAGATGTCGAGTGGAATCAGCGGGTGGCAGCCTGTAACAGCGAAGTAGGGCGAGCAACCCATGCGACGGCGAGTCGTCAGTCGCTCGGACCAGAAAACGGTGTGCGCCGCTGTCGACCAGCGATTCTGTTCTCCGTCACAGGACTTGTATAGGGCTTGTCGTACGTCGAAATGTGCACGTTCTACGATTCCATTTGCTCGGGAGTTGTAGCCACTGATGCGAATATGTCGGACGTTGTACTTCTTCGATAGGTAGTCGAGAGCTTTGACAAATGGACCGCCGTTGTCTGTAACAATCTCGCTGAGCGAACCCCAGCGACATAGGATATCTTCAAAGACCCAGTCTGCGATGGCTTTGGCTGTCTCGCGTCGCAATAGGCGAAACTCGGGGTAGTGCGTGAGCGAACAGCGACCTTGAACGATGTAGCGATAACCATTTGAGGGCGGCATATGCATAGTGTCGACGTAGATCTTGGCAAAGAGTGCGGCAGGCGGTGCGACGGTCGGGCGCATAAGAACTTGTCGCTTTTGGCGTTGCTGGCAGATGAGGCAGCTGCGAACGTACCACATGATGTCGGCCTCGGATGCCGGCCACCAGAAGCGTTCCTGTATGAGCGATTTTGTAGCGAAGATTCCGCGATGTCCAGCTCGATCGTGACATTCTGCGAGTACTCTGAGTCGACTGGCTGGCTGAATTACGAGCTTGTGTGCACCGTCGGGACTGCGGCGCCATAGGCGAGTGTCGTCGATGAAAAAGCGAGTCGCGTAGCGGATGAATGTTGCTAATTCTGCCTCGGACATCTGAGCTGGGCGTACTGGGTTCTCGTGCCAATCGTGGACTGCTTGTACGCGCTTGTCGTGGGCTTTCGCCGAGTCGGAGCGAGGGACGTCGTCGTAGCTGAGCTCGGGCACCTCCTCCTCACTGATTTCAGGACCGTCCTCGGTCTGCGAGAACGTAGCGAGTATCGACAAAGGGTGGGTGGGCGGGGCGAGTATGCGCGATCGAAAGGCTGAAGGCGAGGGATAAATTATATGAAGGAAGCCGTGTACATTGTCTAGCCAGTCGTCGAAGTCGTCGTCGTGCTCGGACTGCTTGGGCGATTCGTCGCGATGTCTCGAGAGACCGTCGGGGCCATGGCTGATACCTGGTACATGGCGGAGGACGAAGTGGAAAGTAATGATAGCGAGAATCCATCGGTTGATGCTGGCGCTGGGGACGAGGTCGGGATTCTTGAGCATTCCCTTAATCGCAGTCGCGTCGACTTCAACTATCAGGTTGCGAACACCGATTAAATAAAGACGGAGTGTGCGCAGCGAGCGAAATAAGCCATAGATCTCGAGTTTCGGCTGAGAGAAACGACGCTCTCGGTCGTTCAGCGTGATCGACCCGAACCGATTGACATAGCGGATCTTCCTTTTGGGTGTCCAGACGTCTTGGGCTAAGATATACCCAATAGCGATGTAGGACGAATCGACAGCGAGAATAACGGGGTCGGGCGATTCATAGTCGATAGCGCGCAGTGCTGGCGATGCTAATAAAGCTGCTTTGAGATCCTCTTGCGCTGCTATGTGCTGCGGTCCGAACTCGAACGGGACACCTTTGCGAGTGAGATGCGTCAAGATGTGTGCGCGTTTGGCGAATGAATCGATGAATATGCGACAAACTCCGATGGTTCCTAGGAATGCGCGAACGTCCGAGAGGTCTTTACAAGGGCCCCAGTTGCGGATCACTGAGACGGTCGAGTCGTCGGGGCGACGTCCTTCTGGTGTGCATCGATGTCCTAGAACGGTGAACTCGCGGCTGATGAGGATCGACTTGGTTCCAGAGAACGTTCCTCCAGAGTACTTCATGCGCTGCAATATGCGATTGACATTCTGGAAATGTTCCCAGACAAATCGGCGAATCCCTGCGTTCTCGGGGATAGCTTCTGCGATGCCATCTTCGTCGGGGTACTCGGTCGCAGGTCCTTTGAGCGGTATGTCGTCGATGTAGGGGACTGTAATCGCTGGAATTTCGGGCTGCAGAATGTGCGTAACGTCGTCATGGAAAATAGGCACTGAGTTCGTCCAACCCATCGGAAGGGTGACAAGTCGTTGGGCTCCAAAGGGCGTCTGGAACGTCGTGAGATCTCGAGAGCGTTCGTCGATAAGTCGCTCGTCGTAGCCAACGTATAAATCGAGGATTCCTCCGCATGCGCGACCACCAAACTGTTCGGCGAGATGCTCGGGCGTCGGGGGGACTCCAGAGTGTGCGATTGTGACTGCGTTGAGAGGCTCGAGACTGTGTACGATTCGCAGCGACTTTCCGTCTTTCTTTGCGACACAAAACCAGCGAGAGCGATAGGATGAGTTCGAAGGCTCGTAGGTGCCCGCATCCATCTTGCGACGAATGAGTGCACAGACTTCCTTGTAAATGCCAGGTGGAATCGGAATATTTCGCTGTACCCAGGGTGTATGCGGTACGACAGGGATCTGTACAGGTGGAAAGAACTCTCGCTTGAAGCTGCCTCGTTCAGTGTCATCCCAGGCGAATGCGTCGTTGTGCACTGCGATGACATGATGAAGCAGGTCGCGTTCAGCTGGCTGTAGGAACGCATAGCACTCTTGGCGATCGACAGTGTCCTTGCGTTCTTGTGTGTAGCGTCCTGTGGGAGTAAACAGCGTCGGATGCGTTGGGAGATAAGGTAGCGATGCGAGCGGGTCTCCTTTGATGTCTCGGATGATGCGAAATTCTTCTGCGACTGAACCTAGGATCGGCTTGACCTTCTGCGAGACAGGTTTGTACTTGCGCTTGGCGAACGTGGAGCGAGTTGGGAGGTCGGGGGTATCGGGCGAGAACTCAGGCAAAGTGTGCGAACAAATATTTGGCTTAGAAGCGGTAGGGAACGTCGGGCAAGTTGCTGCGGTAGTCGGGGCGGAATCGGGAAATAATAGAGTGAAAGAGGAAGGCATAGCATGATCGGGGAGTAAAGAGCGAGCGTCGGAAGCGGTCAAATAGGCGAATTGAAGCGAAGACTCGTCCGCCGAGTCGAGTGTGGTATATGCGATAGCGCGGACATTTTGATCGTCGCCTTCTAGAATGAGGGCAACTTCTTCTCCGTCAGCGAGATGTTCAAGCAGTGAATATTGTCTCAGCGGGGACTCGAAATCGATGCTTCCCTCGGGCGAACGTAGGCACGGTCGTCACGCTCGTCGAGTTCGGGCAACGCAAGGTAATCGTCTGATCTTCATTCTTGAAGTTGCGCACGATGCTCTCTGTCAACGCGTCGAATGGGCGACCAAGTAGGATGTCATAGGCGACGTTGCGGATGACATGTATCTGCAAATAGATGGTGATGTTCGCTATTTTGACTGGGACGTTGCGAGCTAAACCAAGCGAGCTGTCGAAATGTGTATTGGCACTTTGAACGCGAATGCGAATCGAGGGGTCGTAGGCGAGACCGAGATGATGGCAAATTTCCTCAGACATAGATATGATCTGCGAGCCTGGGTCCAGCAAACATTCAACTGTATCCTTGTTGTCGATGATCGCGTCGATCGAGCGAAGCGCTGCCGATTCTCGGGCGACTGTGAGGGTCTTTGGCTCCTCCTCAGGCGAGAGATCCATTAGATATGATTCGTACGGGTCGTCGAGGACTAAAACACCAGGCGGAGGGTTGCTGCGATCGGGTGCGATGACGCGAGGAGCGGGGACAAAGTTGGCAAAGGTCCTGGCTTCAGCTTCTGCGATAGCTGCCTCGGGCGAGACGACAGCTTCTGCGACTTCGTCGAAAGTGGACATAGTGTACGTGACTTGCTCATTTGCTGATCGGCGAGGTGTTACGACGTCGCGGTACTTGGCGCGAACCTCTGGCGAAAGCGATAGGAGCTCCTCGGGTGTGAGCGTAATCGAACTGGCTTTCATCGAGCGGGCGAAGACTTTGTCTGCAATCTCTGCCTTGTGTACCGGCGCGTTTGTCTTGTATGCACCGTCGCGAGCGTTTGCCGGTGGTCTAGGCGGATCCGCTGGGACGAAACGAGGCTTGACTGGGGCTGTAGTAGCGTCGCGTGCTTCGGCGAAAGGGTGCACTGGTGCTCGGGGAACTTGCGGCGTATGGCTCGTGGCTGGAGCGCGAACGTCTCGGGTGGAAGCTGCTGGGCTATGCGCAGGCTTTGCGGCCGCAGGTCGACGAGAGGGCACTTCAACGCCGTCGAAGACCAGCTTGTACGACTCGCGTGAGCCTCGCAGTGCAGACAGCTCAGCTTCAAGGGCAGCGATGCGATCGTCGGTGGAGAGCGTGAACGTCGATAGCGGTTCGATTGCGATCATCATCTGCGCTTGGGCGCGCTGGCCTGGATTTCGCCTGTGCCATTCCATAACACGTTCGCGAAGATAGCTGCCGACAATCGAGGTCGGAACGAAGGCACCGCTGGCTAGGATAACACGACCTTCATGATTGCGCTTGACATATCCTGTGCGAATGTCTTCGTCAACGGTGGGGCATTGCACTATACGATGCTCGGCGATGCCACAGTAATGGCAGCGATTGTCTCGACGAGGAGCGTCGGTGGGCGCGGGCGAATTCGTGGTGGACGTCGCTGGAGCGATAGCGTTCGCCTGGACTGCTTGCGTGAGCGATCGGACGAGCGTAGCGAGTAGCTCCTCGGTCTTGATTGCTGGAGCGGACGCTAGCGACGAACTGGCGATGCTGGTCGAGTCGGTGTGCACGGACGGTGCTGCTGTGTCATGGAGAACATAGTTGGCTGCGTCCTTAACGTCTGCGACGAGATACGGGTCCTCAGGCTCGTGATCTGGTTTCTTGATCTGCAAGCGAGCATGGACAAACTTCCAGAGCTCGGGTGGGAATGCACGAACGAACTCGCGCTGTTGCTGCAGGTCGGAGAGTCGGCGATGGCGGATGAGGTAGCTGGAGATGGCTAGGAAGTCTCGATGGAACGCAGCAAACTCTTCGATAGTCGCGATGCCTCTCCGATGGCGGTCAGCGACCAAGCGCTCGAGATCGGCGACAGAGTACGCCTTGTCTTCACTAGCACCTGGGTAGAGCTTTGCGACGGCTTCCTTGAAGTCCTTGTACGTCTTGGTCGCGTCAGTAAACTCGGACATAGCGTCGAAAAGGTCGGCGACTTCGATTGGGACATAGCTCTGCGCCCATTTCTTCTTCGCATCGTCGTCGGCTATAGTGCAGCGCAGAAATAGAATCTCGAGGTCGGCGAAAAATCGCCTAATCGATCGGGGTTGTTCGGGTGTAAACGTCGGAGCGGTGCGATCACCACGGGCGGGCATAGCGGGAGTAGCCATGATGCGACGAGGTAGGGGATTGACTGGAGTGGGTAGGGCAGTTGTAGGGAGTGGATTGACGCTAGACGATGTCGGACGTGATGCAAGGCGATCGGTGAGATTACCAGGTGGCGATAACGGCTGTGGCGACGGCGACGGGGGTGTGCGATCGGGTGTGCGATGCGATTGCGGACGATGCAAAGGCGATGGTGTAGCGGCTCCAGGGAACGGTGAAAGGTCTCCTAAAATTTGCTGAACCTCGCTGTCGCTGTGCGAGACGTCGGAGAGGTTGTTGTGGGTTGCAAAAGGACTGGGAACAGAGGAAAAGAGCTCTCCTGGACTGGGGGGCCAAACGACAAACGATTCACGTAGCTCCTCTGCGAGCGACGAGACGCGAGTCGGATAGCGATGTCGACGAGAGGGGGGGGTCGAGGATGAGCGTCCTGGAAGAATTCTGGTAGTGCCCCTCGCGGTGGGCTCCACAAATGATGACCAAACTCGTCGGACAGGCGGTCAGATGACAAAACCAAACCCTGCTCGTCGAGTAGTACTGTTTTAGTTGGGGGGCGTGTCCCAGGTCTACCAGAGGGCTCGGAGAGTCGCAGCTGTCACTGGGGAAGTGTAGCGAGCGACGGGGGATGAGGGGGAGTGTCGGCGAAGGTGTGGGCGGCAATACAAGGCTTGGGGTGGCGTAGCGAGAGTCGGGGAGGTAGGGCGAAGGTCGGGGACGGTAGGCGACGCTGGGCGACGATGGGCGACGATAGGGCGAAGGTTCTCAATATGCAAGTGCGTAAACGATGCGCTGCGAAGGTGAATGCAATGTCGATGTCGATAAAAGGGCTAAACGATGTGCTGCGAAGATGAAAGACGATAGTTCTCGAGGTTTGAGGTGCTGTCTCTGGGGGGAGAAGTTCCTATTGCATGCAGACACTGCTAGCTACACTTATACATGGGAAAATGCGTCGGAGTAGCTACACGAGTCATGCGATGCAGTCAGCGAAGCCGTGCGAGGCATCGGCGAATTATAGCGAATGAGAGAGAAGAGATATCAAAGGCCTAGACACAAAAGCGGAGATATCTCCAGCAAAGTCTCCGAGACACTCGGGGCGCATCAGCGACGCATCAAAAGCGGTCGTTGATCCGGATCACTGATGGCTCGGGCTTGGGCACTGTCTCCTGCGTTGCTGGGCAATAGCTCGATGGTCTGCGAGTCTGCGCTGCATCTCTGAGTCGCTGGGAGGTCGGGCATGTGCAGCTGTGTCCGCTGAGTACAGGCGAGCGCCGGAGAACGGCTGCGACGACGTGGACGGGGTCGCTATCTCATGGCTCGGGCTTTGGCGATGTGGGCTAATTGATGTGAGACATGGCCAAGATCCGACGGACTATGCAGTTGATGGACTGCTCTAGATGCTCGGGCGAGTCGGGCGACCTCGGCGATGACGTGGCTGGCTCAGGCGAACGGTGCAAACGTGTAGCGATGCTCGGGCGAAGCAGCGATGTCGAGTGCGAGTGTACGCGAACTGTGTATGCACGCCTGAACGTATAGCGAGTCGGTGCGACCTTGGGAGAACATTGTCTGACTGCTGATGAGTGACTAGGGTGCAGGGGACGTGGCGGGACTTCGGCGACTGTCGTAGGATGATGTGCGAGTGAGAGCGAGCGTCCGCGAACTGCAGCGAACGATTGCGCGGACAGCTACAGAGCTAGCTGTTGTGCGAGCGTTTCGGCGAGAACGATAGAGTCGGGGATGCATGGCAACGGTCGGAGCCACTGTGCGAGTGCCACAGTGCATCGAAAATGCGCAAACAGTAGCCACACGCGTAGCAGGCGTATCAGCGTCACTCACTTGGTGACGGCGGGCACGCTCCACGCCATCATAGCCGCCCTCCAGTCCACCGCCGACTTCATACCCACCACCATAGTCACCACCTCCAAACACGCAATCACCGGCCTCACATCCAATCTCACGAAATGGGAAGACAGTAACTGGCTGGGAGTACGCGAAGGCAAACTCTTCGCGAAAGTCGCACATGAACTGCGACAGCGGTCCGCACAGACGGGCTTTATATGGGTAAGCAGAGCTCGCGCCGCTGCAGGCTCCCATACCGCCGCCCAACTCGCCCACGAGAGCCTATCCCTCGCGTCAACAACGCCAATAAACCTATCAGTACCCCTCCCCTTCCGCCTAACTGGAGCGAAGCTCACCGCGCTGTCACAGGCGTCAGCCTACAGGAACATACGCCGCAATAAGGAAGCAAAGACGGTCCCCCGTCCCGCAACCGAGTCCCGTCTGGACGCCACCAGACACGCACTCCGCGAGTACAACGGGTCCCAGCCCTCCAACGCCGCAATCTGGTCAGCGCAGACCCATACCCACATACGCCGAAACATCCGGTGATACGCCCCCAGCGCGGGTGGCTTCTGTTTTCGCATTTTTGGCACGTTCTATCGCCTCAACATTGACTATCACAACACATCGCGCTCGCAGTTCCAGCCAAGACGCTAGCACACTTGTAGCAACACAGGCCTATACTCCTTGACGTCTCCATCAATTCTCTACCATCCAGGCCACGCAGGACGATTGCACAAGTCCCCAAGTCATGTGTACATGCCCCCCAAGTCACCAAGACGTTCTGAGCCAGCCATTAGCATTCTGTGCGCACGTCGCAATGTCTCGCGCATACATCCACATGTTGCCCTCGCCTCCCACCTCGTTCCCAGAGCGTCCTAGCGTTGCGCAGCCCCTTGACACGTCACCCACAGGTCCCAGGGTCCGGTCTAGATGCAGTGTCTCAGAGCAATGTTCCGGTTTGATGGTTTCCGATACGTCGCGATCCGCATATCTCGGAGTTTCACATGGAGATAGCACAGCCTTGCTGTTCCGATACGTCGCGATGCTTGTTTCTGATTGGATACGCCTTCTAGAATGTCTCACTATCCCCATACTTACCAGATGACTCACAGTAGCCACAGAGACATGTTTCCCGTGTATATCTGTTGGTAGCTAGGCCACTGAATATCAGACAACTTCTCCCCTCCAGAGTCAACGTCTCAAACCTTTGCAACATCGTTTTATTGCGTTCAACATCGACCTCGACCTTCAACTTCGCAGCGCCCAAGATTATAGCCTTCACCTTCGCAGAGCCCACGTTTACAAGCCTTCAACTTCGCAGAGCACATTGTTTTCACCTCGTCCAGCGTTATCGTGTTACGTCGCGACCTTCGTATCACCTTGTCCCCTTGTCCCCTCATCCTCGCCTTTGTTCCCCCATCGTCTCAGCCCTCCAGCAAGGTATTCTCAAGCTCGCTACACATCGCAACGTCCTGTTCCGCACCAGCAGTGTCGACTTCCATCCCAGATCACCTTGTCCATCGTCCTATCGCCCTCCAAGTCACCTAGCGACTTCCCCCCAGCGTTCACGCCTCTCCCCGAGTCATCTGTAGGTCCTGGGACGCGCCCCCAACCTGTTACTAGCACCGCTCGAGCCAGCAGGAGTTGGTTTTGTGGTTTGTTTTGCCATCTGACCGCCTGTGCGCCGAGATAGGTCATCACCGGCAGTTCCTCTTCCGCGCTACCCACCGATCCCAGCCCCTCGGGGAATACTGGAACAAATACCACGACGAGAGGCTGGACCGCAGGTTCTGCCCTCTCTGCGGCGACACAGAATCGCTCCAACATATCCTACTGGAGTGCCCCAACAGCATCGAACGGAAGACAATCTGGCACCACGCAGAGCAACTCTGGCCGCACGCCCGGGATGCCTGGCCGACGATCTCCCTAGGCACTATCCTCGGCTGCGGCCAGCTGACAGCAACACACCACCCCCGCCCCCCACCACGTCCCCCCGACGCCCCCCCCCCCCCCCCCCCCCCCCCCGCGGACGCGCCGCTCCCCAGCACCCCGGTCCACCACAAAGGCGCCACTCGACTCCTACGCATCCTCATCTCCGAGGCGGCGTACCTAATCTGGGTCCTGCGATGTAGCAGGGTGATCGAAGGAAGCACCCTCACACCGCAGGCGATCTCAACTCGCTGGACCCGCCTCATAAACGACAGACTGAAAACGGACCGTCTCATTGCTAGCAAATCCAAGCGGACACAGAAAGCAATAGCCACAGTCCACGCCACGTGGACCGCCACCCTCGATAACACCAACGACATCCCTGATCACTGGGCAGAAAGCCCCGAGGTTTTAGTGGGTATAAAACCGCCCAGGCCCCCGACTTAAAGGGATAAGGCCTGGCGGTACGGAGCCCCACACTCCCCGGCCCCGGCCGGAAGTGCGCAAGAGCATTTTCCCCTCTGACCAGTGCCCCTCTGGGGGCGCTGCTATAGCGTAGGCGTAGTAGTTAAGTAACTGCTGCAAATATTAAACGCTCGTCAAAAAAAAAAAAAGAATGGGGGGAGCTCATTGATGAATACGCAATGCGAAGGGATGCATTCAAGAAGGAGGTGGAGGAGCAGAAAGAATGTCAGCGTGAAGTTGAGCGTGAAAGGAAGGAATGTGAGAAGGACGAGGACCGGGAGCGATGGAGGGAAGACAGGACGGCTCAGTGGGTTCAGTTTTACAGAAGCACCGCTTAAATGTTCTGCAGTCAGTTCGCATGGTAAAATATGATACAACTTATGATGTCTATCCAGAAAGCAAGACTCAACAAAGACTCGACAGATGCGATCACGCAGCCTCTGCCTGCGCCTCACGCACTGGTGCCTCCTGCCGGCTTCCCTGCGCGCGCTCTGCTTGTTCCACATCCCGCAAAATAACGCCCTCGCGCGCCTCCTGCTCGCGCCGCACGCGCTCCACATCGTCCCGCTCCCTGCGTTCCGCCTCGCCCTCCGCGACGAGCGCCGCGAGCTCTGCCTCGAGTTCATCCTCGTCAATATCGAGACCTGCATCCGCGCGCGCCGCCTCGCCGCCCAGGCGCACCGCGTCGTCGACCTCCCGCGCGTCGGCGGACGCGGACGCGAGCGCCTCGAGCGTGCCCTCGACGGCGGCGCGCTGGAGCGCGGGGTGCGCGAGGATCGTGCGCAGGGTCGTCGTGGACGACTCATACGTCTGAGGATCTGGAGGCGCGGTGAGCGCGGGCCGAGCAGGTAATGAGTGTGCGCACCTGGATATCGTCGGCGGCGGCTTCGACGCGCAGGAGCGTGCTCTGGAGGATCTCGAGGGAGCCGAGACGCTGCGTGAGCAGCGTCTCAAGCTGTTTGCGAGAGCGAATGTAACTTAGCGCGAGCTCCTTGCGCTTCTGGCGGAGCGCGGCGCCCGCTTTCTCGGTGCAGCTATGACAGGGTTATGAGGAATAGATATCACGGACAGACGGGAACATACGCGTCGATCTTGGCAGTGATGCCGTCCACTTGGGCGGACATGCTCGACACGGCCGTCTTCAGCTCTAGCAAGCCCTGGTCGACCGCCGTGACAGCGGGCGGCTCGAGACTGGATTCGATAAATTTGAAAACCTGCGCGCAACGTGAGGTAGGGCAAATTAGGACATGCCGAGGCCGGCCGCACCTCTTTGTCTGTGATTACCGCACGCCTGTCGCGCTCTAGGTACTTGACGAGGACACGCAGGTCGCTGTCCGACAGAATGACGTCTGCCAGTGCCGCATGTGCGAACTCATCGCGGAACGAGTCAAAGGTGTACAGCGAGTCTGCCAAAGAGGCACCTGCCCGACTGCGTTGCTTCGCGAGGACGGCATCGGCAGCGCGCTCGAGGAGCGTGACGACAACGTAGTCCCCCTTCACGCGTCTCCACCGCTCTGCGTCGCTCTCATGGCCGCCGTCCTCGGTGCCGACGACATTGAGCTGCTGCAGGGCCCACCACAGCGGCTTGGCAATGACGTAGGATGCGATGCGGTAGGGCAACCAGCCGGGGTCGTAGATAGACTGCGTCGCGGACAGAAACTGCGCGTGAGGGATCAAAGCGTGGGTGCTGGCCAATTCGGTCTTCGCTAGTGGCAGGGTGGTCAGACGGTGAGCGCGCGCACGAGCAGAACGGGGCGGCGTACGACGACGGTGCCCAAGCACAGCGGCTTCCCTGCGCCCTCGCATCGCAGGGCATCTGGAAGTCCTGGGTCCGCGTGTAGGATGAGCTTGTCGTTCGACTGGGGCTGCCAGCCGCGCGCGACTATGGCGTCGAGGGTGGTGTGCCACCACGCGACGTTGGCGCGGTAGGAGGTCGGATTGGAGTATTTCTGGCGGGCAATGTCGGCGTAGAGAGATTGGATACGGGACGTTGATTGAATGTCGGGAGTGAGGGTAGCTGATGGTGGACGGCCATGCGTGGTCGACGTCGAGGACGGTGAGCGACAAGTCCGAGTTGGGAACCCCGTGTTTTGTACCAAATTGAATTGGTCCTCTTCCATCCACGTCCGGCCATATTGTGCCCAAATCTCTGGCTTTTACTGTATATTCGCTGCCAGTGCGCAGTCCGCGACCCGCCAATTCACGACAACCATCGACATGTGCTCACTCAATCTTGTGCGATACAACGGACAAGGGCCATCGACAGCATATCTATGTCCTCTATGTGCTTTCCCTGGCTTCGGAACTGCGAAGCACCAGGTCCCAGAGCGCGTTCCTGAGTCTGGACATGTGTCTCGCGAAGGTTAGTGAGGCCGCCTGACATCGCCAAAATTTTAATCATAGCGCTAACTCATGTAGCACAGCAAGCCTACGTCGGACAACGGCCTCGACGCCTTTTTGCATGACCACTGTGCACCCGCCATGGGCAGCTCTCCCCATTGTCGTTCCATTTCCGAAACACCTCCGATCACGGCGCGCCCGCACCACTGTCCTCAGGTAGCCGGCTTCGCGATCAAACGTATCACAGCTTTTGCTGGCGAATCGTGACATCCTGGCATCGAAGTGCCGGATTGTGGCAGTGAGGACATGAGGCGCCTGCCGCCTGCGCGTCCGATATATACCTCCCGGTGCATTCCCTGCAAGTGAGCGCTCAATTGTCGTTCCTCTCCCACCGTCCACGACCGCGAGCACCTGCGATGTCCTTCCTGCGCGCTGCCCTTGTCGCCCCCGCGCTCCTGCTCGCCCGCTCCGCCCTCGGCCAGCTCACCGCGCCGGGCTGTCAAACTGGATGGGAATGGGTGCGTGCCGCCGCTATTGTCATCCGATACGGGGCGCTGACAACGACGCTCTGCGCTAGTCGTTCAACACACTTGGGCAGGACCCCTGCACGGTCGTCGCGTACTTGGAGTCAACATGCTTCGGCGGGAGTACGTGCGCTCGCTACATGTGCGGCGAGATCGACGCTCATCGGCGCCGCCACAGCGTTCTCAATCCCAGCACTCACACCCGGCCACCACTATACGGGCCCGAGCGACGCGCAGGACGGCAACCCCTGTAGCTGCAACAGCGTCTCGTATAACCTGATTAGTGCATGCGACGCCTGCCAGGGCTCCGTGTGGACCCAGTGCGTACTGCCAGCTTGAAGGTCGCATGTGTGGCGCATACGCTGATCATCGCCGCAGATGGTCGGAGTGGTCGTTTAACTGCACGCAGGTGGCGCCGGCCGGAACGTCAGTGCTATCGCCCTGAAATGCTGTGTGATCGCTGATAGAATCCTGAACCCCGCACAGGTATCCATATGACATCCCGCCCGGCACGCGCGTCCCCCACTGGGCCTACCTCGACACGACCGTAAGCACCTTCTCCCGCGCTTCGCCCGCAGGACGCGTCCTGAGAATGCCCGCAGAAAAACGACACATGGAACAACTTCACTGCCTTCGCCACAGGAGGTACGCTTCTCTCTCTGAGCCTCTGTCTTCCATTTTCTCTGATGACACACGCGCGCGCGCATCTCAGATTCTCCCGAGTCTACCGCTACCGCAGCCCCCTCGACTGCGACCAGCGGCCAGTCGTCGGCCACCTCGACCTCAGCTGGCACAGGCGGCGCGGGCCCGGGCTCAAGCCCGGGCGCGCAGTCGGGCGGCGCGACGAGTGGGCACCACAGCCCGCACGCTGGCGCGATCGCAGGTGGCGTCGTCGGGGGCATCGTCGGGCTCGCGCTACTTGCTGGAATTGCCGCATGGCTCGTCCGCCGGAACCGCCTGCGCCGCAACGCGCCCGGCGAGGGCGCACATGAGGACATGGCGCAGGCCGGGTACAGCTCATTCTCGCCGAGTGCACCGGAGACACCGCAGAAGTACTACGTGCGTGACTCCGACGGCTGTGGTTTGGGCGTGTGCGCTGATATTGCTTGGGGCTTGTAGAATCCGTCGGATCCGTCGACTATCCGGCCCACCCGCCCCCGTCGACGTCGCCTACGATCCACACGACGAAGACCGGCGCCGTGTACCAGAACAGCCACACTGAACTGCGCCCGAACCAGCAGACATACAGTGGCCTTCCGGAAGTCTGATCGTCCTTGCTTTGATCAACTTTATCGCGCGCTGTTCTCCTACGTATTGAGGGACTCTTACGATTCGGCGCTCTATTATCTTGATCTACGCCGGCATGGGCGTGTTGGTTGGGCGTTTTGGATGACGATATTATTTGATATTTTTGCAAGGAAGCGTAATACTTTCCAATGGATGGTACATGTTCATGGGTTGGAGCAAAGTGACGATCATGACAAACTACGACCACGAACGTGATTAGACATGACGCTCACTGCACGTCCTCGGCGTGGGCTTGGACCTCGACGCTGTACATCGGCCGCTGCGCTGCGTTGGTATAGCAGGCTGTTGCGTCGCCGATCGCTCGGTGACAGGCCCCGCGAATGGCCGGTGGCGTGAAATATTTCTAGCACTCAATCCACCTGAGAGTGCATATCACGTGTAGAATGGATGATGTTGCTGTGTGGTTGTTGTTATACCTTTGACAGAGAAGGTGAAACGAGCCGGAGGGCTTGAGCTTATACTGGCCGGAACGCAGGCTCCGACCGGACAACGTCGGCACCATCACGTGCTCGCGTTGACGAGACGAGTGTGGCGTAATCTAGGACTCAACTCATCCGCTCAGTCAAGACGATGCGTGAGGTGTCGAGCTCATCGTTCAAACTTTCCTTGCCTTCACCATCCCCGTCGAGTCACATACGCCCCCTCATCCGTATGTTTTGCTCTGATCCTCCAACTTGACTTCGCGACGAAGTCACCTATTTCTCGGATCTCTAGCGAGTGGGGTCGCAACAGGCACTTCCCGCGCGTGCATCGCACTACGGCTAGCTGAAAAGCCTGCGAATGCGGCGGAGTGTTCGCGTTCGCAAACGGGTGGGTGTTCACATCTTGTGCGAGGGCAAGTCGTTCTGATGAAAATAGCATAGCATACATAGTGCATACAAATATCAACCGTCGCTGCCCTATACCCCCTTGGAATGATTGTGCGCGCAGCGCACTACTCGATATAGACATGCCAGGTTTTCGTGCCGACCGGACTTTCAATGGTTTGTTGTTCAACGTTGTAAAACTTCGTGGTGATATGCCATGGCTCAGTGCCAACAAAGCCTCCGACATGACCTGATGCACTGTTTCATACGGTGAGTGTTATGACGCGGCAGAGAGCGTAGCAGCGACAGAGGATGGGAGTCCACTGGCACGTACGTTATTACGGCATATTCAGCACCTGGGACGTGATTTGCAGCCCATTGTCTGACTATATATTCCTGTCGCTCTCGCTCTCGTTGGGTTCCACCGGCGTAGTGTATGAAGTAGCCCCAAGCGTTTTTGGTCCACGTTATCTGAGAGAGTGCCATTGTACTGGAGTGTGAGGTGAGTCCATGTCTTCGATGAGATGAAAGCGGCGACGTACAGGTGTAGACTGGGGTATGAGGTTGTAGGTAGGGAGTTTCGGAGGTCTTGTTTGACTTGTACTTATAGCAGGACCAGGCGCCTGTCATCCACGGTGAGCACCGAATTTTTACGCTGATCCAGCTCGCAAATGATATTCTTCGGGGTCTGAAAGCTAGGTGCGCTAGCTTCCCACATATGCCTGCGTATACTCGCTGCGACCACATTAGGTATCTTGATCTGGGAAACTGCACGGCTCACTGATGTGTACCTCCATACAGGGAATCGCGCGCGTGAAATTTCGTTATTTTCATTGGTAGCAGTCTTGACTTGGCGCTCTTCGACGCTGGCAATGGGTTTCATATGTCCAGGAAGTCGGAGGCCGCGTCACAGGACATTCCCTGATGTCCATTTAGGATTGTTTGGGCCGACTCGCATGCAGTGCCGTACCCAATAAACAATAACCAGACACGTCTGAGAGGGGCATCAAAGACCAGGACAATGGGACCTTGTATTGTTGTACATGTATCGTGGTGGATACCTGTTATGTACGTGATGATCCCGCTTGACACTCTCAAAAATTGCTGGGATAGGAACAAAGCCTTATGAGAAGCCCTGGAATTATTGTGATGTGAGCGCTCTCCGACGCCATGCAGAACAATACCAGTACGTAGCGATGGACGCTGCTGGACGGCGGCGCTGCGCATAGCGTCGATTGGTCACCGGTCACACGAAATGCCGACAACCACCATCGACAGGGGAGCTTCTATCTGTTGAGTCATCTGGAGCCCAGACAGCGGTGCCGGTGCCACATGTCCGGTCTACGGCGCTTAAGTGTGGGAGTTGTATTAAAAGCAGCGACAGCACCCACCAACAGCCCGTCTCCCTGTCCTACCTCCTCCCCCAACATGAACTTTCTTCGCAGTTTTCTCCCAGAAGCTCCTCGCGCAGTTGAAATGCTCTTCCGAGAGGAAAACCTCCTTCTCACCATCCCTCAGGGGGACGGTTATTTTCTCACTCGGCCGGGTGCCCTACTCAAGGCCGGCCGCTACAAGGTCATCCGCAAACTTGGAAGAGGAAGCTGCTCAAGCACTTTCCTCGTCGAAGATCTTGCACCGAAGTATGCCCTTTTGTATCTGGTTCAGCAGTCTTCTGAGCACGATCATTAGGCCTGGGCATAAGTACTCCGCGGTCAAAGTCCTGTCCGTCTCCGCTACCATCGCTCTCCGGAAGGGCATTATCCGAGAGCTCGACGTTCTCGAAATAGTAAAAGATAGGCCAAAGGGCCCGGACCATCTCCCTCCGGCTCTTCCTGAACTCAGCGATCACTTTGCCCTGCAAGGACCTCACGGGGTTCACTACTGCTTCGTGACCCCGACCCTACGCTCGGACGTCCACGCCTTTCGCGCCACTGCCCCGACGGGGAGCCTAAGCGTCTACATCGTCAAGCCCATCATTTACTGGACAATGGATGCCGTCCAGTTTCTACATACTCGCGACATAATTCATGCCGGCATGTGGCTCCTTTCCGTTCTCACTCCCACGTCATCTTGGCTGACTGCTGTGTAGATATCAAAGCGGATAATGTTCTATTCGCTGGGCCAGGGACGTCAGCAATCGAAGAAATCATCGCAAAGGAGCCGCCAGTGATCGACGGCACGTTCGAATTCGAAGGCAAACAATACCCCATAATGCGTTCACAACCCTTCCCACCCAACATATCATGGAACGTGTCGCCTTTCGATGCGGAGCTCATCAACACCGTTTTAAGTGACCTTGGTTCAGGTGCGGTGCTCTTAGGTTTTCGTAAGCAGAACGTTGGTGTGCTCAGTCTTTGAGCGCAGCGCTGTTCTTGAATAAGCCGATGCCTAGCGGCGACATCGGCGCTTTTGCACTACGTGCGCCAGAGAACCTGATCCGCGCAGAGTGCGGAAAAGCAATCGACATCTGGGCTATCGGCTGCATGGTGCGTACGAGTGCGCGGTCACCTTTCCTCTCTGCGCTCTCTGCCCGGACCAGCGCTGACGACGTTCTGCAGACGTATGAATTGCTTGCCGGCCAAATTCTCTTTCAACCTACGCCCTCTGATGACCTCACTCCGGACGAAAGTCTCCTACTCCTTCAGTACGCCCTGACGGGAGAGACTCTGAACAAAGAGCTGGTAGAGCAATCGCGGGTCAGGGAACAGTACTTCGACGACGAAGGTCAGCTTTGTTTGCTTTGCCGCATCCGACCATGATGTCTGACCTCCATATCGCAAAGGTAACTTGATCAAAGCCAAGACAAACCCTCACCCGTCTCGGACCATCAAGTCACTACTGGAACAGAATAGCGAGCTCACTGCAAAGCAGGTTAACGCTGCTTCTCAGTTTATTGGAGACTGCTTGCGGCTGAATCCTGGTGATCGGATGACTGTTGATCAGATGGAACTGCACGAGTGGTTGGGGACCGCATTTATGGGATGCGCAGAGGATCATGAGCACGATTAACGATTTTGCTGGCGGGTCTATGCTGTTCAATCTCTAGTTCTCCGTATCTGTATTTCATGTGCGAATGCGATAGGTGTAAAGCGAATACATACTGACTGTTGACCTAGTGACCGCAACCCCGCAAAGGGGCCGCGCAGGGTGATAATATATAAAACGTAGGATGGCAAAGCGGCATGGGAAATATAGAGTACAAGGACAACAGTATCTCTATGCCAAAGGAACACATCTTTGTCAAGGAAAGGCTACGAGCTGAGAACTTCAGTGCAAAGCGTGCGGTGGAAGAGATCAGGACACTCTCTAATCTAGCGCAGCTAAAGCTCCGTACCCTGGTCTGCTGAACGTCCAGCACTAGCGATGAGGCCGCGAGCGAGCTCACTCGCGTCGAACGTTATGGCTTCCGCGTCCGTCAGGACGCCAACCATGCATAAATCCCTCAAGCGTGGGTGATCCCCCCGGATGCGCGGGACCCAATCACTGTCAGTTGTTAGTGTCACAGTGAGATGGGGACGAGGAGTTCCCATCCCAGGCGCCTTCATTGACGCCAGTATATCCGCCGCATGGCCAGGCGCACAGCGCAGAGTGTGCAGATTGGGGAGCACCGCCGGGGGAAGCGTCAGGGGAAGTTCCACAATATCTTTGTAGGTGATGGTGAAAACGTCCATCCCCGCAAGCTGACGACAGCTGAAAAACTCGTCGACTTCAAGAGACCGGATATTGGGATGAGCCACCAAGAACGATGACGCTTCCTCGGGGTGGCATGCCACGCATTGAAGTCTGACGTGCTCCAAGTCCGGCCACCGGCTGCTCAACACCGATGTCCCGAAAAGTGGAGGGAGAAAACCCTCCGGAAATGGGTCGGGGAAACAGAGCTTCAGCGTCTGACTTGATTGTGATTGGCCAACGGTTTAGATCGTAACAAAAGAATGCCTCGTACCTGGAGTTTCGGGCATCGCTCACGTAGCATGATACCGAGAGCCTCTCCATCAGACGGTAGCGCTCCGAACCCACATGCCTCCGTCTCGTATTCTAGGAACGTGAGGTTTGACAAGGAGAAAATCTGAAGACATGTTAGAATATGCGAGGGCGATACTAGGCTCGATCGCTCACATTGGTGTGGTTAAATATCACCCCAAAGTCCCCTTCCTCGACAGACAACACCGTCATGCTCCGGCACGATCGCAGCGCCGTCCACATGTCATCGCCATCGTTTGCGGGATCGAATCTGTACCGTTCAGACTTCCATTTGAACGAGAGCAGGCTGCTCGTGTTGGTCAATGCTGGCTTCTCCACGCGTTCCCACATATCGTGGTCGAGGGCATAGTCATGTCTGGAGCGATGCGAGGACGACGACGGAAGATTCCATCCACCGCGGGGGGTAGGGCCGTCCTGAATGTCGATGTGGTGGACGTTGCGCGCAAGCGCTGCATCTGCGGCTAATGCTTCCCAGACGCAGAGTGCATCCAGCGGGCAACGCAGTGAGCGCAGGTGCGTGTGGCGAGGCGAGGCGATTGCTGCGAAGACTCACCGGCAGGACCTAACTACACGGGATCCAGCCAGAGATCTCCATCATTCTTGCTTGGAAGCAACAGAGCCCCGGCGCCCACCGCTTACACTGTCCGAACAAGAGGGGCTCTCAGCGCTTAGAATACCCTGTAGCCGGCGTTTCATGAGCAATGTACGTCATCAATGGTTCTCCGCAAAGTTCGACGGAGGAGTGTGCACGCAGTCTTCAGCTTCGAATTCTGTAGTCTGTCACATTTTTAGTGAAGCCGGGCTCAAAGAGCAATACATTGCCTGTCCATCAGCCAGGCCCGGGAACGTACCATGGATAATGGCCCTAGTATCTGTGAAGTGTCAGTGGTACCTCACTCGCGCCACCCGTGACTCGTCTGGGAACAAGAAGGAGCTGTGCATTCATTGTTCTGAATAAATTAGAAGGATCGCGTAGGGCTGCCGAAAGTTCATCAAGGAGACCTCGGAGCATGAAATCCATTTATCACGACATCTCATGACTCATAGATAAGAATCGCACCCTCAAGCATACTCAGGAGCGCGAGCGGACCTGCAGAGCTCAAGTATACTGGAGGGTTAATTCGCGACCTGAAGGCTGAGAGAGACGCAGAGCTTACTTCTGGACGCAATTTTCCCATAAAATTCCGCAACTTTCCTAGCTGAACAGGTATCAAGAGGCTATGCCACGACAACGTAGCTCTTGCAGAATGGAACAACGGCAGGGACTGCCCGACGGGGCACTCCGAGACATAATGCCTAGATAATAGTTACGAGAGAGTGCGACAGCCTCGTGGCATTCGTAGCGGACAAGGAGACTTACACGCCCACACATACTGTTGTCAGATGGCGAGTCGAAAACTCCGACGACGCCGGTTGTCAGATCCCCTGTGCACGCATCACATATGCCTCCTCATGCGCCCGGCGAGCCCTGCGCGCCAAGAACTTGCGCCACGGGCTGACCTCGAAAATCGCATCGAGACCCTCCAGCGACACGCCGCGGCTCTCTGTCTGGAAGAGTACGCACACGACGACGGTGATCAGCGAGCACGTGCCGAACAAAAAGTACGGGCCCGACGACGACTTTGACAGGAACAGCGGCGTCGAGAACGCGATGATCCAGTTCACTGCCTGCGCGCGCCGGTCAGCTCTCAGGTCAGAGGTGGAGAGGGAGAGAAGGACACGCACCCCATTCGCACACTGCCCGAGGCTCGTCGCGGCGGCGCGCGTGCGCATCGGCTGGATCTCTGAGCAGTAAATGCGGTTCACGACCGCCCAGCTCATATGGAACGCGACAAGGAAGATGTAGATCAGCGCGATGACCGTCCAGCGCCCTGCGGGCGTGGCGGACGCGCCGGATGCGTAGATCGTGCCAATGAGTAGCATCGTTGCGGCGATGACGCTGCCGCCGCGAATCATTGAGGTGCGGCGTCCCCCTGCGTTCGGAGGTCAAAGTGTGAGGAGGAGGAGGAGGAGAGACAGCACGCACAGCGGTCGGTAAAGATCTGGGTGACTAAGACGCAAACGATAGTGAGCAGACCTGATACGCCGGAAGCAAGGAATGCGGAAGTCTTGGATGATAGACTGGCTTGGGAGAAAATAACAGGCGCATACTATCGCGACATTAGCAAAGTGCAAGAAAATGAGTCCGAAACACGCACATAAAGCACGCCGTTGATACCACAAGCCTTTGCAGACAGAAGTGCGTCAGCATCCAGCGTAGCCTTGATCCAGAGGGCACAAAGCTCACTTGGTGCATCGCCATTATGAATATGCCAAGGACAGTCCGTCTTCGCACGCCCTTGTCCCACAGGGCGATCCACGTCGCCCACTTCTCGGCGGCGCGCGCCTCCTCCGGCCGCACGCCTGCATCCTGTGCGTCCACGTCCGCCTGCGCCTCCACCCGCTGCACGACCTCCTGCTCCTTCTCCGCATCCGCCGCCGTGAATCCGAGCCGTGCCCAGGCACGCGCGGCGTCCTCCGTGCGCCCGACGTGCTGCAGCCAGCGCGGGGAGTGTGGAAGGGCCAGCGACCCAACAGCAAACGTCGCCGCGACGAGGGCCTACACCACGAAAAGCAGACGCCACGAAAGCGACGACGGCGAAAGATTGATAGTACCGTTCGACGTGAAGTACCCTCCCGCGAGCCCGAGGGAGATGTACAGCTGCGTGATGCATGACAGCCGCCCGCGGTACTGCGTCAGCGCGTTCTCTAAGGTGTACACCGTGACGGTGGACCGGCGAAGAGGGAGGCCAGAGAGGCGGTGAGGAGGATGGTCGAGACAACGAGACCTTGCAAAACCGGCGAGTGCAGGTGGAACTGCGAGACAAAGGCGGGCATGACGATGACGAGGCCAATGGATCCTAGCGCGTGTGCCCTGGAATCAATATTTATCTAATCCCTTTCTCTGAAAACAAAACATACCGGTGTCAAAACCGAAGAGAAACCATCACAGCGACGCGAAGAGGCTGCAAAGGGTATGTACGTGCAGGTATCCGCCGAATCGACGCTTCGTACGGCGTGCCAGGGGCTCGTTGACTGATCTGGGGTGCCGGGGTTGACAATGCGGGGCCCCGGCAGGCGTCTGCTTAGGCAGGGTGGGGAACACATACGGGGGCACAACGGCGTCGCCATTCGGATGATCAACGTTCACGGGATCCTCTTGGATGCGGAATGCGTACTTAGTTGCATGAATTGAGGTGGGTTTTGTTGGGTTGACGAGTGAAGATGGGGGATAGATGTAGGTTCGTGTGAGTTGGGGCATTGGTCCAGTGAGAAATGAACGCACTATCCACTCAGCCTCCGATTCCATGAGCTCTGTGTGCGTCGGGCCTCTGGTTCCCATAATTTGAGTACGACTAGCGCAAAGGGTCTTCGTGGTGGTCGAACTTGAAGTGAGTGGACTCTTGATTCGAGTCGCTCGACTGCTGGCTCACTCAGAGTCCTGTGAACTCCGAGTGACCTAATACGAAGCCAGCGGCTATGCTGCCCATCCCATCCGGCGAGAGAATGACACTGAGCAAAACGAGTGAGTTGAGGAAAGTACGCTGCGCAATGGGAGGAAGAGTCAGGCACCAAGGTGTCGAAATGAGTATGTACAAGTTTCTGCGTGGCAGTGGTCCGACAAGGCAACATCGATGCATTGCGTGAGCAAGCAATGATGCCAGCCCTCACATTGAATAGAAATGATCCCTACTCTACACGGTGTTCGGATCATGCAGGCGGCGAAGACGCCCAACGCCAGTCCACCGCTGCTGTCCACAACGTCCATGACGCCCACAATTAATTCTCCGTCAGGCTGGGTCATTTGCTTCCGTGTGGTCCGTGCGCAGCTATGATCCGTTGCCCTAGTCGTCGAGTCACCTCTAGTATTCTCCCCTCGCTGAAATCCACTTCGCCCGTCGACAGAGCAGGCAACGGGCAACGGGCAGTACTCCCAATGATGATCATGGCTCCTCACCAAGGAGCGCCCTCGACCCAGCGGACTGTTACCTCGCGCCAGTCACCGAGCGATCGGCGACTCAGACGGGCGCGCAATAGAGTAAACCCACTGCGCAGCGGTTGCGCGGTCACTCGGCCAACAATCAGTATAGTCGCATTGGTTACATAGATTACATTCACATACAAACAATCACAGAACTGTAGCATTGGAGACATAGCACATGCCTAGCCAGCGACATCGTCAATGGTCCTCATCCTCATCCTCATCTGCGTCATCCTCATCTGCGCATCCCATAAACGCGGTCTGCAACCACAAGTGGCCTGCTAATTCATAGGCACTCATCCGATCTCCAGGGTTGAGCCGCAAGCAGTCTCCAATGAATTGGGAAGCAGCGTCGACCTGCTTCGCGGTGAGCTCACTATTCTGTTCCAACAGTGACTTGATGGTCCGAGACGGGTGACGGTTTGCTTTGATCAAGTTACCTTTGCGATGACGATCAGACATCGTGCTCGGATGTGGCGAAGCGAAAAAAAGCTCACCTTCGCCGTCAAAGTACTGCTCCCTGACCCGAGATTGCTCGACAAGCTCTTTCTTCAGCGTCTCTCCTGTCAGGGCATACTGGAGAAGTAGGAAATTTTCGTCCGGAGTTAGATCGTCGGAAGGCGGAAGTTGGAAGAGAATTTGGCCGGCGAGCAATTCATACGTCTGAGGCATGTCGTCAGCGCAGAGAACGCAAACAGGAATAATGACAGCGCAGTCGGACGCACCATGCAACCGATAGCCCAGATGTCGATCGCTTTTCCGCACTCCGCGCGGATCACGTTCTCTGGTGCACGTAGCGCAAAAGCCCCGATATCGCCGCTAGGCATCGGCTTATTCAAGAACAGCGCTGCACTCAAAGCTTGAGCACACCGAGTTTCTGAAGAGAAAAACTCAAGAACACCGCACCTGAACCAAGGTCACTCAAAACAGCGTAGATGGTCTCCGCTTCGAACGGCGACGAGTTCCATGGCAGCTTGGCTGGGAATGGTTGTGAAAGCATTATTGGGTATTGTTTGCCTTCTAATTTGAACGTGCCGTCGACCAGCGGCGGCTCCTTTGCGAGAATTTCTTCGATTTCCGTCGTAGTTGGGCCATGGAATAGAACGTTATCTGCCTTGATATCTATGCAGCGGTCAGCCAAGATGACGCGGGAGTGAGAACGGAGGGGTGCCACATACCTGCATGAATTATGTCGCGCGCGTGTAGAAACTGCACGGCATCCACTACAAAATGAATGATAGGTTTGATGATGTGGACACTGAGTCTTCCAGTCGGGCAGTGGCGCGATAGTCGTCGATGTCCGAGCGTAGAGGCGGGGTCACGAAGCAATAGTGAACCCCGTGAGGTCCTCGCAGTGCAAAGTGATCCTCGAGAATAGGAAGAGGCGGCCTATTACTTCCAGATGGCAGATCATGTACGGCTTGGAGAGCTTCGAGCTCGTGGATGATGTCTTTCTCGAGAGCGACCGTACAGTAGACGGACAGGACTTTGATCGCCAAGTATCTGTCGTCATCCCTGATGCATGCTCAGAAGACCTCTTGACCAAATTCAAAAGGGCACACCTTGGTAAGATGTCTTCGACGAGGAAAGTACTTGAGCAACGTCCCGTCCCCAGCTTTCGGAGAACCTTGTAGCGGCCCGCCTTGAGCAGGGCATTTGGCCTTGTGACAAAGAACCCGTCACCTTGAGGCACGTTGTGGAGAAGATCTTCCTCTGGAAATACCACCTCTGCTGCACGAGGAGTCGACGAGAAGATTTTGCGAAGGAAGGCCATATCGGAGAGGCAGAAAGAAACTAGGGCCACCCGGCCAACCGTCAAAGGTTTTATTCAAGTGGGCCACATACTGATATCACGTGCGTAGCGGCCCTTGACTCGGTGTGTGCCACGAGAAGTTCGCCTGCTAGATTCGTTTACCACTGAGTGAGTTGACAAGGTACTCGCCAAGATACTCCGGGAATAACACTCTCACTCTTAGGGTGACCGGGACTCGGGAGGACTCTTGCGAAAGAAGGGAAGAGTGCGCAAGACTTGAAAGATTAGTACTACAATGAGGAGCACAACAATGATGTGGATCGAATGCGGCGCACGGGGGTTGGCCGTAGACTGCAGTGGAGGTTGTGTACGCGACGTCGGACGCCTGATACTGTTTGCTGGTGGCACGTGCCCACATCACTGATCCAAGTGACCGGCCGCGACGACTCCGTTGACTGCCGTTTCGGTTTGTCTCCCACCTTCGCCATCCAATATCGACCCTGTCAACTTCACCATCCGTGACAATGAACGCAGTTGAAACTCCAGGTGAGCACAGATAATGCATCAAAGTATCGACTCTGACTGCACAAAAACAGAGAAAGCGGCTGGTGGCCGCGTCCTTGCTAACATGCCAACAGAGATTTTCCACGAAATCACGGATTGGATAGACTCCCCAGACGACCTCAAGGCCTTTACACTGACTTGTCGACTCTTTGCGGCAATCGCATCGCCTCGCCACACGCAACTCCGCTCTCTGCGTTGCCCGGTGATGGCACTCTGCGTCTGGGAAGCATTAGCCGCAGATGTCGCACTTGCACGCAACGTCCGCCACCTCGACATTCAGGACAGCCCTTGTCCCGGCGGTGGATGGCATCTTCCGGCGTTGATATGCAAAGCCAGTCCGGACTGCTGGCATTGCTCCAGGCATGACTCCGCCAACAACCGTAAAATGTGGGAACGCGTGGAGAAGCCGATGGTAGCTGCATTAACCAACATGAGCAGCCTGCTCTCGCTTAAATGGAAATCTCATGTGTACAAATTCCCTTTGGATCCCAAAAACGATCGAGATGACATATGGACGGCGCTGCGATCGTGCTCGAGCATGACGGCGCTGTCCGTCAAAGAAGGGGACTTCGGGGAAATATTCCACTGCACCAACGTGAGCCACCGATCCCAGTATCTCCCTCACATGATCTAACATGTCATTAGATTTTCTCCTTGTCAAACCTCACGTTTTTCGAATACGAAACGGAGACGTTTGGGTTCGAAGGGCTGCCGTCCGACGGAAAGGCTCTCGGTGTTATGCTGCGTGACCGCTGCCCGAAACTCCAGGTACGAGGCATTCTCTTGTTACAATTTGAACCGTTTGCTGACGGAACAAATTAGACGCTGAAGCTCCGTTTCCCCAATTCATTTCTTGAGGGTTCTCCCCCTCCACTGTTCGGGACATCGGTGCTGAGCGGCCGGTGGCCCGACTTGGAGCATGTCCAACTCGAATGCGTGGCGTGCCACCCAGAGGAAGCGTCATCGTTTCTGGCGGCTCATCCCAATATTCGGTTTCTTGAAGTCGACGAGTTTTTCAGCTGTCGTCAGTTCGCGGGGATGGAAATTTACGATCTCACCGACAAAGACCTCGTGGAGCTTCCTCTGACGCTTCCCCCGGCGGTGCTTCCAAAGCTGTGCACCCTGCGCTGCGCGCCTGGCCATGCGGCGGATATCCTGGCAGCAATGAAGATGCCCGGGATCGGAACTCCTCGTCCACATCTCACTGTGACACTCACAAATTTCCACCCTTGGCACCCCCGCATGAGGGATCTATGTATGGTCGGCATCCTGACGGACACGGAAACCATAACGTTCAACGCGAATGACTATGTTCGCGACCTCATAGCCAGTGCTGGAAGCTCAGCAAACAAAGCTACAGAGCTATAGATGCCCTAGATCGTGGTGTGTCCTGACGCCTTCCACCGCACGCCGGGCACTGATATCATTTGTTCACAGTATGTTCCGTTAGAACGATGCGTCGTCTTCAAATCCGGTTTGGCATGCTTTTGTTCATGTACCTTTTACTTCCTGGGCTGTCATCTTACATGTATTCATCCTCGCAATTCCAAGCTCGCGTGTCTTATCTGTTACCACCATGCAATCACATCAAAAGTTGCTCATGCTGTCCGATACACTCGTAGGGAGATCCTCTGACTGCACATTTCCTGGCCCTTCGCTCATTCACTGGGTCATATCGCGCCAGTCACCGAACGATCGGCGGCTTAGATGGGCGCATAGTACACCCACTTGCGCGGCCCCGTTGCGCAGTTGCGGTCACTAGGCCAACAATCAGTATATATTCGCATTACACCTATCACATTCGCACACGAAATAGAGAACTGGAGCACTAGACATTGAACAGCATAAGACCCGCCAGCAAAATCGTTAATCGTGCTCATGATCCTCTGCGCATCCCATAAATGCGGTCCCCAACCACTCGTGCAGTTCCATCTGATCAACAGTCATCCGATCACCAGGATTCAGCCGCAAGCAGTCTCCAATAAACTGAGAAGCAGCGTTAACCTGCTTTGCAGTGAGCTCGCTATTCTGTTCCAGTAGTGACTTGATGGTCCGAGACGGGTGAGGGTTTGTCTTGGCTTTGATCAAGTTACCTTTGCGATATGGAGGTCAGACATCATGGTCGGATGCGGCAAAGCAAACAAAGCTGACCTTCGTCGTCGAAGTACTGTTCCCTGACCCGCGATTGCTCTACCAGCTCTTTGTTCAGAGTCTCTCCCGTCAGGGCGTACTGAAGGAGTAGGAGACTTTCGTCCGGAGTGAGGTCATCAGAGGGCGTAGGTTGAAAGAGAATTTGGCCGGCAAGCAATTCATACGTCTGCAGAACGTCGTCAGCGCTGGTCCGGGCAGAGAGCGCAGAGAGGAAAGGTGACCGCGCACTCGTACGCACCATGCAGCCGATAGCCCAGATGTCGATTGCTTTTCCGCACTCTGCGCGGATCAGGTTCTCTGGCGCACGTAGTGCAAAAGCGCCGATGTCGCCGCTAGGCATCGGCTTATTCAAGAACAGCGCTGCGCTCAAAGACTGAGCACACCAACGTTCTGCTTACGAAAACCTAAGAGCACCGCACCTGAACCAAGGTCACTTAGAACGGCGTTGATGAGCTCCGCATCGAAAGGCGACACGTTCCATGATATGTTGGGTGGGAAGGGTTGTGAACGCATTATGGGGTATTGTTTGCCTTCGAATTCGAACGTGCCGTCGATCACTGGCGGCTCCTTTGCGATGATTTCTTCGATTGCTGACGTCCCTGGCCCAGCGAATAGAACATTATCCGCTTTGATATCTACACAGCAGTCAGCCAAGATGACGTCGGAGTGAGAACGGAAAGGAGCCACATGCCGGCATGAATTATGTCGCGAGTATGTAGAAACCGGACGGCATCCATTGTCCAGTAAATGATGGGCTTGACGATGTAGACGCTTAGGCTCCCCGTCGGGGTAGTGGCGCGAAAGGCGTGGACGTCCGAGCGTAGGGTCGGGGTCACGAAGCAGTAGTGAACCCCGTGAGGTCCTTGCAGGGCAAAGTGATCGCTGAGTTTAGGAAGAGCCGGATTGTGATGGTCCGGGCCCTTTGGCCTATCTTTTACTATTTCGAGAACGTCGAGCTCTCGGATAATGCCCTTCCGGAGAGCGATGGTAGCGGAGACGGACAGGACTTTGACCGCGGAGTACTTATGCCCAGGCCTAATGATCGTGCTCAGAAGACTGCTGAACCAGATACAAAAGGGCATACTTCGGTGCAAGATCTTCGACGAGGAAAGTGCTTGAGCAGCTTCCTCTTCCAAGTTTGCGGATGACCTTGTAGCGGCCGGCCTTGAGTAGGGCACCCGGCCGAGTGAGAAAATAACCGTCCCCCTGAGGGATGGTGAGAAGGAGGTTTTCCTCTCGGAAGAGCATTTCAACTGCGCGAGGAGCTTCTGGGAGAAAACTGCGAAGAAAGTTCATGTTGGGGGAGGAGGTTGAACAGGGAGACGGGCTCTTGGTGGGTGGTGCTGTCGCCGTAAACCGGATTTGTGGCACCGGGCACCGCTGTCTGGGCTCCAGATGACTCACCAGGACGACAGCTACAGAAGCTCAACGCGGAAGCAAATGGCACTCCTGTCGATCGAATGCGGCGCAGGGGGTTGGCCGTAGACCGCAGTGGAGGTTGTGTAGTACGCGACGTCGGACGCCGCCTGAATGATAGGCACGTGCCACATCACTCCGTTGACTGCCGTTTCGGTTTGTCTCCCACCTTCGCCATCCAATATCGACCCTGTCAACTTCACCATCCGTGACAATGAACGCAGCTGAAACTCCAGGTGAGCACATATAATGCACAAAAGTATCGACTCTGACTGCACAAAAACAGAGAAACGGCTGTTGGCCGCGTCCTTGCGAACATGCCAACAGAGATTTTCCACGAAATCACGGATTGGATAGACTCCCCAGACGACCTGAAGGCCTTCGCACTGACTTGTCGACTCTTTGCGGCGATAGCATCGCCTCGCCACACGCAACTGCGCTCACTGCGTTGCCCAGTGAAGGCACTCTGCGTCTGGGAAGGCATTAGCCGCAGATGCCGCTCTTGCGCGTAACGTCCGCCACATCGACATTCAGGACAAAATCTGGCCCTACCGCGGTGAATGGCAACTTCCGAAGTCGGTCACCAAAGTCAGTCCGGACTGCTGGCATCGCTATGCCAGGCATGACTATGCCGACGACCGTGAGATGTGGGAATGCGTGGAGAAGCTGATGATGGCTGCATTCGCCAACATGAGCAACCTGCTCTCGCTCAAATGGAGTTCTTTTCGGTATAAATTTCCTTTGGCGGAGCCGGGAACCAATCGGGATGATATTTGGACGGCGCTGCGGTCGTGTTCGAGCATGACGGCGCTGTACGTCGAGGAAGGGGACTTGGGGGAGATATTCCACCGCACCAATGTGAGCGACCGATCCTATAATCTCCCTCGCATTCTCTGATATGTCTTAGATCTTCACTCTGTCAAACCTCACGTTCCTCGAATACGGAGACATTTGGGTTCGAAGGGCTGCCGTCCGACGGAAAGGCTCTCGGTCTCATGCTGCGTGAGCGATGCCCGAAACTCCAGGTGCGAGGCACTGTCTTGTTACGCTATGGTCCGCCCGCTAATCATGAACCAATAAGACGCTGAAGCTTTGCTTCCCCGACCCAATTTCCGAGGGTTATCCTCATCCACTGTTCGGGAAATCGGTGTTGAGCGGCCAGTGGCCCGACTTGGAGCATGTTCAACTTGAGTGCGTGGCGTGCCACCCCGAGGAGGCATCATCATTTTTGGCGAATAATTCCAATATTCGGCGTCTTGAAGTCGACGAGTTTTTCAGCTGTCGCCCGCTCGCGGGGGCGCTCGACCATCTCGACGACAAAGACCTCGTTGAACTTCCCCTGACGCTTCCCCCGGCCGTGCTTCCAAATCTCTCCAACCTGCGCTGCGCGCCTGGCCATGCGGCGGATATACTGGCGTCGATGAAGACGCTCGGGATGGGACCTCCTCGTCCCCATCTCACTGTGACACTTAGATTTGCTCACCCTTGGCACCCCCGCATGGGGGACTTATATAGGGTTGGCATCCTGACGGACACTGAAACCGTAACGTTTAACACGAACGACTACATTCGCGGCATCATAGCCAGTGCTGGAAGCTCAGCAAACGAAGCTACAGAGCTATAGATGCCCTAGATCGTGGTGTGTCCTGACGTCTTCCACCACACGCCGGGCTCTGATATCATTTGTTCACAGTATGTTCCGTTAGAACGACGCGTCGTCTGTAAATATGTTTTGGCATGCTTTTGTTCATGTTTTCATCCTCGCAATTCCAAGTTCGCGTGTCTTATTTGTTACCACCATGCAATCACATTAAAAGTTGCTCATGCTGTTCGATGCACTTGTGGGTGGATACTCTGACTGCACATTTTCTTGCCCTTCGCTCATCTACTAGCTCATATCGCGCCAGTCACCGAGCGATCGGCGGGCGCGACCGAGATGGTCGTGCAATCCAGCATTTAATAGCCGCATAAGTACATCACATTCGCACACAAATCGATCGCAGAACTGGAGCATCAGAGACTGGGCGATATAGGACCGGCCAGCAAAATCGTTAATCGTCCTCATGATCATCTGCGCATGCCATAAACGCGGTCTCCAACCACTCGTGCATGTCCAACTGTTCAGCAGCTATTCGATCGCCGGGATTCAGCCGCAAGCAGTCTCCAATAAACTGAGAAGCAGCGTTGACCTGCCTTGCAGTGAGCTCGGTGTTCTGTTCCAATAGTGACTTGATGGTCCGAGACGGGTGAGGGTTTGTCTTGGCTTTGATCAAGTTACCTTGCGATGCAGATCAGATATCATGCTCGGATGTGGCGAAGCAGTCAATGCTCACCTTCGTCGTCGAAGTACTGCTCCCTGACCCGCGATTGCTCCACAAGCTCTTTGTTCAAAGTCTCTCCCGTCAGGGCGTACTGAAGGAGTAGGAGACTTTCGTCCGGTGTGAGGTCGTCAGAGGGCGTAGGTTGAAATAGAATTTGGCCGGCAAGCAATTCATACGTCTGCAGAACGTCGTCAGCGCTGGTCGGGGCAGAGAGCGCAAAGAGGAAAGGTGACCGCGCAGTCGTACGCACCATGCAGCCGATGGCCCAGATGTCGATCGCTTTTCCGCACTCTGCGCGGATCACGTTCTCCGGCGCACGTAGTGCAAAAGCGCCGATGTCGCCACTAGACATTGGCTTATCTGACGACAGCGCTGCGCTCAAAGCCTGAGCACACCAGAGTTCCGCATACGAAAACCCAGGAGCACCGCACCTGAACCAAGGTCGCTTAAAACGGTGACAATAGTCTCCGCATCGAGCGGCGACGAGTTCCATGGCATCCTGGCTGAGAAGGGTTGTGAACGCATTATTGGGTATTGTTTGCCTTCGAGTTCGAACGTGCCGTCAATCACTGGCGGCTCCTTTGCGATGATTTCTTCGATCTCTGACGTCGATGGCCCAAGAAATAGAACATTATCCGCTTTGATATCTACCCAGCATTCAGCCAAGATGACGGGGGAGTGAGAACGGAGAGAAGCCACATGCCTGCGTGAATTATGTCGCGCGTGTGTAGAAATCGGACGGCTTCCAATGTAAAGCAAATGATAGGCCTAACATGTGAACGCTTAGTCTCCCGGTAGGGGCAGTGGCGCGATAGGCGTGGATGTCCGAGCGTAGGGGCTGGGTCACGAAGCAGTAGTGAACCCCGTGAGGTCCTTGCTGGGCAAAGTGATCCACGAGAATAGGAAGAGGCGGATGGCGACGGCCCGCGCCCGATGACGCATCTTGTACTACCTGGAGAACGTCGAGCTCTTGGATAAAGCCTTTCTCGAGAGCGATGGTATCGGAGGAGACGGACAGGACTTTGACCGCCAAGTATTTAAGGTCATCCCTAATAAAGCGTGCTCAGAAGACTTCTGAACCGAAGACAAGAGGGCATACCTCGGTGAAAGATCTTCAACGAGGAAAGTGTTTGAGCAGCGTCCTCTTCCAAGTTTGCGGATGACCTTGTAGCGGCCGGCCTTGAGTAGGGCACCCGGCCGAGTGAGAAAATAACCGTGCCCCTGAGGCACGTTGGGAAGGAGGTTTTCCTCTCGGAAGAGCATTTCGACTACACGAGGAGCTTCTGGGAGGACATTGCGAAGCAAGGTCATGTTGGGGGAAGAGGCAGAACATGGAGACGGCGCCGGTTGGTGAGTTGCCGCCGTCAAGTTTAAGCGCCGTAATCCAGATCTGTGGCACCGCTGTCTGGGCTCCAGATTATCAGATGACTCGAGCCGAAAAGCCGAGGAGGTCACCATCCGAGGAAAATCCGCTGGTGTTCTTCGCCACCGTCACGAAAGCGCGACCAACACACAGGATCCGTCAATTTTGGCGGTGACCTGCTCGGCGCATCATTCATCAGTTCCCTAACACTCCCATCGATGCTCTACTAGCACCTAATCCCAGGGCTTCTCATCGGACCAACATCGGACGGGCATCAAGGATACCGCTCCTAGTAGGGCACCGCCTTGACACTAATGTTGCACAGATCCCGTAACTGACCATCCAGCGCACAGTCATCCGACACAAAATGATGCACAGGCCCCTGCGACGTACTATCGGCATGGTCCTCACGGTAGACTGAGTCCCGGTACTCAGATTGGTACAGGTGGCACGCAGGGCTCGCCCAGACGAGGCCGTCCAGTGACACGCCGCGGGCTGGAAGAGCACGCACACAACGACGGTGACCGGTGACCGGCAAGCATGTTTCGAACAGAAAGTACGGGCCTGACGACGACACTGGCTTCACCGGAGACGGCCCGATGCGAATCAGTGAAGACGACGCGCATGGGCTGCAGAGGACATCCGCGAGCTGTGGAGAGGTGCGTCCAACCGCTGCACGTATGCGTACAAAGTACTTATGCATGGGCGCTTGAGGCGCGCAACATCCGATACGCACGAGTTCTTTGAAGCAAGTTTGAGGCAAGTCTGCTGCCCGATGCCCGAGCGCCCTAACGAAGCCCCGTGATTTGATTTTTGAGCTTGCCATATGTACTGACACGGACATTGGACAGAGCATTGAAGAATACAAGCCCGTCAAGAGATCAAAATGGGAGCAGTCAAAAGTTAAATAAGAACGCCGATGTCGCCATGGTGAAATCAACAACGTATGTTGAGCGAGTTAGACTGCACTTGTCGTCTTCTCATCCAGCGAAGCTCTAGTGCTCACGACGATCGAAGGACAAGAATTGCGACGTTCATAAGGCAGACTGGGGATGGAACTTCCCGACGCACGCGCTGTGGATGCAGTCCTCCAGAGTCCACAAAGGTACTGCAGTGTACTGTACTCATCACCTGCGCGATCTGATGCTACGGCTCACAGTGGCGGTTCTCGCACGGTCACTATTGAAGCTTTCAACTCTAGGGAAGAGAAAATAACATTCAGCTATCGTCGCTGTTATTCACTAGGCGACCCTCCTGCGACGGGGTCGTCTGATTTGCAGTGACATGGAGCAACATGCACGCCATACCTGATCGGACAGCGCTTGGCGTCGTGCGCATTTGCACTGCACGGCTCGTCACGAGCTTGAGGACCCGAGTAGTACGCCCGTATCCTAACCTGGAAATTTCATTGAAGTAATTATACAAGAACCTGTAAACTCTAGTCATGAATTCGTCCCTTCCTTCAACACTTCAAGCCTAGGCCTGATCGCCCGACCATAAACCATTTGGCAGCCAGCGGTACTCTCTCACCGTCGCCGGCCCCGTATACTCAAGTACACTGATGTTGTTTCGTCGGCATACCTCCTTCACCATGACCGCGCAATAACGGCACATCGGCATGGGGTCTCCGGTAGCCCCTTTGATGCTCAGCAAGTGAACGACAGTCCCTGGCATGCTCAGTGCGTTTGGAATATTCCACTCGGCGCAGTTTCCTGGCGGATGTCCCGCCTTCCACCCTATCGACGCCTTGGCTGATGCGTGTTGTTGGACGAGAGCGCGGAAGAAATCTTCATCCTTCCAAGGATTTCTGGCTTCGCGCTGCAGGTTCCGAAGATCTTGATCTGGAACCTGCCAGAGCTTGTTGGTTGACCCAAAGGCAACCATGCCCATCTCTTTGTTCCAGCCGATAGAGGTGACGGTCGGTCTTTGCCAGCGATCCTGGTGACTCTCTGCGTTGATTTTCTGAGTGAATGCTAGCAGAGACTTTCGAAGACCGGTCCGAGGGTCGGCAAGTGCCTCTGTCATCTCGCTCGGACTGAAGTAGTAGTACTGCGAGCCATTGTACCCAGGAATCTTGATGCGGTGTGCGTTAGGGTCGTTGTACCACAGCGTGAAAGCGGAGGCTCGTAGGTCGTTCGTGATGATGATGCCATTTAGTCGAGGAGGGAAGTCTTTAATGAGGTCCTGCTTTTCATAATGGACGACAAGCTCATCGAGGGCTGCACAACAGTCAATAACGAGACTACATAGAGCAGTGGCATCTTACTAGCATCGTCACTCGGCAAGCCGCTACCATGCGCCACGCGACTCTGATGATAAGCTCCGTGAGATGGCATTGGCATAGAGTATCCGGCCATGATTGCGAATCTGTAGTATATGACCGTGCCTTCGTCAGTAAAGTAATCATGCATATTCAAAGAAAATCACCTAGCACGGCAGTTCACTCAGCGGGCTCAGAAAAGACCCAGAGGGCGCGTACATATACTTATATGCCTGGCTTTACTGGAATTTGACGCCACTCGTTGCCCTAGTACGACTCGTTCCGCTTTACGCAAACCAGGCACTCTTGATCATCGATACGATTTAATTTGCGCCAGGTAGGACTTGCATTCCCAGCCGACAGGCCCAATTAGCTCAAACGGTGAGTTGGGAAGAACTCCCTGATATGTCGTACGGTACGAAGACAACTGGAACGCTCACTGGAGACGGTCGCCATTGGGCAGTCGCGGGCAGATGCGTACAGACGTAGTTCAAGATAAAGACCGGGATCCAATTAAGATCCCGTTATTTGGGTCCTCGCAACTGACAGTGCGAGCAGTCAGGCGAGGACTGCGACAAATATCCCACAAGAAAGTTGTCAGCATTCAGGAGGCAAAACTCACGAAAACATCATCGATACTGGCCTGTGCAATATGCATTTGGGATTGCCAGTGCGGTCCTGACAACTGCAGGATAGTATCCTCGAAGAACTAGTCAGCCTTGCGGACAAGAGCCCAGTGAAATCTTACCGCGAATTTCATCGATGCAGATAGACGAGCCTCCCCGGATCAGGGCTCATCATGCGCCCTTCCGTCAGAGATACATGACTTACGGCCAGGATCCGCATGGCAGCCAAATACTTGCAGTGGTAGTATTAGGTTCGGGCCCAAGCGTGGGCAAGCACCAGCTTTTGCCAAGTCACATCGGCGGACAAGTTGTCACGTGAGTCAACATTATGGCCGGGTCTCTGACTGACCAGAACTTATCCATCTACCACCATCCAATGGCCGCATGTTCAACACCCTCTGCAGCGATGAACACATTCTACATGCCAGGTGGGCACAAACTTCACATAATACTGTAGGTTCTGACTGTATGAACAGAGAAGGTGCCAACAGAGATCTTCGTGCCAATAGAGATCTTCCACGAAATCACGGATTGGCTAGACTCCCCAGAAGACCTCAGGGCCTTCACATTGAGTTGTCGACTCTTCGCAGCAATTGCATCGCCTCGCCACACGCAACTGCGCTCACTGCGTTGCCCGGTGAAGGCACTCTGCTTCTGGGAAGCATTGGCCGCAGATGCCGCTCTTGCGCGCAACGTCCGCCACATCGACATTCAGGATAGCATCTGCCCCTACGGCGGTGGATGGCAATTTCCGAAGTCGTTCTGCAAAGCCAGTCCAGACTGCTGGCATTGCACTGCCCGGCCCGACTACACCGACGAGGGTGAAATGTGGCGGCGCGTGGAGAAGCCGATGATGGCTGCATTCGCCAATATGAGCAACCTGCTCTCGCTTAAATGGAGTTCTTTTCCGTACAGATTTCCTTTGGTGGAGCCGGGAATGAAGCGAGATGATATTTGGACGGCGCTGCGGTCGTGTTCGGCCCTGTACGTCGAGGAAGGGGACTTGGGGAGATATTCCATTGCACCAATGTGAGCAACCAATCATTATCTCCCTCGCGTTGTCTGACGTGTCTTAGATCTTTACCCTGTCAAACCTCACGGTCTTCGAATACAAAACGGAGACATTGGGGTTCGAAGGGCTGCCGTCCGACGGAGAGGCTCTTGGTATCATGCTGCGTGAGCGATGCCCGAAACTCCAGGTGCGAGGCATCCACTTGTTACGATCTAAACCGTTCGCTAACCAGAAACAAATCAGACCCTGAAGCTCTGCTTTCCCGACCCAGTTTCCGAGGGTTATCCTCCTCCGCTGTTTGGGAAATCGGTGTTGACCGGCCAGTGGCCCGACTTGGAGCATGTTAAACTTGAAGGCGTGGCGTGCCACCCCGAGGAGGCGTCAACATTTCTGGCGGCCAATTCCAATATTCGATCTTTTGAAGTCGACGAGTTTTTCAGCTGTCGTCCGCTCGTGGGGGCCCTTGACCATGTCACCGATCAAGATCTTGTGGAACTTCCCCTGACGCTTCCCCCTGCGGTCCTCCCCAATCTCTCCACCCTGCGCTGCGGGCCGGGCCACGCGGCGGATATACTGGCGTCAATAAAGACGCCTGGGATGGGACCTCCTCGCCCCCATCTCACTGTGACACTAAGATATGTTCACCCGTGGCACCCCCGCATGAAGGATTTATATAGGGTTGGCATTCTGACGGACACTGAAACCATAACTTTCAAGTCGAACGACTACATTCGCGGCATGATAACTAACGCTGGACTGTCAGCAGATCAGTGTGCAGAGTCCGGCCGATAAAGGTATGTCCTGACCTCTTACACGGACCATTGCGCGCCGGGCGCTGATATTATCTGTTCACAGTATTTTCCGTTAGAACGATGTGTCATCTGTAAACCCGTAGTTTTCGTTTCGGCATCGTGAAATGATTTTGTCCTTGTACCATTTACTCCCTAAATGCCATCTTTTGTCATAGGCTAAAGCTTTCCAAGCTCGCGTGTTCGACATGTTACCACAGACACACCGCAATCTTCCCTCACGGCGTCCGATGTGAATTCCTTGTCCTCGTCGTCAGCATTTCCTTGCCCTTCGCACAGAAATATTTGGCACCCATGGGTCCGATCGGGCCAGTCACCGAGCGATCGGCGACTCAGATGGGCTTACACCAATTGCGGTTTCGCGGTCACTCTGCCAACAATCAATAGTCGCATGTCTAACACATTCGCAGAGACAGTCACAGAACTAGAGCATTAGAGACTGAGCAGCATGGGACTGGTCAGCTAGATCGTCAATCGTCCTCATGATCCTCTGCGTCTCCCATAAACGCGGTATCCAACCACTCGTGCATTCCCAGCTGATCAGCACTCATTCGATCTCCAGGGTTCAGCCGCAAGCAATCTCCCATAAATCGAGAAGCAGCGTCAACGTGCTTCGCAGTGAGCTCGCTATTCTGTTCCAAAAGTGACTTGATGGTCCGAGACGGGTGAGGGTTTGTCTTGGCTTTGATCAAGTTACCTTCGCGATGCCGATTAGACGTCGTACTCGGATGTGGCGAAGCAAACAGAGCTCACCTTCGCCGTCAAAGTACTGCTTCCTGACCCGAGATTGCTCGACAAGGTCTTTGTTAAGTGTCTCTCCTGTCAGTGCATACTGGAGAAGTAGGAGATTTTCGTCCGGCGTGAGGTCGTCAGAGGGCGTAGGCTGGAAGAGAATCTGGCCGGCGAGCAATTCATACGTCTGGAGAAGGTCGTCAGCGCTGATCGGTGCAGAGAAGAGAATCTGGCCGGCGAGCAATTCATACGTCTGGAGAAGGTCGTCAGCGCTGATCGGTGCAGAGAATGCAAACAGGAGTAATGACAGCGCAAGTCGGACGCACCATGCAACCGATAGCCCAGATGTCGATCGCTTTTCCGCACTCCGCGCGGATCACGTTCTCCGGCGCACGTAGCGCGAAAGCGCCGATGTCGCCGCTAGGCGTCGGCTTATTCAACCACAACGCTGCACTCAAAGCTTGAGCATGCCAAGATCTGAAGACAAGAACTTCAGAGCACCGCACCTGAACCAAGATCACTCAAAACAACGTAAATAGTTTATGAATCGAAAGGTGACGTGTTCCACAGTGGCATACTGGATGGGAAGGGTTGTGAACGCATTATTGGGTATTGTTTGCCTTCGAATTCGAACGTGCCGTCGACAGATGGCGGCTCCTTGGCGAGAGTTTCTTCAATATCTGCCGTCAATGTGCCATAAAGTAGAACATTATCTGCTTTGATATTTACACAGCGGTCAGCCAAGATGACGTGGGTGTGAGACCGGAGAGGTGCCACATGCCTGCATGGATTATGTCGCGCGCGTGTAGGAACTGCACGGCATCTACTACGCAATAAATGATAGGCTTCGTGACGTAGACGCTGAGTCTTCCCGTCGGGGAAGCGGCGCGTTCGGCGTGAATGGTCGAGCGTAGTGGCCGGGTCACGAAGCAATAGTAAACCCCGTGAGGTCCTCGCAGGGCAAAATCATCCTTCAGAATAGGAAGAGGCGGCCTGATACTGCCCGATGGTAGATCATGTATGGATTGGAGAACGTCGAGCTCGTGGATAATGCCTTTCTCGAGAGCGATGGTGGAGTAGACGGACAGTACTTTGATCGCCAAGTATTTGTCACTCTCATTCCTGACGCATGCTCAGGATATGCTTCACTCAAGATACGGGAACATACCTCTGTAAAAGATCTTCTACAAGGAAAGTGCTTGAGCAACGTCCTCTTCCCAGCTTGCGGATGACCTTGTAGCGGCCGTCCTTGAGTAGGGCACCTGGCCTTGTGAGGAAGAACCCGTCACCTTGAGGCACATTGAGGAGAAGGTCTTCCTCCGGAAACACCACCTCTACTGCACGAGAAGTCGCCGAGAAGATTTTGCGAAGGAAGGCCATGGAGTGGAAGTGGACAGAGGCAGACCGAACCAGTCAAGCTTATGAGCTTCGTTAAAGTGGGCCACATACTGATAGCACGTGCGTGACGAGTCGGAGCCAGACATTACTTGTGACTTAGTCTTCGTTTCTACCAAGGCCAGCTGTTGATGCTGGTGCGTACAGAATGTTCTCTAATCCCAGAGCATTGACAATGTGCGCTGCTGTAAAGAATTTTTCAGGCGAGAGTATATTCTGGAGGAAGACGATGTGTAAGATCGAAGCAAATGCAAACAATAGAGGGCAAGCAAACTACATCAGTCGACGGAGTGTCCCCCAGGTAGTGAACCCAAACCTCGCGCTTCCGTCAGATCCCCTGCGCACGCATCACATACGCCTCTTCATGCGCCCGGCGAGCCCTGCGCGCCAAAAACTTGCGCCACGGGCTGACCTCGAAAATCGCGTCGAGCCCCTCCAGCGACACGCCGCGGCTCTCCGGCTGGAAGAGCACGCACACGACGACGGTGACCAGCGAGCACGTGCCGAACAGAAAATACGGGCCCGACGACGACTTTGACAGGAACAGCGGCGTCGAGAACGCGATGATCCAGTTCACGGCCTGCGCGCGCCGGTCAGCGCTCAGGTCAGAGGTGGAGAGGGAGAGAAGGACACGCACCCAATTCGCACACTGCCCAAGGCTCGTCGCGGCGGCGCGCGTGCGCATCGGCTGGATCTCTGAGCAGTAAATGCGGTTCACGACCGCCCAGCTCATATGAAACGCGACGAGGAAGATGTAGATCAGCGCGATGACCGTCCAGCGCCCTGCGGGCGTGGCGGACGCGCCGGATGCGTAGATCGTGCCAATGAGCAGCATCGTTGCGGCGATGACGCTGCCGCCGCGAATCATTGAGGTACGGCGTCCCCCTGCGTTCGGAGGTCAAAGTGTGAGGAGGAGGAGGAGGAGAGACAGCACGCACAGCGGTCGGTAAAGATCTGGGTGACTAAGACGCAAACGATGGTTAGCAGACCTGATACGCCGGAAGCAAGGAATGCGGAAGTCTTGGATGATAGACCAGCTTGGGAAAAAATAACAGGCGCATACTATCGCGACGTTAGCAAATTGCGAGAAAATGAGTCCGAAACACCCACATAAAGCACGCCGTCGATGCCACAAGCCTTTGCAGACAGAAGTGCGTCAGCATCCAGCGTAGCCTTGATTCAGAGGGCACAAAGCTCACTTGGTGCATCGCCATTATGAATATGCCAAGGACAGTGCGTCTGCGCACGTCCTTGTCCCACAGGGCGATCCACGTAGCCCGCTGCTCGGCGGCGCGCGCCTCCTCCGGCCGCACGCCTGCGTCCTGTGCGTCCACGTCCGCCTGCGCCTCCTCTCGCTCCACCCGCTGCACGACCTCCTGCTCCTTCTCCGCCTCCGCCGCCGTAAATCCAAGCCTTGCCCAGGCACGCGCGGCGTCCTCCGTGCGCCCGACGTGCTGCAGCCAGCGCGGGGAGTGTGGAAGGGCCAGCGACCCAACAGCAAACGTCGCCGCGACGAAGGCCTGTACCACGAAGAGCAGACGCCACGAAAGCGACGACGGCGAGAGATTGATGGTACCGTACGACATGAAGTACCCTCCCGCGAGCCCGAAGGAAACGTACAGCTGCGTGATGCATGACAGCCGCCCGCGGTACTGCGTCGGCGCAATCTCGAGGGTGTACACCGTGACGGTGGAGAGGAAAAGCCCTTCGCCGATGCCTGCGACGGACCGCCCGAAGATGAGCAGCGGAAGGCTGGACGCAGACGCACAGAGCACGGAGCCGATGCTGAAGACTGCACCACCGATTGCAAATGTGCGTGTGCGCGAGATGCGGTCGGAGAGCACGCCGGCGAAGAGGGAGGCCAGAGAGGCGGTGAGGAGGATGGTCGAGACAACGAGACCTTGCAAAACCGGCGAGTGCAGGTGGAACTGCGAGACAAAGGCGGGCATGACGATGACGGGGCCAATGGATCCTAGCGCGTGTGCCCTGAAGATCAATTTATCTAATCCCTTGCTCTAAAAACAGAAACATACCGGTGTCAAGGAACCCTCCCAGCGAGGCGAAGAGGCTGCAAAGGGTGTATACGTGCAGGTATCCGCCAAATCGACGCTTCAAACGGCGCGCCAAGGGCTCTTCGACGGATCTGAGGGGCCTGGGTTGAGAATGCGGAGCCCCGGACGCCCCAGCAGGCGTCTGCTTTGGGAGGGTGGGGAACACATACGGGGGCACAACGGCGTCGCCATTCGGATGATCGAAGTCCACGGGATCCTCTTGGATGCGAAATGCGTACTTAATTCCATGAGTAAAGGTGTGTTTCGGTTGATGAGTGAAGCATGGGCGATAGATGTAGGTTCGTGTGAGTTGGGGCATTGATTCAGCGAGAAAGGAACGCACTGTCCGCTCAGCCTCCAATTCCATGAGCTCTGTGTGCGTCGGGCCTCTGGTTCCCATACTTTGAATACTACCGTCACGACGGGTCGTTGTGGTGGTCGAAATTGAGGCGTGTCGATAGTGAGCTCCGCATCACTAATAATACGGCAACGCTGGTGAAGAGTCCTGTGACCTTGGGGTGACCTAATACGAAGCCAGCGGCTATGCAGTCCAACTTGTGAGAGATCTAGAGCACCACGACCTGGAGTGAGGAAAGTACGCTGCGCATATGAAGGAATTGAGTCCGAGGGGACAAAGGATAGGAAGTTGAAGTTGAAGGGAAGTTCAACGTGTTTCGTCAAGTCAACATCAACACATTGCGTAAGCAAGCAATGATGCCATCCCGTCTCTCCATGATGCGATGCAGGCGGCGACGACGCCCAACGCTAGTCCACCGCTGCTATCCACAACGTCCATGACGCCCACAATCAATGCCACGTCGCAGATACAGGTGCGCTCGACACCTGTCGACATAGTACCACCAGGAGCTGACACCCGGCAGGGGCCACCGCGCGCACTCCTTCGTCCCCGCCGACGTCGCCGTGCTCGTTGAGCTGCGCGCGCGCGAGCGCACCTTCGACGGCGCATACGCGCGCACCGCGCTCACCAACATGGGCTACGCGCTCGCCGTGCTCAAGCTCTTCGACCCGCGCTTCTACCGCAGTGCGTCCGCGCGCCCTCGTCCCCGTCTGCTTATGCTCACGCTCTCACGCTCTGTGCGCAGTCGGCATCATATACGCTGCGCTCGCTGTGCTGCTCTTCCTCGTTGCGTTCTTCCGCGCGCGGCATTCGCGGCACGACTTGGCCGACCGCGGCCGCGACGAGGACGCCGTGTCCGAGGAAGAGGATGAGGAAGGAGATGGGGGTGCAGCGGACGACCATCCGGAGGGCATCGCTTCGCGAGGGCAAGAGGGCAAGATTCTGGGGCGGCCCTTTGTTACTGCGGGGTGGATCGTGGTCGCGGTTGCAGGCATCGTCGCCGCGACGGAGGTCACGCTGCTCGTTCTGCTCGTGCAGCTGTGAATGTACTCGCGCGCCGGGGCCCGGAACTAGAGTTAGTCTTCATTGTCAGATGCACCCTGTGTGTGAGACATCAGTCAAGCTTTGCGCAGACTAAGGGCTTACATCGTCTGTAGACGTCTTGAACCAGTCTGGTACTGAGATTCGAAGTCATGGCAATATTGAGGACGCCGGGTAGTAAGTGGAGATCGAGCAGAGCAAATACTGGCCTGATAACCAACCGTGTTGGACCTATGGAAGCCAATGAACTCCGAGCAGGCCTGTCCGGCACGCTATTCCCCCAGCGGGAACCTTCGACAAAGCACCTTTATTCTAGCAAGTAGCTACAAAGTACAGTAAGTGTAGGTTTACGACATTGTACCCTGGATAAAAACGATAGCGTGCAAACTACTTCAGATCATAACAACGAGCAACGATAGCAACGATAGCAAAGCAAAAGCGGGATCGCGATAAAAGCGGGATAGCAACGAAAGCGGGATAGCGATGACTGGGATAGTATGGAGTAGTAAGTGGTGTTAGTACAGACAGCGATCAACAACGACAGCAGCATCAATCAATAGCAAAACACGACAAAACGACGATGGACAGCAGAGATGGAGAGAAAGATGAAAGCAGCGAACAATGCGCGCATCAGACGCGTGGTGCGACGCGAAGCGGCCACGTGCAGCGCGCGCACAACACAAAACGGACGCACAAAGGCGGGCAGGCATAAACCTGCCGCAGCCACGCATCACGAACCGCGCACATAATGGCGGTCGTTATAAGGACGAGCGTAGGGATGGGCGCGCCCCCCCGCACTCGCCTTGCGTCTGAGCACCGGGTCGTCGGGGTCGTCCTCCTCCTCTTCGGCTGCGACTGGTGCGTAGGGGAGCGGCGCCAAGGCGTATGGGGCGGAGGGGTCCTGCGGCGAAGAGTTCTGCGAGCCAGACGACTCTGAGCTTGTCATATCGGACATGGACATGGACATGGCCATAGCCATGGGCGGCTGCTGCGCGGGAGTCGACGCCGTCTAGATGACACACATCGTCAGTTCGTTGCATTCTCATTCACAGGCGTATTGACAAATGAAGGAGGGGGGATAGTACGCACCCTGCGCGCGCGCTTCTTGACGAAGAGCGGGGCTGGGGGTGCCATTGAGGAAGAGGCCGCGACTTGGTGCTGGGGCAATGGGGCCGGGACGGTGTACGCGCGGGCATAGGTCAAGGCGGGGCTCGGGGCAAACGTCTGCACCGGAGCATAGGCGGGGGCGGGGGCGGGGGCTGGAAGGTGAGGGATGCGAGACATTTCCGTCTCCGCCAGCACGCCTTGGTCATAGAGCCATTCTGCGCGAGGGAAGGTAAGTAACTGCGGAAGAAGGTAATTTGGCCGCGAGGTGGACAAACGGTGCGTACCCCTAGATCGATACCGGAAGACGAACGTCACGTACGACCCCGGGTGGGCTGCATCGTGTGACTTGATCTTCCACGTCCGAGGGGCCTGCTTGGTGGTTTCCATGGCCTCGCCGTACCTGCACCCCGTCCAGTTAGCGCCGACTTTTCGTCTAACAAATGTCACACTCACCCGACACGCAGGTCAGTGCGCCTAGACGACGGGACCGACTCGGGTGGCACGATCGGCGCGTTGGGGTCATGAACAGCGACGCGCTTCACGCGTCGGACGCGCAAGCATATCATGCCCAGCTGCGAGGGATCGCCATGCGCACTCCCGCTCGCGACGCCTGCATTACGGCTTCGTCAATATGCGCGGTACATAGGTGAGAGACGACGAACGTTGCGCGGCAGTGGGCGGGGCAGTCGGGGCAAAAACGAACGGGCGCTCGGAATTCTGCCCGGTGCGCACCCCGGTACGCTTCGTCTCGCCCTGGCCAAAGAGGAAGCGGCCGGGAACCTTGAAACCATCGAGTGTGATGTATGCGGCACTATCTATTCCGGATCCCAGGTCACTCCAGTGGATGGTAAATGGCTGCCGTGTGACGACGAGTCGATGTGGACGGGTAAAGCCGACGGCAAGCAGAAGTGACGTGCAAGACAACGAAGCGGAGTGAGCAAGATGCAGAGAAGAAAGTCGGAATAGCGCACCTTTCCCTCCTCGCTGGCGAGCCAGCAGGTTACGCGGTTCTTCGTGGTGTCGATGGCAGGTTCGTAAAGCGGGAGCTGCTGTCCCTCGGACGTGATCCAGGCTTGGAAGCCGCGGTGGTCCAGGCGGTTCACTGTATCCATCGTCTACAATAGACTGAGACACGAAGGCAAAGCTGCGCACTTTTATAGAGGTCGATCGCGGTCGAAGGGGTTTGGCGGCCACAGTCTGTTCAAGTCAACCGTGACAGGCGGTGGAGATGGTCGTGTGGAAGGAAGGAGGGTATCGCTGTGCGCAGATGAAAGTAGGAATGTCCCCCGGGTGTAAAAGGAGAGCCGAGGAGAGTTCAGAGATGGTGGAGGGAGGACAGGACGAACACCGTCCACACGGCGAGACTTTGAAGAAAGCAAGTTCAGGTCCCGTGACTGAACGGGATCGCGCGTGTCACATGTCACGACGGTCACGTTGCCGTACGCGCTGTCACGCTCCCGTCGCCGGACGCGCGTGTCACACTCAGGCTTATGTCACACCTCCTTCGCCTCCGTCCATTATTCCGCATTTCACCCCGTCCTTCAGCATTTTTTCATCGCGCATTCATCTCTCATAACCACGCGATTGAAATGGCAGCCAAGTTGGCTAATGGGAAGAAGCGCAAGGCCGACGAGGACACGCACGAGGAAGGCGCGTCCACCTCCGCCGCGAAGGGCGCGTCCAAGAAGGCCAAGACGGCAGCCCCAGCAGAAGGAGACACCGCCCCAAATGGACAGCCAAATAACAAGGTGCTGCCCGTGAAGATCGAATTTCCTGTACGGCCAGAGGGCGCGTGGCGCATCGCGGCGTGGAACGTGTGCGGATGGGCTCCGAGTCAGAAGAAAGCGAGTACCATCCGTGCTCGTGCTGCGTGCGCTGACTGAGCTCTGGTGGACACACAGGGCTTCAAGTACTACGTTGAGGCTGAGGACCCGGATATCCTCATCCTCACGGAAACAAAGGTGCGCGCTTGCGCGACGCGGTTGGTGTTCCGCAGTTGACTCGGATGGGTCGCGCGGCAGGTCAACGACGAGCCGGCTGATCCAGCGCTCACGTCACGCTTCCCGCATCGATACTGGTCCAAAGCGGATAAGAAATCGTACTGTGTGTGTCCCCATCCACGCCGCCATACCATTCGGGCTCATATCTCCGCAGCTGGGACAGCGATCCTGTCAAAGCACGCTCCGCTGTCCACATCATACGCCATTCCCGACCACCCCAACCCAACTGCGGTTAAGGGGCGTATTGTTACCCTCGAATTTGCTGAATTCTATGTTGTGGGCACGTATGTGACCAACGCGGGCGAGGGGCTGAAGGTGCGCATCTCGCTCTCTGTGGGCAATCTGGCCCGTAACACCATTACTGTCAGACGCTTGACGCTAAGAACGAGTGGAACGCGTACTTCACACCATACATTCGCTCTCTCGATGCGAAGAAGCCCGTCATATGGGGCGGCGACTTGAACGTCGCGCCGACCGCCCTTGGTGCGCCTTGCGTCCATGTTAACCATTTGTCCTACTGATGTCTAATAGACCTCTCGAACGGAAAGCGTAACTGGAACAAAACGCCCGGCTACACAGAGGCCGAGACATCCGCGTTCGCGCGCATCCTGGATGGCTCTCCCCTGCCCGACGCGTCAGAAGAAGGCGGGAAGTTTGTCGACGTGTGGCGCAGACTGCACCCCGACACGCCGCACTACACATATTTCTCATATCGCTTCAACTGCCGCATGAAAGGCATTGGCTGGCGGCTGGATATGTGTATGTGCTCTCACCATCCTGTTCGAGTTTCGCTAATGTACCGAGCAGTTGTCCTGAGCGAGCGCATTGTGGAGAAGGTGAAGATGTGCGAGATTCGGAGCGAGATTTACGGCGCATCGGATCATTGTCCGCTCACGCTAGAGATTGAAGTAGGTAGTACATGACGGTGAGCTTTGACCACCACATCGAGAGATATGGGGTTGGTAAGCCCGCCTCATTCTTGTCCGCCCAATATAATTGGGGAGGATAGCATTTACGAGTGTTGCCACACCATTCTGCATTCGCACGTCCCGACTTTTCCCATCCAATCGCAACACAACGTCGCTGCGGTTGAATCTCGCGGTGACTGCAAATTAGCTGTACATTCCATCTCCGTCTCAATACACGTTGTACACACACAAAGTCCGTCAACACTCAGATCACCGATCCCCCTTCACAAGATCTTCACGCCCTAGTCTCCAACCCACGCTTGATCGCTATCAACAAACGCTAATGAGCACCCAGGCCCGACAAAAACACGCGCGCACGCACCTTCGCACGAGTCTTTCGCGTCGCCAAAGAGCATCTTCGTGCCAGGCATGTAGAACATAGGATTCGGCACGTCCGCATAGCCCGAGCTCATCCCGCGCTTCATCACCACGACCTGCTTGCTCTTCCACGCGTGCAGCACCGGCATGCCCGCGATCGCGCTGCCTGGCTCGAGCGCGATCGGGTTCACCGTGTCATTTGCGCCGATCACGAGCGTCACATCCGTCTCGGAGAAGTCGTCGTTGATCTCGTCCATCTCGAGGACGACTAGAGTTCAGTGATGTGCCGGTCAGTGAGGGATGCGGGGAATGGGAAGGGAGGGAAAGGCATACTGTCATATGGCACGGACGCCTCGGCCAGAAGCACATTGCATTGTCCAGGCATGCGGCCCGCGACGGGGTGGATTGCAAAGCGCACATTGACACCCTTGGCGCGGAGCAGGGATGTGATCTCGGATATCGCGTACTGTGCCTTCGCCACTGCCATCCCATAGCCCACGACCTACACCCAATCGTTGCGCGTGTTTAGCGAGCTGACACGCGTGAAGGGGCGGGATACGCACGAGGATGACACTGTCCGCGTTCGCGAGCGCGTCGGCGACGTCGTCGGAGTTGGTCTGCGTGATCTGGCCCTCGATCTTGTAGTCCGAAGGCGCGACGGCTGTGGGGGCCGCGCCGCCGAACAATACGTTGTGAGCGAACGGTTCATCGCGACACACTACCAGGGGTCGTTAGATACCCAATCTGTGTGATGCAAGCAAAGAACGAACCATGATGTATGAGAGAATGGAACCGCTGACACCGATGAGGGAGCCGACGGTCGTTAGCAGTGGATTGTCAAGCATGAAGCCTGTCCCAAGCGCAGTGTAAGCATATATCAGTGAACGCAACCGAAGGGACATGCCTTCCGCGACCAGCGCAAATCCAGAGTATGCATTCAGCACAGTGATCACAACCGCTGTTTCCCAATCAGCATTGAGAGAGGAACGAGAAAGAAGAGGGATTCGTACGCATGTCTGCCCCTCCAACAGCAGCGGTGAGCGTATACCCCTTGATGAAGCTGAGTACGGTGTTCAAGCCCAGGAAGCCGGCAGCCAGTGCGGGCGCGGATGGTGCCATTGAGAGGAACGCGCCCATCGACAGCACGTTCGCTCCGAGCAAGGAACCATTGACGAAGTGCTTTGCGGGCAGCACGAGCGGGCGCGACGCCATTTTGCCCGCCAGCTTCATGAACGCGACGATAGACCCGGTGAACGTGACACCACCTGCCGCACTCGGTTAGTTTATCCAAGTAAAATAGAATGTGCTGCGAGGCGTGCATACCAATGAGCACACCGAGGTACGCGGTGACAAGATGCAGTGTCGAAATGTGGTCCGTTGCACCGAGCACAGCGCCGATGCTCGTGAGCACAGCAGCAAGACCCACGACGGAGTGCAGCGCTGCGACCGTCTGGGGAAGCTCCGTTGCGGTGATTCGCCGCCCGATGACCGCGCCCGCCGTCCCGCCCATTGCAGCCACCGCTGCGAACTGTATGAGCACCTCGGTCGGGAACCCGACCGCCGCGAGCGACGCGAGGATGCCGGACCCGACGCCCAGAACACCGAGGATGTTACCCTGCCGCGCGGTTGTCTGCGAGGCGAGGCCACTGAGCGAGCCTATAAGTTCAAGCACAGCTCAGTGCGTGGAAATGGTGGGAAAGAGGTGGAGACGCACCAATGCAAAGAACACTGCTCGTCAGGTAGCCGGCCTGGACGAGGCCTGCCATGCCTGTGCTAGCGGCAGCGAGGAACCCGCCGGTGAAGACCACTGCCGGGATTCCATATAGCCACGAGTACTCTGGCGGATCGCCCTTCCCTGAGCACCCAGTGTCAGTAACCCGCGTACAGATATGTGCAAACAAAACGCACTCTTGAACATGTCCAGCATGCGCTTCGTGATCACGAATCCGCCGGCAACATTGACGCTAGCCAAGAGGACCGACGCCGCGCCGAGGGCCTGGGGGATCGTCCCGGGGAAATAGCCGCCGCCCATGACGAACAAGCCGCCGACGCCAACCATCCCTGTCCCCGGCGCACGCACAGCGTAAGCCCGCGACGAGCGCATAATGCAATCAAACGCCACCACGCACCGGAAATCGCATTTGTCACCGACATGAGCGGCGAGTGCAGCGCCGGGGCGACGCCCCACACGACCCGGTACCCAATCAGCCCTGCGAGCCCGAACGTGAACACGTTCGACATGAACAGCGGGCCCGTCACTTTGCCCAGCGCTACCACTGTTCCCATTCCGGCCGTGACTGTCGCGACCTCGCGCGAGACCTTCTGCCAGGGCGTCAGCGCGAGCGTCTCCTTCTTCTCTTCCGCCTTCGCCGGTGTTGGGGGCGGCACCGCGGCGACCGCCGGCGCGCGGGGCACAGGCTGCAACACGCTCCCGTGATGCACGACGAGCGCGCCACGCACGACCTCGTCCTCGAGGTCGATACCGAAGCGGCCCGCGCCGTTCGGCGGTGCGATGGACAGCAGGAACTTGGTCACGTTGTTCGAGTAGAGCGTTGAGGACTGCGTTGGCAGCCGCGAGGGCAGGTCGGTGTATCCTGCAAGGCGTGAGACGCGGCGCACGTGGGAGGGCGGCGGCCGGCGCACCGATGATCGTGACGCCGCGGTGAACGTGCAGTTCGCCGGGACGCGTCGCGACGCAGTTCCCGCCGGCTTCGGCGGCGAGGTCGACGATGACGGAGCCTTGCTTCATGGCGGCGACCATCTGTGTGCCTCAGTGAGCGTAGTGGGACGCTGCGAGCAGAGAGGGCACTTCACCTCATTAGTGATTAATTTCGGAGCCGGTTTACCTGGGATGAGAGCCTGTGTGCATCGTTTAGACGCGACGTCTGAGCGGGAGAGCGTGAATACGCACTGTAGTAATCACGATGTCTACGTCCTTGCATTGCTCTAAGAAAAGGGCCATCTCGGCCTCTATGAACTCCTTGGACATTTCCTTTGCGTAGCCGCCGCCCCCGCTGCCGTCTTCCTCGATTTCGACTTCAATGAATTCTGCGCCGAGCGATTGGACCTGTTCGCGGGCCGCGGAACGCGTGTCGAAACCGCGTACGATGGCGCCCAGGCGGCGTGCTGTCGCGATGGCAGACAAGCCAGCGACGCCAGCCCCGATGACCAGAACCTTGCATGGCGGAATCTAAGGAACGCGGTCAGTGCGTTGCCATGGTCAATGAGCCCATACATAATCACCTTGCTGTGAGAGCAGTTTGTCAGTTGATATACGAATGAAATGGTGCGTCCACGTACCCAGCAGCCGTAACCTGCCCAGTCATGTAGCGTCCAAAGTGGTTGGCAGCCTCCAGCACCGCCTTGTATCCTGCGATGTTCGCCATCGAACTAAGCGCATCAAACGTCTGCGCGCGCGAGATCCGGGGTATCATGTCCATGGCGAACGCGTTCACGCCACGCGCGGCGAGGGAGGCGACAATCTCCTTGTTCTGGCGCGGGTATAGGAAGGAGATGATGGTGCTGCCCTCCTTGACGTGGTCTACCTCCTGGCCATGGACCGGCGGGCGGACTTTGAGCATGATATCCGCGCGGGAGTAGACGTCCTCACGCGCGACGAGCGTGGCCCCAGCGCGTGCATAGTCCTCGTTGAGGAACTGCGCATCTGCGCCTGCGTCGTGCTCGACGAGGACGGTGCCGAAGCCCTTTTTGATGAGCAAGGCCACATTCTGCGGCGTCAAGGACACGCGACGTTCGTTGGGAAAAAGCTCGCGTGGCACACCGACGGTGAGTGACGAGTATGGGACGCCTGCAACGTGTCGCGCCGTCAATGCATGCCCGCCCCCAGGAAAACCGGACGACGTACTGGAGTCGACCACATCTCCTGTTGGCGCTTTGGACTCGTCTCGGCGTCGTCGCGAGCTATGAAAGGCACGACAAGAGTATAGAGCTGTCAAAGGAGACGCCGTGGGCTGCATCAGTCGATCGCTTCGCCGTGTTTGACGACCCTGCGCACCTCGACCATGTCTGCTGTAGAGCGGGCGCAGGCGTGCTGCGATGTGGATGGATGCCAGCGCCATCGACGCCGCGAGAGAGGTGGAGGTGGTCGCTGTTGGCAACGAGGAGGAGAGCTGGACGTCTGGCACGAGCCTGAGACGGGCATACGACGGTTTCGAACCCAGGCACGGCTAGCAATTACCCCGCATTTGACCCGAATGATTGGCCAGATCAGGCGAGACTTGAAGATCTCCGAATACTTATTTTGAGATACTTGAGATTGGACAGAATATTCGAAACCGCTCAGCATCCGCACGCTCATGACAATGATTTTTTGACTTCCAGTCTATTGAAATGAGTCTGGAGCATCGGCAGGCAGGCCGGCCGACGTAGCCGACGGCCGACTGCGTCTCCTGACCGTCTCGACAGCGTGGACGAAGCTTCGACGCCACCGTGCCACCTCTCATCAGACTCTGGAAATGTGCACCCATGTGTACACCATGTGCTCACTCGGATATCGCAGCTAAGCATCGTTGACACCGCCGGGGACAAATTCGACCCGTATGTCGTAGCGACGGACCGTGTGCGGGCCGCGACATGGCGGGCCGCCCGCGGGCCGTTTGGGGCTTTTGCCTGCCAAGTCTTAGTCCACCGTTCGTCGCCGCGGCCGCGTGCATAGATCTTCCTCAGGCTTGCACCTAATCAAGTGTCTTCGTATCGGTGTGTTCCCCTGTCTCCGTTGCCTCCTGCTTCTCCGAGAAGTCCTCTGATTCTCTACTACGATATATGACGGAATTCTACGATCTCCCCACCGCCTGACAAGCGTTGCGCAGGCGGAACGATCTAATAGTAATTGATTCTACTTCTCGTATATCATGTAGTAGTGGATGGATTGGACATAAATAATCACATACTGCGAGACCCCACGGTCCGCCAATCACTCAATAGGTCGGACCTCTAACCATTAATATACAAGTCCACATAAAAAACGACAGTGGTATACGAACGCAGCGGCAGCCCCGTGCCCCGTGTTCGCAGCACTATTGTGGGATCTTCCCGCTGAGCTCGCGCTCGAGCTGGACCAGCTCCTGCACGTGCGGGTGCGCCCACAGCGCCTCCGAAGCCGCGGGGTCTGCGGGCGGGAGCGGTTTCCGCGGCGCGCCGCCGTAGCCGTACAGCTTCTCAAGGAGGTACTTGGTGCCGGAAATGGACGCCTTGGCGATGGTGTAGTCCGCGCGCGCGACGATGCCCTGCAGCCGGAGGGCCTCGGGGCGCAGCGACGCGTCCGCCACCGAGGCGACGGACACCTCGTACAGCTTCGCGAGGGTGTACTGCGCGCGTATCGCCGTCAGGCCGCTGCAGCTGGACGGACGACGAGGGGACTCACGGGTGCAACGTTGCCCAAGCCAGTGATGGCGCCGTGCGCGTGCACGAAGTTGGACGCGTGGATGAAGTCCGCAAAGCCGCCGAGCACGAGGAACGGCGCGGCGGGGTTCTTGCGCGGGTGCAGGTCGTAGAAGTCGGGCGCGGCGATCGCGTCCGCTATGCGCGTCAGCTTGCCGACATTCCCACATCTGTGCAGCTGTCTGTCAGCCACGGCGCTTGTGGAGAGCGGGAGCACCGACGTACGTGAGCTTCACCCCGCAGATGTTCGGCGAGTCCGCCGCGAGCTCGGTGATGAGGTCCGAGTCCAGGTCGATGCCGCCGCTCGCCCCAGGGTCTGCGCCCACGCACGTCAGCACTGGCGCAGCCATCGCAAAGTTGGCACTCACAGTTGTAAATCAGCACGGGCACTGGGCTCTTCTCCGCGACCTCCGTGAAGAACGCCTTGAGCGCAGGCCTGTGCGTCGCGAGCACGCCCGCGAAGTAGCCGCTCGTGATGACGATGACGCTGTCCGCGCCCGCCGCGGCGGCCTCCTTGGACAGCTCGACGGTCTCGCGCGTGCTGCCCGCGCCTGTACCGGCGATGATAGGCACGCGCGTGAGCCCCGCGCCGTCGAGCGCGCGCCGCGCGGACTGGATGAGCGTCTGCCGCTCGCTGTGCGAGAGATGCAGCGCCTCGCCCATGGACCCGGCGATGAGCGGCCACACGCCCGCCTGCGCGAGGCGCAATATGTGCGCGTCAAAGCTCTCGAGGTCTGGCGGTGCGTCAGCGTGCTGCCCTGGCCGGGGCGAAAGACGACGCACCGAGGTCCTCAGTGTCCGGGACGAAGAAGGTGGGAATCGGGGCGTAGATGCCTGCCCTGAGAGGTCGGGCGGTGTGTGCGTGCACGCCGTTTGTTCCGTTGACGGCCATGGCGGGGAGATGGGCGGATGTCAGGGGAAAACATGGGCCTGCAGGTTTAAATACCAGGGCAAGAGGAGAGCAGGCGCTCGGTGCGCGCGGCCCGACGCGGCGAGGCCCCGCAGCCGGCCCGCCGTGTCACCAGGTCTCGAGACTCGCTCCGCCCCCTCGTGAATCCAATACCCCCTCGCTCCCCGTCGCCAGCCTATCTTATATGTGCCACCATCGTCCGCGCAATTTCGTTTGTTTTGCTCTGTACGCACGGCGGGGCAGGACGGTGATATGCTGGCATAATGTCGCTGCCGGCCGCAACCCCAAGGGACGGTATTCTAGCAAGCACTCAGAACTTATCGTCGACGGTGCTCACGCGGGATAGCCGGCGAATTCGAAGCTCGACGGACTGGCGGACGGAGCCCAGCTGATCGCTCCGCCCGCCGCCATGTTCGCCCCCCGTCCGTTCAGCGCAGATCCGAGATCACGCCTCCTCTCTTTGACTCGGGACGTGACTGAATTGACTGACGACGAGAGAGTTTGAGAGAACCACTCGATGCATCGAATGTGGTACATAGCTTCAGCAGGATCGATGCGTCGTATTTTCGACGCCGCCCCTCAGAGCCATTCGTTGCTCGCTGTAAGCACAAGATAGCCCTGAGAGGGACGTGGGTGACAGGAACAACGTCAGATAGCAAGTAAATCAACAATACGACAGTGTCATGGGCGACAGCATGCTTGGCCCAGACGGCCCCGTGGCAGCAGGGGTATCCTCCGCGGCAACGACGGGACCATGTGCCGCCCCGGAGCGGGAAGAGAGGCATCCAGGAACAACGGTCCTCCGGGTGTAATAGGTTTGCCGGGTGGCGAAACAGCGGCCTGCGGACACAAGGTCAGCGCCACAAAGGACATGGAGACCTCGAATCCGCATGAGGACCGCAGAACGCCGCTCACCTTCTCGACAGTCAGTCTGCGGCCACGCTGCGGGCCGCGGCTTGACCACGCGGGCAGATGCACGGTCAGGCATTCGCACTCCCGCCGGGCCCCTCCACGACGACGATTTTATCGAGCACCTCGCGCTCCCATGCCGTCCAGCCCTCTGCGTCCGCGTCGCCCTCGTCCTCGAGCGCTTTCTCGAACACCTCCCACGCGACGCACGCGCGGTCGCCCTCCTCCGGCGCGGCTTCAGGGAGCACGTAGTTCTTCTGCCGCGACCGCGTGAGCGTGACGACGTGCCCCGCTGAGCCGAGCTCGTGCGCGAGATCGTGCACGATTGAGCGCACATATGTCCCGCCCGAGACCTTCATCTTCAGCACGAACGCGGTCGGCACCGCGTCCGGCGCGTCCTCATCGGGCGCGGCGTCGTCCGCGACGCTTGGCGGGTCATCTGCTACGCCAGAGAGCGACTTTGAGAGCGCTTCTTTTTGGTCCTCGGAGAACTGCTTCTCAGGCCAGCGATACGGGTGATCGCTGCCTTTCCATTCAACGAGCTCCAGCGAGTGCACAGTCACGGGCCGCTTCTCGATGGGGCGCGGCAGCGGGATGCCCTTCCTGGCATAGTCGTACAACGGCATCCCATCCATCTTGAGCGCAGAGAAGCTGGAAGTGCAGATGATACCATGATCAGAGGACGTGGTGGTCGGGAGGAAAGGGTGCGCACATCGGTGGGGCTTGCTGAATGGGGCCGCGGAATTTGTCGAGCGCAGACTCGACTTTCTCGCGCGTGACATGCCGCCAGGGCGCCGTGCGGACGCGTGCACCCTCGCTGTCGTACGAGTCCGTCTCACAGCCCAGCAAGCACGTCGTGCTGTATTCCTAAACAGCCTCAGACAGACCATGTATGCAGACACACGAGCCCACACACCTTTGCGCAATCCAGGAAATCGTTGAGCTTCTTCGTGCCCTTGCCCACGCCGATAACTAATACACCAGCCATCCGCCGATCTTCAGCTCGCCCTTCACTCGCGGACGAGAGCACGCGCACTGACCGAGTACACCGTCTGCGAGCGGGTCGAGCGTGCCGCCCTGCCCGATCTTCACCGCAGCCCCGCCGCGCTTGCGTGCGCGCCTGCTCTGCTTCTTGCCCGACTTGTGCGCCTCCTCGAGCTTGGACGCCTCAACGAAGAGCCGAGATTTCTCCACGAGGGTCTTGACCTGGTTCACGACGTGCATGGACGTGGGACCGGTGGGCTTGATGACGCCGAAAAGCCCGGAAAGCGGCAGGGAGGATGGGACGATTTTCGGCATGGCGGTGGGCGACGGTGGACGCGGCGGTCGATGAATGCGCTGCAGGCGTGTGTTGTGGTTTGTTGAATCCAGAGGGCGTTGGTCAACAAGTACAAACAACCGCCTGAAATTCATTTATTTACTCAATTCCTTTGTGCACCATGTACACGCTTCGTTATGGACAATACATACGGTAGATGCACCTTCGAAACCTTTGTGATAGCAAACAACACGTTTGAGGACCACTATGCTCCCCGCGTCGCATAAAAATTGCATAAAAATCAGGCAGCTAAACAGCACTGCGTGAATCCTAAAGGACGCATTCCATCCACGCACCTATCGCCAGCCTGAGGGCAGAACGGACTCAAAGGAGTCGAACACCCATCGGATGTAGCCATCGAGCGCCGCTGCACATCACACACGCACAGTCAGCGCAAAGCCTGAACAGCAAGCCAACCAGACGTACTTATCACACCCCCTCCGAAAAGCCGCGCACCGGTCCACATCGCAGAGGTTATGAGTGCGCCAAACCCGACTGCGATCGCGGCGTGGTATACCACGTCCACACTCAGCTCAGCTAGAACCTTGCGATCAGCCACAGCGTTCTAACTTCTCGGCCACGGCTAGTCAAACGCGCATGCCGAGCAGCCCTTCGTACATCCACGGGCCGGCCTGCGCGGGCGTCGGGCCAGAGGTCCGCAAGGCGCGCGCTGAGGTGCCGCCCGAGCACGGCGAAGAGCCCAGCGGCGGTGAACGTCGTGAGGAGGTACGGGGCAGGCGACGCGGGTGCGAAGACGGCGAGCGCCCAGGTGAGGAGTGGGAGGATGATGTAGAGCGCAGCGAAAGGTATGTGTGAGGCGGGAAGTGGGATTGGCGTGCCAGCGGGTGAACTGGAGTCCGCTGCGTCCATCCGAGGCTTTGAAGGGCTTTGAGCTTGAGGGACTTCGGGCGGACAGAGACAAAACGAAAGTGCGAGTGGTAAGTGTGTCGACAGCTTAAGGTAGGCTCACAGAACATGGCAAAACTCGAGAACACAGCATCGTGCGCGAATACACAGCACTGATGGCCTTCAGCGCCTACGACCGGGTCACCACACGACTCCGAAATACCCCAGGGCACACAAATGATATTTCAGAGTCTACATCAAGTCTACATATATTATACACACCAAGTGCCACAGATACCGGAAACCCATCGGCCGGGAAGATGATGTCGGTGACGCCAGGTGACTGAGTCACACCCATGAGGGCATACGCCTGGATGTTCAGCCAAAGAGCGCATCTTCGGTCTGAGGCTGCTGGAGATGAAAGGCCGTCGTGAGGAGCGACAGCCGAACATGTGGTATAACAGCGCCTGGAAGTTGTTAAAAGATGAAGTCAGGATGCGCTGGCGAGGGATTTATTGGCTGTGTTTAGGGCCGGCACAGCCTCGACATCACTGCCGCATGCGCAATACAGCAAATATCAATTGCATCCTCATTCTACGCGGTCAACGTGCAACGTTCAACCCCATACTTATCTCTGGAACCTGGCGAGGATGGTGAGAGGGAAAGCGACGAACTGAGCAAGGTGAGATGGTGGCTGGATGACAAAATCTCACAAGCTGACCTATCATAGGGTCCGCTTTCCCATCTAGCGGCCCTGTGACTACCCGCAGGCTGAATAAATGGCGTCAAAATGACAGCAGAGGGGACTATCGCGGGCCGTTATTGAGACGAGTGAGCTCTGTGCAGTCTGGATCGATATCCCCGATAATGCAGAAGTCTATAAAAATCGCCGCGTCCCGGTTCAATATCCCCAACCGCGCCCTCCTCTCTCCCTCTCTCCCGTCTCCCCTGCTCTTTCCTCCCCGTCGCTTCAGCTCCTCACACCACAAACCCATCAACATGGTAAACACACCCATCAAGCTCAATGACGGCACGAGCATCCCGTGGCTGGGCTTCGGCACGGGCACGATCCTCTACGGCAAGAACGCCGAGCTGATGGTGGCCGCGGCGGTCCGCGCGGGCATCACGCACCTCGACGGCGCGCAGGCGTACACCAACGAGGAGTCACTCGGCGCGGGCATCGTCGCGTCGGGAAAGCCGCGCTCTGAGCTCTACGTCACGACGAAGCTTCACCAGCTCGACGCCGGCGAGACCGTGCGCGACTCGCTGCTCGCCTCTCTCAAGAAGCTCAAGCTCGACTACGTCGACTTGTTTCTGATCCACACGCCGACCGCGTTTAAGGAGCCCGGCCGCCTGAAGGAGATATGGAAGCAGTTTGAGGCGGTCAAGGCGGAGGGCCTCACGAAGAGCATCGGCGTGTCGAACTTCCGCATCACGCAGCTCAAGGAGATTCTCGACGGCGCCACCGTCCCCCCTGCGATCAACCAGGTGCGTGCTCCCTCCTCTCGCGGTCGCTGCCGACTTACTAAAACGCGAGCGGCACGGTAGATCGAGTACCACCCGTATGTCTTAAAGGACTTGAAAGCTCTGCGCTCGTTCCAGGCGCAGCACGGCATCGTCACCGAGTCGTACGGCGCGCAGTCCCCGCTGTTCCGCGCGAAGGGCGGGCCCGTCGACCCCGTGCTTACGCGCGTTGCGCAGCGCCTTTCGGAGACCGGTAGCCAGCAGTACAACGAGGGCCATGTTCTCCTGCTCTGGCAGCGCGAGAAGGGCATCGTGGTTGTGACGTGAGTGCTGCGTGCGTTTCTGCTGCTTGCTGGGGCTGAGCACCGTGCGCTGCAGGACGACCGCGAAGGAGTCGCGGCTCGCGGATTACATCGCCGTAGCGAATGCGCCTCCGCTCACGCAGGAGGAGATTGCTGCGATCGATGAGGCGGGCTCGCAGTGGCATCGCAGACACTTTGTACGCACTGCCTTCGTATTCTCATGTCGTTGCGAGACTAACACTTTCTGGACAGACCGCGTTTATGCCAGAAACAGATTAGATTACGGATTGTTGCCGCGAGTTGTAAGAACCATTACACAGAGACGAACAAGGATAGAATAAGGGGCCATGTAAGTTACATACAACTAAAGCAGTCCTTCTGCCTCGTGGTTGTATTCAGAACGATCATCTTCTGATACCATGAGGTCTAGCTACGGAGACTAACGACGAGCCACTGGGAACGCGACATCACTGCGGACGATGCATGGCCAGCTGACTCGTGGTTGCAGAGCTTTGAAGCCCACGTGTGAAGCACGCTGTTTTCCTGATGGACGCCAGCATCGTAGGACCCTGCCTCTCGATATGTGGCTTCAAGATGTGCATTTTTCCTTTGGCTTGAGTCTTCGTCTCCCATCCTGACTCCACAGCGTGCTCCAACCCGGTGCGTCTCGAGCTCGACGGTACAGGCTTAAGCCAGGGACCGGCTCACTCATTGTTGCAGAGCTTTGAAGCCCACGTGTGAAACACATTTTTTCCTCGCGGATGCCTGCATCCTAGGGCACTGCCTTTCGATACGTGGCTTATAAAAGAAGATGTGCATGGCTTCACTCTTCGTCGCCCATCCTCACTCGACAGCGCGCTCAGCGCAGCACGGGTCTCTCGACCCACGATGCCGTGGCCCCGTATGGCATCGCGGAGTCGGGGACGAATCAAGTTGTCCTCGGACGCTGCTGTCCTTGCCATCGAAGCGTTGAAGGAGTCCGCGGATGCGTTTCCACCTCTCAAGAGCCTGACTGGCGGCCTATCATTTCTTCTCACCCTCTCTCGTGTACGAGTACGCGCCTGTTCATTTGGACGTTATCTGACGTGAACCACAGACCATGAAGTCCAACAAGGAAGATGCGCAGTGCATCGCCGATCGCGTTGATCAAATCAGCGCTCTACTCGAATATACTATCCCTGACGCCACGAACATCTCCCCACCTATCAAGCTCGCTATCGAAGCCTTCGATCAGTGTGTATCTGGTGATATACAAGCTTGAATGTGCGTTACGAACTCACAGTTGTAGGTCTCTCCAGCGAATCAATGAACAACTCCATGAAGTTTGCAAAGCCTCGCGAGTTGTTCGTTTTATTCGCGTCCGAAAGGATGAGGGCCGCATCAAAGACATCCACCAACAGCTGGATGATTCTATCGGAACCTTCACAGTGCGCACTCTTATATCTTGCGATCAGCATAGCATTAATCTGGGATGCAGATGTCTGTTTCTATCCAAACCAAACTGCAGCTGGACGTTGTCCATGCCGACATAAGTAAGCTGCAAGACTGTGTTAACAATTCTATAATTGAACACAAGGTCGGTGGGCTCAAATTTGACATCATATTTGCTCCTAATCAGGCTTGCTTGCAGCGTATCGTCTTTTTTACATGCCCGTCCGTGGCTATCTTGAGTGCTTCAGACCAGCGATGGTGACCCCGCTTTCACCACTGCATGCGTCGGGCATTTTTGATTGCATCGGGCGGGCGTGTAAGCGAACAGGCAGCTGATGTGCTGTCTGTCGCCGGCGCCCACGGATTGAAGCGCGTCCTTTCGACCGCGCTCTCCGTTATAACCATATAACTCCAGCGCTTGCAGCCTGGAAATTCAAGCCACACTAGGTGACGGCAAGCGGGACGGCATCGCGAGTGTGTGTTCGATTTTCTGAGCTTCAGCCTCTAAAAATACCTAAAGCACAAACCTTCCAAAAAAAACGTATCATCATAGTTGGTCCCAGAGTTGGGCCCCAGTTTCCGGAGTCGCTAGTCACTTGTTTCGTCCGTAGCTCTGTCGTTATTGCTTTCTCTCATGAAAGTTTTGCAGATATAGGGCGACGGTTTTTTTGCCGTTGTATCGCACAAGATTGAGTGAGCAAAGCTAGAGACCGTACTATAAGGATGGTCGCAGACTCCGACGGTATGAATTGCCTGTACTACTAGTGGCGGACCGCGGGACTTAGCAGCGAATATACTGGTGATTATGACCAGTTCGATTCAGTACAAAACACGGGGTTCCCAACTCGGACTTGCCGCTCATTCCTCGACGTCGACCTCGCATGGCCGGTCATTCTTCAGCTACCCTCACTCCCGACACTCAGTGGTCTCTCAATGTCCCGTAACCAGTCTCTCTACGCCGACATCGCCCGCCAGAAGAAGCACTCCAATCCGACCTCCTACCGCACCAAGGTCGTGGTGGCACAAGTGCGCGGCGAGGCGCGGGCGGATTATCCTAGGCTTGCGGAGGTTCGAGCTGCCTATTCTTCCTCGGGGAGCAGTACCATATCGCGGTTAAAGAGGGTCTACAGAGGATGTACGCGGCTAATCCCGTAGTCCGCGATGAATAATTATTATTTAATGTCTCACAGGGTGCATCTGAATGAAGACTAACTTCTAGTTCTGCGCGCGAGTGCATTCGCAGGACGAGCAGCGTGACGGCGACGATGCCTGCAACAGCGACCACAATCCACCCCGCAGTGACAGAGGGCCGGCGCAGGACCTTCCCTTCCTGCCTCGCGATGCGATGCCCTCCGGGTGATTATCCGCTGCGCCTTCCCCTTCCTCTTCCTCGGACACATCATCTTGACATCATCCTCGTCGCGGCCGCGGTCGGCCAATGCGTGCCGCGAATGCCGCCCACGGAAAAAACGCAACAGCGAGGAGCAACACAGCGAACGCGGAGCGCTCTCATTGTCGACTCATCTTAAATTCGACCACCACGACGACCTCTCCCGCTGCTGGTATTCAAAGTACGGGAAGCAGAGGCACAACGCAGGATTTGGAGGCTGAGCGGACCGTGCGTTTCTGTTTTCACTGCCCAATGTCACCAACTCACACGAGCCTACATCTAAGTATCGCCCCTCTTCACTACCAACCGAACAAACACGCTTTGACTCATGACGCTTTGACTCATGAAATCAAGTCCTCTCTCCGCATCCAAGAGGACCCCGTGAACGTCCATCATCCGAATGGCGACCCCGCTGTGCCCCCGTATGTGTTCTGCGCGAGAAGGGCATCGTGGTCGTGACGTGATTGCTGCGTGCGTTTCTGCTACTTGCTGGGGCTGAGCGCCGTGCGTTGCAGGACGACCGCGAAGGAGTTGCGGCTCGCGGATTGCATCGCTGTAGCGAATGCGCCTGCGCTCACGCAGGAGGAGATTGCTGCGATCGACGAAGCGGGCTCACAGCGGCATCGCAGACACTTTGTACGCACCGCCTTCGCATTACCATGTCGTTGCGAGACTAACATTTTCTGGAAGACCGCATTCATGCCAGACACGGATTAGATTACGGATTGTTGCCGCGAGTTGTAAGAACCATCACACGGAGACGAACAAGGATAGAATATGGGGCCATGTAAGTTACATACAACTCTTGAACTAAAGCAGTCCTTCTACCCCGTAAGAACGATCATCTTTTGACACGATAAGGTCTAGCTACGGAGACTAAAGACGAGCCACTGGGTTTCAACCTGGCGGCGGGCGCGTCTAGCTCGGACACGGTACAGGCCTAGCCAGGGACCAGCTGACTCTTTTGCAGTGCTTTGAATCACACGTGTGAAGCACGTTTTTCTGCCTGAACCTTCTACATATCATGCCAGCATCCTAGGACACTGCCTATCGATAAGTGGCTCTCATAAAAGGTGTGTATCTTTCCTTTGGCCCGAGTCTTTCGTCCCCCATCCTGACTCCGAAACAGCATCCTCAGCCCTGGAGCACAGGTCTTTCAACCCATGATGCGGTGGCCTCGTATGGGCTCGCGGACTCGGGGGCGAATCAAGGAAGTGTCCTCGGACGCTGCTGTCCTTGCCCTAGAAGCGTTGAAGGAGTCCGCGGATGCATTCCCACCTCTCAAGAGCCTGACCGGCGGCCTAGCATTTCTTCTCACCCTTTCTCGTGTACGAGCACGCGTCTGCTCATTTGGACGTCAATTGACTTGATCCACAGACCGTGAAATCCAACAAGGAAGATGCGCAGAGCATCGCCGATCGCGTGGATCAAATCAGCGCTCTACTCGAATTTACTATCCCTGACGCCACAAACATCTCCCCACCTATCAAGATCGCTATCCACGCATTTGATCAGTGTGTATCTCGTGATAGACTCTTTTGAATTTACAATGCGAACTCACGGTTTTAGGTCTCTCCAGCGAATCAATGAACAGCTCCATGAACTTTGCACAGCTTCGCGAGCTGTTCGCTTTCTTCGCGTCCGGAAGGATGAGTGCCTCATCAAAGACATCCACCAGCAGCTGGATGATTCTATCGGAAACTTCACAGTGCGCGCTCTTATATATTTGCGATCAGTATAGACCTTAATCTGGGACGCAGATGTCTGTTTCTATCCAAACAAAACTGCAGCTGGACGTTGTCCATGCCGACATAAGCAGGCTGCAAGTCTGTGTCGACAAGTCTGCAACTGTACAGAAGGTCGGCACTCGAATTTGACATTGTGTTCGCCCCTAATAAGGCTTGCATGCAGGGTATCGTCTTTTTTACATGCCCGTCCGTGGCTATCTTGAGTGCTTCAGACCAGCGATGGTGACCCCGCTTTCACCACTGCATGTGTCGGGCAATTTTGATTGCATCGGGCGGGCGTGTAAGCCCACAGGCAGCTGGACTGTTTGTGGTGCTCGTCGCCTCCGTTAATTTATACCGGTGCTTGTTGTCGGAAACTCAAGCCACACTAGGTGACCGGCAAGCGGGGCGGCATCGCGAGTGTGCGTTCGAATTTCTCGGCTTCACGCCTGCGTTTTCCAACGGACCATCTATACCCTTGATACCCCTATGCTTGACATAGCTCTTCTGCACTTCTATCATTATCCTATTTGCCATGTTCGAGACGCGCCAGTTTGAAATCCAGCGGCTCGTCCTATTGTCTGCACCGTCGGCCGGTGCTTGGTCTTCAAAGACCGCGATAGTCGCAGCGTCGCGGCCACTAGCTGGCACCAACCTGTGAGTTTACTAATTAATATTACGCGGCGAGTGTCGGCGTCGACAGCGTCGCGACATTCCTTTCCCCATCTCTAGAGCGGTGCCGAATAGCCATTCATTAGACAGGGGACGGATACCGCTTGTTTTTATGGTGCTGTTGGCGCGTTTAATTACTTCAAAGCCTAAGCAGCACTCAAGCTTCAAGTACTCAAGTCTTGCCTCTGCAAGGAATACCCAGACCGTGACTAGCTAGTGCGGTGACTGATCAAGTTCGCGGCCCGAGCCTGGCGAAATTTCCCAACGCAGCGCAGCCGCCCGCCGATGTACAGCGAGGTCCAAGCCCTAGCCTACGCCGAGGACGTGCAGTGAGCGCCATCTCTAATCACATTCGTGGTCGTCGCTTGTCATGATCGTTTTGCTCCAACCCATGAATCCATTGAGAAATAGTATGATTCCTTGCAAGATTACCGAATAATATCGTCCATTCAAAACGCCCGACCAACGCGCCCATGCCGGCGTAGATCAAGATAATAGAGCGCCGAATCGTAAGAGTCCCTCAATACATAGCAGAACAGCGCGCAATAGAGTTGATCGCAACAAGGACGATCAGACTTCCGGAAGGCCACTGTACGTCTGCTGGTTCGGACGTAATTCAGTGTGGCTGTTCTGGTACACGGCGCCGGTGTTCGTCGTGTGGATCGTAGGCGACGTCGACGGGGGCGGATGGGCCGGATATGTCGACGGATCCGACGGATTCTACAAGCCCCCCAGGCACTATCAGCGCACACGCCCATGCCACAGCCGTCGGAGTCACGCACGTAGTACTTCTGCGGTGTCTCGGGTGCACTCGGCGAGAATGAGCTGTACCCGGCCTGCGCCATGTCCTCATGTGCGCCCTCGCCGGGCGCGTTGCGGCGCAGGCGGTTCCGGCGGACGAGCCATGCGGCAATTCCAGCAAGTAGCGCAAGCCCGACGATGCCCCCAACGACGCCGCCTGCGATCGCGCCAGCGTGCGAGCTGTGGTGACCACTCGTCGCGCCGCCCGACTGTGCGCCCGCTCCGCCTGTGCCAGCTGCGGTCGAGGTGGCCGACGACTGGCCGCTGGTCGCAGTCGAGGGGGCTGCGGTAGCGGTAGACTCGGGAGAATCTGAGATGCGCGCGCGTGTGTGTCATCAGAGAAAATGGAAGACAGAGGCTCAGAGAGAGAAGCGTACCTCCTGTGGCGAAGGCAGTGAAATTGTTCCATGTGTCGTTTTTCTGCGGGCGTTCTCAGGACGCGTCCTGCGGGCGAAGCGCGGGAGAAGGTGCTTACGGTCGTGTCGAGGTAGGCCCAGTGGGGGACGCGCGTGCCGGGCGGGATGTCATATGGATACCTGTGCGGGGTTCAGGATTCTATCAGCGATCACACAGCATCTCGGGGCGATAGCACTGACGTTCCGGCCGGGGCCACCTGCGTGCAGTTTAACGACCACTCCGACCATCTGCGGCGACGATTAGCGTATGCGCCACACATGCGACCTTCAAGCTGGCGATACGCACTGGGTCCACACGGAGCCCTGGCAGGCGTCGCATGCACTAATCAGGTTATACGAGACGCTGTTGCAGCTACAGGGGTTGCCGTCCTGCGCGTCGCTCGGGCCCGTATAGTGGTGGCCGGGTGTGAGTGCTGGGATTGAGAACGCTGTGGCGGCGCCGATGAGCGTCGATCTCGCCGCACATGTAGCGAGCGCACGTACTCCCGCCGAAGCATGTCGACTCCAAGTACGCGACGACCGTGCAGGGGTCCTGCCCAAGTGTGTTGAACGACTAGCGCAGAGCGTCGTTGTCAGCGCCCCGTATCGGATGAAAATAGCGGCGGCACGCACCCATTCCCATCCAGTTTGACAGCCCGGCGCGGTGAGCTGGCCGAGGGCGGAGCGGGCGAGCAGGAGCGCGGGGGCGACAAGGGCAGCGCGCAGGAAGGACATCGCGGGTGCTCGCGGTCGTGGGCGGTGGGAGAGGAACGACAATTGAGCGCTCACTTGCAGGGAATGCGCCGGGAGGTATATATCGGACGCGCAGGCGGCAAGCGCCTCATGTCCTCACTGCCACAATCCGGCACTTCGATGCCAGGATGTCACGATTCGCCAGCGAAAACTGCGATACGTTTGATCTCGAAGCCGGCTAGCCTGAGGACAGTGGTGCGGGCGCGCCGTGATCGGAGGTGTTTCGGAAATGGAACGACAATGGGGAGAGCTGCCCAGGGTGCACAGTGGTCATGCAAAAAGGCGTCGAGGCCGTTGTCCGACGTAGGCTGCTGTGCTATATGGTTAGCGCTATGATTTTGGCGAAGTCAGGCGGCCTCACTAACCTTCGCGAGACACATGTCCAGACTCAGGAACGCGCTGTGGGACCTGGTGCTTCGCAGTGCAGGGAAAGATAGAGCACATAGATATGCTGTCGTCGGTCGATGTTCCTTGTCCGTTGTATCGCACACAATCGAGTGAGTACAGGTCGATGGTTGTCGACGACGGCGTGAGTTGGCGGGTCGCGGGACTGCGCAAGCGAATCTACAGTAAAAGTCAGAGATTTGGGCACAATGTGGCCGGACGTGGATGGAAGAGGACCAATCCGATTTAGTACAAAACACGGGGTTCCCAACTCGGACTTGTCGCCCACCGTCCTCGACGTCGACCTCGCATGGCCATCCACCATCAGCTACCCTCACTCCCGACATTCAATGGCCTCTCAACGTCCCGTATCCAGTCTCTCTACGCCGACATCGCCCGCCAGAAACACTCCAATCCGACCTCCTACCGCGCCAACGTCGCGTGGTGGCACACCACCCTCGACGCCATAGTCGCGCGCGGCTGGCAGCCCCAGTCGAACGACAAGCTCATCCTACACGCGGACCCAGGACTTCCAGATGCGCTGCGATACGAGGGCGCAGGGAAGCCGCTGTGCTTGGGCACCGTCGTCGTACGCCGCCCTGTTCTCGTGCGCGCGCTCACTGTCTGACCACCCTGCCACTAGCGAAGACCGAATTGGCCAGCACCCACGCTTTAATCCCTCGCGCCCAGTTCCTGTCCGCGACGCAGTCTATCTACGACCCCGGCTGGCTGCCTTACCGCATCGCATCCTACGTCATCGCCAAGCCGCTGTGGTGGGCCCTGCAGCAGCTCAACGTCGTCGGCACCGAGGACGGCGGCCATGAGAGCGACGCAGAGCGGTGGAGACGCGTGAAGGGGGACTACGTTGTCGTCACGCTCCTCGAGCGCGCTGCCGATGCCGTCCTCGCGAAGCAACGCAGTCGGGCAGGTGCCTCTTTGGCAGACTCGCTGTACACCTTTGACTCGTTCCGCGATGAGTTCGCACATGCGGCACTGCCAGACGTCGTCCTGTCGGACAGCGACCTGCGTCTCCTCGTCAAGTACCTAGAGCGCGACAGGCGTGCGGTAATCACAGACAAAGAGGTGCGGCCGGCCTTGACATGTCCTAATTTGCCCTGCCTCACGTTTCGCGCAGGTCATCAAATTCATCGAATCTAGTCTCGAGCCGCCCGCGGTCACGGCGGTAGACCAGGGCTTGTTAGAGCTCAAGACGGCAGTGTCGAGCATGTCCGCTCAAGTGGACAGCATCACTGCCAAGATCGACGCGTATGTTCCCGTCTGTCCGTTGTATCTTTTCCTAATAACCCTGTCATAGCTGCACCGAGAAAGCGAGCGCCGCCCTCCGCCAGAAGCGCAAGGAGCTCGCGCTAAGTTACATCCGCTCGCGCAAACAGCTTGAAACGCTGCTCACGCAGCGTCTCGGCTCCCTCGAGATCCTCCAGAGCACGCTCCTGCGCGTCGAAGCCGCCGCCGACGATATCCAGGTGGGCACACTCATTGCCTGCTCGGCCCGCGCTCACCGCGCCTCCAGATCCTCAAGACGTATGAGTCGTCCACGACGACCCTGCGCACGATCCTCGCGCACCCCGCGCTCCAGCGCGCCGCCGTCGAGGGCACGCTCGAGGCGCTCGCGTCCGCGTCCGCCGACGCGCGGGAGGTCGACGACGCGGTGCGCCTGGGCGGCGAGGCGGCGCGCGCGGATGCAGGGCTCGATATTGACGAGGATGAACTCGAGGCGGAGCTCGCGGCGCTCGTCGCGGAGGGCGAGGCGGAGCGCAGGGAGCGGGAGGATGTGGAGCGCGTGCGGCGCGAGCAGGAGGCGCGAGAGAGCGCTAGCTTGCGGGATGTGGAACAAGCAGAGCGCGCGCAGGGAAGCCGGCAGGAGGCACCAGTGCGCGAGGCGCAGGCAGAGGCTGCGTGAGCGCATATGTCGAGTTTTTGTTGAGTCTTGCTTTCTGGATAGACATCATAAGCTGTATCATATTTAACCATGCGAACTGACTGCAACACATTTAAGCGGTGCTTCTGTAAAACTGAACCCACTGAGCCGTCCTGTCTTCCCTCCATCGCTCCTCCTCGTCCTTCTCACATTCCTTCCTTGCGCGCTCAACTTCACGCTGACGTTCTTTCTGCTCCTCCGCCTCATTCTTGAATGCATCCCTGAGCCTTGTGTATTCACCAATGAGCTCCTCCCATCCGTCCGCCCGCTCTGGATATGTTTGCTCCAGCTCCAGAAAGAGTGCTTTCATCGTCTTGAACCGCTCCTGGAAGGCCTCGAACTGTTCTATGTTCTGTCTTCCCGCCACGTTCTGTGACGAGAGCGATAACAAGGGCTCGCCGCCTGTGTAACTCCAGTGCGGCGGCAGCTTCAAGCCGCCTTCCTGTGATCTCTCGGAGGGGAGGAATGGGCGCGGGCAGTCGTTGAACACGTCGATGACGCTTCTCTCCGAGTCGGTATCGGAGCTCGACGCGACAGAAAGAGGGGACGATGCGTGCTTGCGGAAGGGGGAGCGGGGACGGCGACGGCGGCTTCTCAGCGTTTGCGCAGTGTGCGGGAAGAGATGCGGTGCGATGGCTTGCACGGCCTGGCGCAAGGTACGAGTCCGCTGGGTCGACGGCGCTCCCTGGTGAGGAGGCATTACCATCATTACCTGCTGCCTGCTCTGTCGACGGGCGTAGTGGATTTGAGCGAGGGGAGAACAGTGACTCGACGACTATGGCAACGGATCATAGCTGCGCACGGACCACACGGAAGCAAATGTCCCAGCCCCAACCATCCCGGCCTCGCACTCTTTTTAACGGGCTCGCATTGCGCAAGTCCCAGTCCCAGGGTATTGAGTGGGTTACGTACCAGTACTCATCCACACGCGTTCGAGTCACGTTTCACCCACACGATGTGATTTCCTGGTGGCCTATGTCGAGAGACGTCGAGCGCACCTGTGTCTTCGACGTGGCATTACATGCTTTGTGGATAGCGGTGGACTAGCGGCAGTGGGCGTTGGAATCGAGCACTGCAGAGTCAGGATGCCATCATTGCCTACACAATATATGTGATGATGTTGACTTGTCGGACCACTGTCACGCAGCACACTGCCTCTGTCCCCGTCTCTTCCTTCCACTGTGGAGCATACTTTCCTCCACTTCAGGCCGTGGTACTCAACAATGGCTACATTGTTCTCTCGCAAGTTAAGCAGCATAGCTGCTGCCTTAGGTCACTCCAAGCTCAAGGTCACAGGACGCTGACTGTTGCCGTAACTTCGAATGCGGCGCTCAGAGTCACTATCGACACACTTCAATTCCGACCACCACCACGATTCCTGCGCGCTCTTAGTATAAAAACTATGGGAACCAGAGGCCCGACCCACACAGAGCTCATGGAATTGGAGGCTGAGCGCACAGTGCGTTCCTTTTTTCATTGCCCAGCGTCCCGAGCTCACGCGATCCTACATCTATCGCCCATCTTCACTCACCAATCGAACAAAACACGCTTCAACTCATCGGAATCAAGTACGCATTCCGCATCCAAGAGGATCCCGTGAACTTTGATCATCCGAATGGCGACGCCGTTGTGCCCCCATATGTGTTCCCCACCCTCCCAAAGCAGACGCCTGCTGGACCGTCCGGGGCTCCGCATTCTCAACACCGGCCCCTCAGATCCGTCGAAGAGCCCTTGGTGCGCCGTATGAAGCGTCGATTTGGCGGATACCTGCACGTATACACCCTTTGCAGCCTGTTCGCGTCGCTGGGAGGGTTCCTCTTCGGTTTTGACACCGGTATGTTTCTGTTTTTAGAGCAAGGGATTAGATAAATTTTGATTTTCAGGGCACACGCGCTAGGATCCATTGGCCCCGTCATCGTCATGCCTGCCTTTGTCTCGCAGTTCCACCTGCACTCGCCTGTCTTGCAAGGTCTCGTTGTCTCGACCATCCTCCTCACCGCATCTCTGGCCTCCCTCTTCGCAGGCGTGCTCTCCGACCGCATCTCGCGCACCCGCACGTTTGCAATCGGCGGTGCAGTCTTCAGCATCGGCTCCGTCCTCTGTGCCTCTGCGTCCAGCCTCCCGCTGCTCATATTTGGACGGTGTATCGCGGGCATCGGAGAGGGGCTCTTCCAGTCCACCGTCACGGTGTACATCCTCGAAATCGCGCCGACACAGTACCGCGGACGGCTGTCGTGCACGACACAGCTGTACGTGACCGTCGGGCTCGCGGCCGGGTACTTCACATCTTACGGCACCGTCAAGCTATCGCCGTCGTCGCTTTCGTGGCGTCTGCTCTTTGTGATGCAGGCGCTTGTTTCGGCGGCATTCGCTGCTGGCTCGCTTACCCTCCCGCACTCCCCGCGCTGGCTGCAGCACGTCGGGCGCACGGAAGACGCCGCGCGCGCGTGGGCAAGGCTCGGATTCACGGCTGCGGAAGCGGAGAAGGAGCAAGAGGTCGTGCAGCGAGAGGAGCGGCAGGAGGCGCAGGCGGAGGACGCAGGCGTACAGCCGGAGGAGGCGCGCGCCGCCGAGAAGCGCGCGACGTGGATCGCGCTGTGGGATAAGGACGTGCGCAGACGCACTGTCCTCGGCGTATTCTTAATGGCGATGCAGCAAGTGAGCTTGATGCCTTTTGATTGAAGTCCGGGTTAGATGCTAACGCACTTTTGTCTGCGCAGGCTTGCGGCATCGACGGCGTGCTTTATGTGCGTAGTCTATACTCGTCTTCTCATCACACTTTGCTAACGTCGCTGAAGTATGCGCCTGTTCTCTTTTCCCAAGCGGGCCTGTCATCAACGACGTCCTCATTCCTTGCCTCCGGCGTATCTGGTCTACTCAACATCGCCTGCACTGTAATCACCCAGATATTCACCGACCGCTGTACGTCCTGCCCCTCTCTTCTCCAGCTCTCACAATATTGACCCTTCAACGCAGGGGGCCGCCGCACCTCGATGATCCGCGGCGGCAGCGTCATTGCTGCGACGATGCTACTCATCGGCACGCTGTACGCAACCGGCGCATCTGCCGCGCCCGCAGGGCGCTGGACAATCATCGCGCTGATTTACATCTTTCTCGGCGCGTTCTCGATGAGCTGGGCGGTCGTGAACCGCATCTACTGCTCGGAGATCCAGCCGATGCGCACGCGCGCCGCCGCGACGAGCCTCGGGCAGTGCGCGAACTGGGTGCGTGTCCTTCTCTCCCTCTCCCTCTTCACCTCTGAGCTGAGTGCTGACCGGCGCGCGCAGGGCGTGAACTGGATCATCGCGTTCTCGACGCCGCTGTTCCTGTCAAAGTCGTCGTCGGGCCCGTACTTTTTGTTCGGCACGTGCTCGCTGGTCACTGTCGTCGTGTGCGTGCTCTTCCAGCCCGAGAGCCGCGGCGTGTCGCTGGAGGGGCTCGACGCGATCTTCGAGGTCAGCCCGTGGCGCAAGTTCTTGGCGCGCAGGGCTCGCCGTGCGCATGAGGAGGCGTACGTGATGCGTGCGCAGGGGATCTGACGGAGGCGTGAGGCTTTGGAGCTGTGGAGGATCCCGTCGACTGATGTACTTTGCTTGCCCTCTGCTTTTTGCATCTGCTTCGATCTTACACATCGTTTTCCTCCAGAATATACTCTCGTCTAGAGAAGAATTCTCTATAGCTGCACAGATCGTCAATGCTCCAGAAATTCGACATCATTATGTGCGCAACAGCTGGCCTTAGCAGAACCAAGACACCGACCGAGGTTCCGACTTACCCCGCACGTGATATTAGTATGTGGCCCCTTGAGTCTTGACGGTCAGACCTGGTTTCCGTCTGTCTCTGTCCACTCCGTGGCATCCCTTCGCAAAATCTTCTTGTCAACCCCTCGTGCAGCAGAGATGGTGTTTCCAGAGGAAAATCTCCTTCTCAACGTCCCTCAGGGGGACGGTTATTTTCTCACTCGGCCGGGTGCCCTACTCAAGGCCGGCCGCTACAAGGTCATCCGCAAACTAGGAAGAGGAAGCTCCTCAAGCACTTTCCTCGTCGAAGATCTTTCACCGAAGTATGCCCTTTTGTATTTGGTTCAGCAGTCTTCTGAGCACGCATTATAAGGCATGGGCTTGAGTACTTCGCGGTCAAAGTCCTGTCCGTCTCCTCTACCATCGCTCTCGGGGAAGGCATTATCCAAGAGCTCGACGTTCTCCAGGTAGTGAAAGATGCGCCAAAGGGCCCGGACCATGACAATCCGTCTCTTCCTATTCTCATGGATCACTTTGCCCTGCAAGGACCTCACGGGGTTCACTACTGCTTCGTGACCCTGCCCCTACGCTCGGACATCCACGCCTTTCGCGCCACTGCCCCTACGGGCAGCCTAAGCGTCTACATCGTCAAGCCCATTATTTACGAGACAGTGGATGCCGTCTGGTTTCTACACAAGCGCGACGTAATGCATGCAGGCATGTGGCTCCTCTCCGTTCTCACTCCCACGTCATCTTGGCTGACTGCTGTGTAGATATCAAGGCGGATAATGTTCTATTTTTTGGGCCAGAGATGTCAAACATCAAAGATATCATCGCAAAGGAGCCGCCAGTGATCGACGGCACGTTCGAATTCGAAGGCAAACAATACCCAATGATGCGTTCACAACCCTTCCCACCCACGATATCATGGAACGCGTCGCCTTTCGACGCGGAGACTATCGGCATCGTTCTAAGTGACCTTGGTTCAGGTGCGGTGCTCCTGGGTTTTCGTATGCGGACCTCTCGTGTGCTCAGGCTTTGGGCGCAGCGCTGTCGTCAAATAAGCCGTTGCCTAGCGGCGACATCGGCGCGTTTGCACTACGTGCGCCGGAGAACGTGATCCGCGCAGAGTGCGGAAAAGCGATCGACATCTGGGCTATCGGCTGCATGGTGCGTACGACTGCGCGGTCATCATTCCTCTTCGCGTTCTCTGCCCCGACCAGCGCTGACGACGTTCTGCAGACGTATGAATTGCTTGCCGGCCAAATTCTCTTTCAACCTACGCCCTCCGACTACCTCACACCGGACGAAAGTCTCCTACTCCTTCAGTACGCCCTGACGGGAGAGACTCTGAACAAAGAGCTTGTAGAACAATCGCGGTTCAGGGAACAGTACTTCGACGACGAAGGTGAGCTTTGATTGCTTCGCCACATCCGAGCATGATGTCTGATCTCTGTCGCAAAGGTAACTTGATCAAAGCCAAGACTAACCCTCATCCGTCTCGGACTATCAAGTCACTATTGGAACAGAATACCGAGCTCAATGCAAAGCAGGTTAACGCTGCTTCTCAGTTTATTGGAGATTGCTTGCGGCTGAATCCTGGCGATCGAATGACTGCTGATCAGCTGGAACTGCACGAGTGGTTGGGGACCGCGTTTATGGGATGCGCAGAGGATCATGAGGACGATTGACGATCTTGCTGCCGGTCGTATGCTGTTCACTTTCTAAGGCTCCAGTTCTGTAATTGCGAGTGCGATGTAACTTTTGTGAATATTGGTTGTTCGCCGGGTGGCCGGGCAAACGAGTTGGTGTATGACATTGCGCGCGCCCATCCGAGTCGCCGATCGCTCGATGACTGGCGCAGGGAATGGTGGATTCATATCACAGAGCGGAGGGTAAGGCGGGGTCACAGGAGCCACCTACGAGGGAATCGAACAGCATGAGAAATGACTACAATGTGTTGCATGGTGGTAATAAGTAAGACACGCGAGCTTGAAGATCTTTAGCTTCATAAAGGGGATGACAACATGTAAGATGAGAATTTAGGAAGTAAAAGGTACAATGACAAGAGCATCTCCACGCGGTGCCAGAACGAACACTACAGTTTCACGCATCGTCCAAACGGAAAAATGCTGTGTACAGATAATGTCAGGGCCCGGCATGCGGTGGAAGAGGTCAGCACATACTAATCTAGGGCACCTATAACTCTGTACCCTCGTCGGCTGAGCGTCCAGCACTAGCGATGAGGCCGCGAGCGAGTTCACTCGCGTTGAACATTATGGCTTCCGTGTCCGTCAGGACGCCGACCATGTATAAATCCCTCAAGCGTGGGTGATCGCTCCGAATGCGCGGGACCCAATCACTATCAGTTGTTAGTGTCACAGTGAGATGGGGACGAGGAGTTCCCATCCCAGGCGCCTTTATTGACGCCAATATATCTGCCGCATGGCCAGGCGCACAGCGCAGAGTGTGCAGGTTTGGGAGCACCCACGGGGGAAGCGTCAGGGGAAGTTCCACGAGATCCTTGTAGGTGATGGCGAACACGTCCATCCCCGCGAACTGACGACAGCTGAAAAACTCGTCGACTTCAAGAGACCGGATATTGGGATGAGCCGCCAAAAATGATGAGGCTTCCTCGGGGTGGCATGCGACGCATTGAAGTTGGACATGCTCCAAGTCTGCCCACCGTCCGCTCAACACCGTTTTGCCGAATAGTGGAGGGAGATAACCCTCCGGAAATGGGTCGGGGAAACAGAGCTTCAGCGTCTGACTTGATTGTGATTGGCCAACGGTTTAGATCGTAACAAAGAACGCATCGTACCTGGAGTTTTGGGCATCGCTCACGCAGCATGATACCGAGAGCCTCTCCGTCGGACGGTAGCGCTCCGAACCCCAATGCCTCCGTCTCGTATTCTAGGAACGTGAGGTTTGACAAGGAGAAAATCTAAAGACGTGTTAGAATATGCGAGGGAGATACTAGGCTCGGTCGCTCACGTTGGTGTGGTTAAATATCACCCCAAAGTCCCCTTCCTCGACAGACAACACCGTCATGCTCCGGCACGATCGCAGCGCCGTCCACATGTCATCGCGATCGTTTGCGGGATCGAATCTGTACCGTTCAGACTTCCATTTGAACGAGAGCAGGCTGCTCATATTGGTCAATGCAGCCATCAATGGCTTCTCCACGCGTTCCCACATATCGTGGTCGATGGCATAGTCATGCCTGGCATAGCAATGCCAGCAGTCCGAATTGGCTTTGCAGAACGACGACGGAAGATGCCATCCACCTCGGGGGGGAGGGCCGTCCTCAATGTCGATGTGGCGGACGTTACGCGCAAGAGCGGCATCTGCGGCTAATGCTTCCCAGACGCAGAGTGCGTTCACCGGGCAACGCAGAGAGCGAAGTTGCGTGTGGCGAGGCGAGGCGATTGCCGCAAAGAGCCGACAAGTCAATGTAAAGGCCTTGAGGTCGTCTGGGGAGTCTATCCAATCCGTGATTTCGTGGAAGATGTCTGTTGGGATAGCAAGGACGCGATCAACAGCCTTCTCTGTCCACGCAGTCAGAAGCAATAGTCATATGTAGTCTTTGCGCCCACCTGGAACGTAAAATGTGTTCATTGTCTTCGTGAGCGTTGACCTTGTGGACATTGGACGGGTGGTAGACAGTTCTCTAGATCGGTTGGCCCAATACTCTGCTAAGCTTATGAGTATTTGTAAGCTGGACCATGTACCCACGGCACGTGAAAACAAGCACGACGTGAATTTACCAAACTCTCTTATCGTCGTATCAGAGTCATAGAACCCACGCCCGTGCCAGTGGTCAGTGCCTGAGTACTACGACGACGACTACTTCTACTATTACTACTACTACCAGTAGCAGTATTAGTAGTAGTCGGCTGCCCTGCGCTCTGCAATGATGAGATCCGCGGTAAGTTCCAAACTGCCTCTCGCCCGCAAGACTGACATCTGCTGTTAAGTCGGACCTGTTTGGCTCATTCAAATGAATGTATCTAGCGGTCAAGTCCGCACTGGCCATCCCAGAGGATGACAGGCATAGTGTTTTGAGCATATCGCAACGACTCGGAGTACTATTCCTTCCTTCCTTGGAAATCTTATTCTCTGAATGCAGACAGCTTCTTGCCATTGAGTCGATTTGGGCCTTTTCGCCTATCCGCTCGCACCGTAAGGTGGCAGGATCCCCGCTTTGTGGAGCTGGACGTCTGTCCGGATCTTGCTCGGTGACCGCCTCGAAGAAGCGTTCATTGTACGTGTATTCGAAGGCATATCAAATAATTTTTTCTAGTCCTCAAGTTTGACCTGCTCAGGCGCTTGCAGCTCGATGGCAGCCGCAAGTGCGGCGTCCTACCCGGCGTAAATCTAATCGTATCGATGATCCAAACGTCGAGTCTGCAATATGGGCGTTTCGTCGCAACTCTCGCCCTGTGGAGTGCCAGGACTTTGGATCCCGAATACACACGTACAAGGAACGCTTCCTCCGGAGGCGGTCACCGAGCAAGATCCGGACAGACGTCCAGCTCCAGATATCGGACCGTACGGCATGTCAAGGAATCCTATCTAGTCCTCAAATTTGACCTGCTCATGCGCTTGCAGCACAATTGCGGCCGCAAGTCGTACTCTGCGGAAATCTAATCGTACCGATGATCCAAACATATCTACACTATGGGCGTTTTCGTCGCACCTCTCGCACTGTGGGGTGCCAGGACTTTGAATCCCGATATTTGGAGCTGGACGTCTGTTCGGAGCTTGGTCAGTGACCGCCTCGAAGAAGCATTCCTTGTACGTGTATTCGAACCGTACGGCATATCAAATAATTTTTTCTAGTCCTCAAGTTCGACCTGCTCAGGCGCTTGCAGCTCGATGGCAGCCGCAAGTCCTACTCAGCGCAAATCTAATCGTATCGATGATCCAAACGTCGAGACTGCAATATGGGCGTTTTCGTCGCAGCTCTCGCCCTGTGGGGTGCCAGTACTTTGGTTCCCGATATCTGGAGCTGGAAGTCTGACCGGATCTTCCTTGCTTTCTGGTTCTCAAGCTCGAAGTGCTCGGGCGCTTGCAGCTGCATGTCCTAACTGGCGCAGACTTTTCGCATCGACTCCAGCATATATAAATGCACACCCTCTGTCTCGTCGTCCTTCTGAGCCCGCTCACTCGATTGCCGTGCTAGGTGACTTTATTCGATATACCTGCGTTTCCTTGCTCAAGATCTCACCTGCCATAATAGACAGGTTCGCAATCATGGCCGGATACTCTATGCCATCCCCTGAAGTTTACCGTCAAAATCGTGTGGCGCATGCCCATGTTGGCTTGCCGAATGATGACGCCAGTGAGACTGCCACTGCTCCATTGAGTTTCGATTCTGACTGCTATACAGCTCTCGATCAGCTTGTTGTCCACTACGAAGGGCTGGGTGGGCTCATCGACTTTCCTCCCCGACTCAATGGTACCATCATCCACAATGACCTACGAGCCCTCGCATTTACGAGGTGGTACAACGACCCTGATGGGAAACGCCTCCATATTTCTACGAACGGGGGGCAATCTTACTACCACTACAAACGTGAATTCTCTGCGGACCAGATGGCAGCAGCACTTGCCGACCCTGCCAGTGGGCGCGGCCTCCGTTCTTCTCTTCAAGCTTTTACTAAGAAGATTCAAGCAGAGAGTGCGGAGCCGTGGCAGTCACCGACCGTTACCTCTATCGGCTACAATTCAACGACGGGAATGGTGGCCTTCGGGTCAACCAACGAGCGCTTTGAGCCACCCAATCAACACCTTCGTGCGCAGCAGCGCCAAGTACGAAATCCTTTCATAGGAGATCCATGGTTCCAAAGTCTACTCCAAGAGCATGCAAGAGATGCGGCGAAACATGGGCACCATGGAGCGGGACATCCGCCAGGAAACTGCGCCGAGTGGAATATACCAAACGCATTGAGCATGCCAGGGACTGAAGTTCACCTGCTGACCATCAAGAGGCTCAGCATGACACCCATAAAGATGTGCAAGTACTGCCGGAGGATGGTGAAGGAAGTTTGTCAACGAAACAACATCACTGTATATGAATATACGGGGCCAGAGTTGGCGGGAGTGTCCCGCTGTCTCCCAAATGGGGAATGGTCGGATGTTCAGGTTTGAGGCGTTGACGAGAGGCGGATTATGGCCAGCAATGTTTTGTATGATGACTTCGATGGCATTTCCAGGTCCAGCTACGACGATGATACGGGTGTACGTCAGGTGCTCACTTTCGCGGCGAGTTGTAACTGCACGGTAGACGAGGCCGAGTGTTGTCCGATCCGGTGTGGTGTTGCTCAAGGTAGCTGCAAATCAGTACCTCGTCCATAGAGTTGGAAGCGTGATATTGACCCAGCGCGCACCACCGCTGTGAGCTGTAGCCTCAGGAAGCTCCATCCCCCATCTTCCTTATGAACGTCACGATTATTTGTAGAAGATGTCACTCCATAGGGCAGTCAACGAATCGCTCGACAAACGCTACAAGCGTTCGCTCCATGGCGATCTCGGCCTTCTTAATCGACTGCTCCCATATTATTGTCTTGGCAACTTCCACTGTCTGCGCCAACGCTCTGTCCATGTCCGCGAGTAAGCTCTGAAAGAAGATCACGGTGCTTCGTTAGGGCGGTTCGGACATCAGGCGGCAGACTTGCCTCAAATTGGAACTCGTGCAAAGGGTCGAACTGTATCGGATGTTGCGCGCCCATGTAAAATCTGTCCACGAGATGACGTATTTATGTACCCAGCCCTGCATCGCATACCGTGCGTCGGACGCACCTAGTGTAACTTCTCCGCAACCTCACGGACCGCTCCCTGTACACCATACATACATATGGGCTTGACCGAGCAGCGTCGCGGCGTTGATGCTCGTGAGAATTCGCGCTATCCTGAAGGCATTCTTCTGGTTGGGACGATGAAGATCTTGTGCGCGAAACGAGCACCATACTTAGTGCGTTGGCGATCCTTGTATCATCCAAGAAGGTGGTATATTCGAACGTGGCACAATGACGACGATACGCTTGTGTCTATAGACGAGTGATCCCTCTTACTGAAAAAAACTGTGAAGAGATGATTTTAGTGCCGGGCGTGCGTGGAAGACTCAGAACATATTCTGATCTCGATCATCTGTAGCTCTGTACATCGTCTGCTGAGCGTCCAGCACTAGCTATCATGCGGCGAACATAGTCATTTGCGTCGAGCGTTATGACTTCCGTGTTCGTCAGGACGCCGGCCAGACACAAATCCTTCATGCGGGGGTGCCAAGCGTGAAAACTCGTTAGTGTCACAGTGAGATGGGAATGAGGCGTTCCCGTCTCGGGCGTCTTCATTGAAGCCAGTATATCCGCCGCATGGCCAGGCGCACAGCGCAGAGTCTGTAGGTTTGGGAGCACTGCCGGGGGAAGCATGAGAGGAAGTTCCACGAGGTCTTTGTCGGTGATATCGGAGATGTTCATCCCCGCAAACTGACGACAGCAAAAAAACTCGTCGACTTCAAGACACCGAATATTGGGATGAGCCACCAAAAATGATGTCGCTTCCTCGGGGTGGCATGCCACGCATTGAAGTTGGACATACTCCAGGTAGGGCCACTGGCCGCTCAACACCGATTTCCCGAACAGCGGAGGAGGATAACCCTCGGAAATCGGGTCGGGGAAGCAGAGTTTCAGAGTCTGATTTGTTTCTGGTCGGCTAACGGTTCAGATCGGAACAAGTGAATGCCGCGTACCTGGAGTTTCGGGCATCGCTCACGCAGCATGATACCGAGAGCCTCGCCGTCGGACGGTAGCCCTTCGAACCCAAATGTCTCCGTCTTGTATTCGAAGGACGTGAGATTTGACAAGGTAAAAATCTAAGGCATGTCAGAATATGCGAGGGAGATCCTAGGAACGGTGGCTCACGTTGGTGTAATGGAATATTTCCCCGAAGTCTCCTTCCTCCACGGATAGCGCCGTCATGGTCGAGCACGATCGCAGCGCCGTCCATATGTCATCTTGATCGTTTGCGGAACGCTCCAAAGGGAAATTGTACAGATGAGACTTCCATTTAAGCGAGAGCAGGTTGCTCATGTTGGTTAATGCAGTTATCATTGGCTTCTCCACGCGTTCCCACATTCCACGGTCGTCGAAATGGTCATACCTGGAGCAATGCCAGCAGTCCGCACTGGTTTTGCAGAACGACACCGGAAGATGCCAGCCACCGACGGGAAAATGGCCGTTCTGAATGTCGATGTGGCGGACGTTGCGCGCAAGTGCGGCATCTGCGGCTAATGCTTCCCAGACGCAGAGTGCCTTCACCGGGCAACGCAGTGAGCGGAGTTGCGTGTGGCGAGGCGATGCGATTGCCGCAAAGAGTCTACAAGTCAGGGTGAAGGCCCGGAGGTCATCTGGGGAATCTATCCAATCCGTGATTTCATGGAAGATGTCTGTTGGGATAGCAAGGACGCCATCAACAGCCGCGTTCTCTGTTCATGCGCAGTGAGAGCCGATACTTTTGTGTATTATCTGTGCTCACCTGGAGTTTCAACTGCTCTCGTTGTCACGGATGGTGAAGTTGACAGGGCCGACATTGGATGGCGAAGGTGGAGACAAACCGAAACGGGAGTCAAGACCTCGAGTCGTCGCGGCCCGGGTCAGTGATGTGGCACGTGCCACCAGCAAACTACGGTGGCGTCGCCGCCGTCGGCCCTCTCGCGGCCCATCCTCCACTACGGCCAACACCGCGCGCCGCAGTCCATCCACATCATTGTTGTGCCCCTCATTCGTAGTGTCTTTCAGTTCTGCACACTCTTCCCATCTTTCGCAATATCTCTCTCGAGTCCCGGTCACCCTAAGAATTAGAGTGTTATTCCCGGAGTATCTCTAATTTGGCGAGTACCTTGTCAACTCACTCAGTGGTAAACGAATCTAGGAGGCGAACTTCTCGTGGCACAGACCGAGTCAAGGGCCGTTACGCACGTGATATCAGTATGTGGCCCACTTGAATAAAGCCTTGACGGTTGGCCCTAGTTTCCGTCTCTCCAACATGGCCTTCCTTCGCAAAATCTTCTCGTCGACCCCTCGTGCAGCAGAGGTGGTGTTTCCAGAGGAAGATCTTCTCCACAGCGTGCCTCAAGGTGACGGGTTCTTCGTCACAAGGCCAAATGCCCTGCTCAAGGCGGGCCGCTACAAGGTCCTCCGCAAGCTGGGTAGAGGACGTTGCTCAAACACTTTCCTCGTCGAAGATCTCTCACCGAGGTGTGCTCTTTTTTCTTTGGTCGTGAACTCTTCTGAGCATGCAGCAGGGATGAGGTCAGATACTTGGCGGTCAAAGTCCTGTCCGTCTACTCTACCATCGCTCTCGAGAAAGGCATCATCCACGAGCTCGACATTCTCCAGGCCATACATGATTTGCCACTGGGCACTATCAGGCCGCCTCTCCCTAGCCTTCTGGATCACTTTGCCCAGCGAGGACCTCACGGGGTTCACTATTGCTTCGTGACCCTGCCCCTACGCTCGACCATCCACTCAGAACGCGCCATTTCCCCGACAGGAAGACTCAGCATCTACGTCACGAAGCCTATCATTTATTGCACAGTGGGTGCCGTGCAGTTTCTACACGCGCGCGACATAATTCATGCAGGCATGTGGCACCTCTCCTTTTTTTCTCGCTTCCGCGTCATCTTGGCTCACCGTTGTGTAGATATCAAGGCTGACAATGTTCTACTTTATGGTGCATTGACGGCGGATATCGAAGAAATTCTCGCAAAAGAGCCGCCATTGGTCGACGGCACGTTCGAATTCGAAGGCGAACAATACCCGATGATTCGTTCACAACCATTGTCATCCGAGATGCCACTGTGGAACACGTCACCCTACTGGTCGGAAACTATCTATACCATTTTGAGTGATCTTGGTTCAGGTTCGGTGCTCTTGATTCTTTGTCTTCAAATCTTGGTGTGCTCAAGCTTTGAGCACAGCGCTGTGGCTGGATAAGCCCATGCCTAGCGGCGATATCGGGGCTTTTGCGCTACGTGCGCCGGAGAACCTGATCCGCGCGGAGTGCGGAAAAGCGATCGACATCTGGGCTATCGGTTGCATGGTGCGTGGGCTGTCAACGCTGCTGTTTGCGTTCTCTGCACCGATCAGCGCTGACGACGTTCTGCAGACGTATGAATTGCTCACCGGCCAAATTCTCTTTCAACCTACACCCTCTGACGACCTCACGCCGGACGAAAGTCTCCTCCTTCTCCAGTATGCTCTGACGGGAGAGACGCTGAACAAAGAGCTTGTCGAGCAATCTCGGGTCAGGGATCAGTACTTCGACGGCGAAGGTGAGCTTTGTTTGCGTCGCCACATCCGAGCACGATGTCTAATTGGCATCGCGAAGGTAACTTGATCAAAGCCAAGACAAACCCTCACCCGTCTCGGACCATCAAGTCACTGTTGGAACAGAATAGCGAGCTCACTGCGAAGCACGTCGACGCTGCTTCTCGGTTTATTGGAGACTGCTTGCGGCTGAACCCTGGAGATCGAATGAGATCAGCTGGGAATGCACGAGTGGTTGGATACCGCGTTTATGGGAGACGCAGAGGATCGTGAGGACAGTTGACGATCTAGCTGACCAGTCCTAGGCTACCTATTCTGTAATGCTCCAGTTCTGTAATTGCGAATGTGATGTAACTTGTACGACTGTTGATTGTTGGCCGACCGCGCAACGGGGGATGCGCAGTTGGTGAGCCCGACCAATTCGCCGATCGCTCGGTGACTGGCGCGATCGGACCCGGGTGCGACATATTCCTGTGCGAAGGCCAAGGCAATGTCGAGGAGGAGAATACACGTCGGACGGCGTGAGGAAAGGAAGGCCATGTATTTGTATCGTGGTAACAAAGCAGACGCGCGAGCTCGGGAACGACCACCAGTCAGGTCCACCCTGCCTCTGCGCCGCAAGCCTCGCCTGCGAACCGGGAAACCACCGCGCCTTGCGCCCACACAAGTCAGGTCCCACACAAGTCAGGTCCATGACAAGAATTATGATACAGAAATGTAGGATGACAGGGAACATAGAAGATATAGAGTACAAGGATGCAGTGCCCGAATGAGGTGGTCAGGGAGAGAGTCAAGACATACCCTTATCGGCCGGACTCTGCACCCTCATCTGATGTGCGTCCAGCACTAGCTATGATGCCGCGAACATAGTCATTTGCGTCGAATGTCATGGCTTCCGTGTCCGTCAGGACGCCGGCCATACACAAATCCCTCATGCGGGGATGCCAAGCATGAAAAAATGTTAGCGTCACAGTGAGATGGGGGCGAGGATGCCCCATCCCGAGCGTCTTCATTGACGCCAGTATATCCACCGCATGGCCAGGCGCACAGCGCAGAGTGTGCAGATTGGGGAGCACCGCCGGGGGAAGCGTCAGGGGAAGTTCCACGAGGTCTCTGTCGGTGATGGCGAAAAGGTCCATCCCCGCAAGCTGACGACAGCTAAAAAACTCGTCGACTTCAAGACACCGGATATTGGGATGAGCCACCACAAACGACGACGCTTCCTCGGGGTGGCATGCCACGCATCGAAGTTTGACATGCTCCAAGTCCGGCCACCGGCCGCTCAACACCGATGTCCCGAAAAGTGGAGGGAAAAAACCCTCCGGAAATGGGTCGGGGAAACAGAGCTTCAGCGTCTGAATCGATTGTGATTGGCCAACGGTTTACATCGTAACAAAGAACGCATCGTACCTGGAGTTTTGGGCATCGCTCACGCAGCATGATACCGAGAGCCTCTCCGTCGGACGGTAGCGCTCCGAACCCCAATGCCTCTGTCTCGTATTCTAGGAACGTGAGGTTTGAGAGGGAGAAAATCTAAAGTTGTGTTAGAAAATGCGAGGGCGGTACTAGGCTCGGTCGCTCACATTGGTGAGGTTAAATATCACCCCAAAGTCCCCTTCCTCGACAGACAGCACCGTCATGCTCCGGCACGATCGCAGCGCCGTCCACATGTCATCGCGATCGTTTGCGGGACGGAAGTTGTAACGTTCAGACTTCCATTTGAACGAAAGCAGGCTGCTCATGTTGGTCAATGCTGCCATCAATGGCTTCTCCACGCGTTCCCACATATCGCGGTCGAAGACATAGTCATGCCTGGCACAGCAATGCCAGCAGTCCGGACTGGCTTTGCAGAACGACAACGGAAGATGCCATCCACCGCGGGGGGCATAGCCGTCCCGGATTTCGATGTGGCGGACGTTGCGCGCAAGCGCTGCATCTGAGGCTAATGCTTCCCAGACGCAGAGTGCATTCACCGGGCAACGCAGTGAGCGGAGTTGCGTGTGGCGAGGCGATGCGATTGCTGCGAAGAGTCGACAAGTCAAAGTGAAGGCCCTGAGGTCATCTGAGGAGTCTATCCAATCCGTAATTTCGTGGAAGATGTCTGTTGGGATGATAGCAAGGACTCCGCGATCAACAGCCGCGTTCTCTGTTCATGCGCAGTGAGAGCCGATACTTTTGTGTATTATCTGTGCTCACCTGTAGCTTCAACTGCGCTCATTGTCACGGATGGTGAAGTTGACAGGGCCGAAATTGGATGGCGAAGGTGGGAGACAAACCGAAACGGCGGGAGTCAAGAGTCAAGAGTCGTCGCGCCGCAGGTCAGTGACTGGGGCACGTGCCACCAGCAAACTACGGTGGCGTCGCGCGGCCCCCTATCCTCCACTAGAGGCTATGTACGGCCAACCACCGCGCGCCGCAGTCCATCCACTGTGCTCCTCATTCGTAGTGTCTTCCAAGTTCGTCGCACTCTTCCCATCTTTCGCAATATCCCTCTCGAGTCCCGGTCACCCTAAGAGTTAGAGTGTTATTCCCGGAGTATCTCTAATTTGGCGAGTACCTTGTCAACTCACTCAGGGTAAACGAATCTAGAAGGCGAACTTCTCGTGGCACAGACCGAGTCAAGGGCCGTTACGCACGTGATATCAGTATGTGGCCCACTTGAATAAAGCCTTGACGGTTGGCCCTAGTTTCCGTCTCTCCAACATGGCCTTCCTTCGCAAAATCTTCTCGTCGACCCCTCGTGCAGCAGAGGTGGTGTTTCCAGAGGAAGATCTTCTCCACAACGTGCCTCAAGGTGACGGGTTCTTCGTCACAAGGCCAAATGCCCTGCTCAAGGCGGGCCGCTACAAGATTCTCCGAAAGCTGGGAAGAGGACGCTGCTCAAACACTTTCCTCGTCGAAGATCTCTCACCAAGGTGCGCCGTTTTGTTTTTGGTCATAAATTCGTCTGAGATGCAGCAGGGATGAGGTCAGATACTTGGCGACCAAAGTCCTGTCCGTCTCTGCTACCATCGCTCTCGAGAATGGCATTATCCATGAGCTCGACGTTCTCCAAGCCGTACATGATCTGCCATCGGGCACTATCAGGCCGCCTCTGCCTAACCTCCTCGATCACTTTGCCCAGAGAGGACCCCACGGGGTTCACTATTGCTTCGTGACCCGGCCCCTACGCTCGACCATCCACAGCGAACTCGCCACATCCCCGACGGGAAGACTCAGCGTTTACGTCACGAAGCCTATCGTCGATTGCGTAGTGAGTGCCGTGCAGTTTCTACACGCGCGCGACATGATCCATGCAGGCATGTGGCACCTCTCCGGTCTTACTCCCGCGTTATCTTGGCTGACAGCTGTGTAGATATTCAGGCTGATAATGTTCTACTGTATGGTACATTGACGGCGGATATCGAAGAAATTCTCGCAAAGGAGCCGCCATCAGTCGACGGCACGTTCGAATTCGAAGGCGTACAATACCCAATGATGCGTTCACAACCCTTCCCATCCAGAATGCCACTATGGAACGTGTCGCCCTTTGACTCGGAAACTATTCACGTTATTTTGAGTGATCTTGGTTCAGGTGCGGTGCTCTTGTGTCTTCGGAATGTCGGTGTGCTCAAGCTTTGAGCGCAGCGCTGTGGTTGAATAAGCCGATGCCTAGCGGCGATATCAGGGCTTTTGCGCTACGTGCGCCGGAGAACCTGATCCGCGCGGAGTGCGGAAAAGCGATCGACATATGGGCTATCGGTTGCATGGTGCGTGCGCTGTCAACGCTGCTGTTTGCGACGACCTTCTCCAGACGTATGAATTGCTCACCGGCCAAATTCTCTTTCAACCTACGCCCTCTGACGACCTCACACCGGACGAAGATCTCCTCCTTCTCCAGTATGCCCTGACAGGACAGACGCTGAACAAAGAGCTTGTCGAGCAATCTCGGGTCAGGGATCAGTACTTCAACGGCGAAGGTGAGCTTTGTTTGCTTCGCCACATCCGAGCACGATGTCTAATCGGCATGGCGAAGGTAACTTCATCAAAGCCAAGGCAAACCCTCACCCGTCTCGGACCATCAAGTCACTGTTGCAACAAAATAGCGAGCTCACTGCGAAGCACGTCGACGCTGCTTCTCAGTTCATTGGAGACTGCTTGCGGCTGAATCCTGGCGATCGAATGACTGCTGATCAGCTGGGAATGCACGAGTGGTTGGAGACCGCGTTTATGGGAGACGCAGAGGATCGTGAGGACAATTGCATGACGATCTAGCTGGCCGGTCCTATGCTGCTCAGTCTCTGATGCTCTAGTTCTGTGATTTTCTCTGTGCGAATGTGATGTTACATATGCGATTATTGACTGTTGGCAGAGTGACCGCTCAACCGCGTAAATGCGCAGTTGGTGTTATCCATTGCGCCCATCTGAGCCGCCGATCGCTCGGCGACTGGCGCGATATGACCCAGTGAATGAGCGAAGGGCCAGGAAATCTGCAGTCAGAGGATCTCCCTACGAGTGCATCGGACAGCATGAGCAGCTTTTGATGTGACTGCTTGGTGGTAACAAATAAGACACGCGAGCTTGGAATTGCGAGGATGAATACATGTAAGATGACAGCCCAGGAAGTAAAAGGTACATGAACAAAAGCATGCCAAACCGGATTTGAAGACGACGCATCGTTCTAATGGAACATACTGTAAACAAATAATATCAGTGCCCGGCGTGCGGTGGAAAACGTCAGGACACACCACGATCTAGGGCACCTATAGCTCTGTACCTTCGTTTGCTGAGCTTCCAGCACTGGCTATGAGGCCGCGAACATAGTCATTCGCGTTGATCGTTATGGTTTCCGTGTCCGTCAGGATGCCGACCATACATAGATCCCTCATGCGGGGGTGCCAAGGGTGGAAATTTGTTAGTGTCACAGTGAGATGTGGACAAGGAGTTCCGATCCCGGGCATCTTCATTGCTGCCAGGATATCCGCCGCATGGCCAGGCGCGCAGCGCAGGGTGCACAGCTTTGGAAGCACCGCCGGGGGAAGCGTCAGAGGAAGCTCCACGAGGTCTTTGTCGGTGATATTGTAAATTTCCATCCCCGCGAACTGACGACAGCTGAAAAACTCGTCGACTTCAAGAAACCGAATATTGGGATGAGCCGCCAGAAACGATGACGCTTCCTCTGGGTGGCACGCCACGCATTCGAGTTGGACATGCTCCAAGTCGGGCCACCGGCCGCTCAGCACCGATGTCCCGAACAGTGGAGGGGGATAACCCTCAAGAATTGAATTGGGGAAACGGAGCTTCAGCGTCTAATTTGTTCCGGTCAGCAAACGGTTCAAATTGTAACAAGAGAATGCCTCGTACCTGGAGTTTCGGGCAGCGGTCACGCAGCATAATACCGAGAGCCGCTCCGTCGGACGGCAGTCCTTCGAACCCAAACGTCTCCGTTTCGTATTCGAAGAACGTGAGGTTTGACAAGGAGAAAATCTAATGACATGTCAGAATATGTGAGGGAGATACTAGGATCGGTGGCTCACGTTGGTGCAGTGGAATATTTCCCCGAAGTCCCCTTCCTTGACGGACAGCGCCGTCATGCTCGAGCACGATCGCAGCGCCGTCCATATGTCATCTCGATCGTTTTTGGGATTCAAAGGGAATTTGTACACATGAGATTTCCATTTAAGCGAGAGCAGGCTGCTCATGTTGGTTAATGCAGCTACCATCGGCTACTCCACGCGTTCCCACATTTTACGGTTGTTGGCGGAGTCATGCCTGGAGCAATGCCAGCAGTCCGGACTGGCTTTGCAGAACAAAGACGGAAGATGCCATCCACCGCTGGGGGTAAGGCCGTCCTGAATGTCGATGTGGCGGACGTTGCGAGCAAGCGCTGCATCTGCGGCTAATGCTTCCCAGACGCAGAGTGCAGTCACCGGGCAACGCAGTGAACGCAGTTGCGTGTGGCGAGGCGATGCTATTGCCGCAAAGAGTCGACATGTCAGTGTGAAGGCTCTCAGGTCGTCTGGAGAGTCTATCCAATCCGTGATTTCGTGCAAAATCTCTGTTGGCATGTTAGCAAGGACGCGGCCAACAGCCGCTTTCTCTGTTTTTGTGCAGTCAGAGTTGATACTGTTGTGCATTATCTGTGCTCACCTGAAGTTTCAGCTGCGTTCATATTGTCACGGATGTTGAAGTTGACAGGGTCGATATTGGATGGCGAAGGTGGGAGACAAACCGAAACGGCAGTCAACGGAGTCGTCGCGGCCCGGTCACTTGGATCAGTGACTCGGATGTGGCACGTGCCACCAGCAAACGACGTTGAACCTCCACTGCGGTCTACGGCCAACCCCCTGCGCCGCATTCGATCCACATCGTTGTTGTGCTCCTCATTGTAGTCCTAATTTTTCAAGTTTTGCGCACTCTTCCCTTCTTTCGCAAGATGCGGCTCCTCCCGAGTCCCGGTCACCCTAAGAGTGAGAGTGTTATTCCCGAAGTATCTTGGCGAGTACCTTGTCAACTCACTCGGTGGTAAACGAATCTAGCAGGCGAACTTCTCGTGGCACAGACCGAGTCAAGGGCCCATCATTGTTTGCTTACGCAATGCGTCGATGTTGACTTGCCGGACCACCGCCACGCAGAAACTTCTTGTTACACTCATTTCGACACCTTGGTGCCCGACTTTTTCTTCCATTGCGCAACGTAATTTTCTCAACTTCAGCTCGTTGTGCTCAATGTTATTCTCTCGGGATGCGCAGCATAGCCGCTGGCTTCGTATCAGGTCACTCGGAGGTCACAGGACTCTGAGCGAGCCAGCAGTCGATTCAAGAGTCCACTCACTTCAAGTTTGACCTCCACGACGCCCCTTCACGCTGGTAGTAGTCAAAATTTGGGAACCAGAGGCCCGACGCACACAGAGCTCATGGAGTTGGAAGCTGAGCGGACAGTGCGTTCCTTTCTTACTGGACCAATGCCTCAACTCACACGAACCTACATCTATCACCCATCTTCACTCATCAACCCAACAAAACCCACCTTAACTCATGGAATTAAGTACGCATTCCGCATCCAAGAGAATTCCGTGAACTTTGATCATCCGAATGGCGACGCCGTTGTGCCCCCGTATGTGTTCCCCACCCTCCCAAAGCAGACGCCTGCTGGAGCGTCCGGGGCCCTGCATTCTTAACCTCGTCCCCTCAGAGCCGTCGACGAGCCCTTGTCACGCCGTATCAAGCGTCGTTTCGGCGGATACCTGCACGTATACACCCTTTGCAGCCTCTTCGCCTCGCTGGGAGGGTTCCTCTTCGGTTTTGACACCGGTATGTTCTGTTTTCAGAGAAAGGGATTAGATAAATTTTGATTTTCAGGGTTCACGCGCTAGGATCCATTGGCCCCGTCATCGTCATGCCCGCCTTTGTCTCGCAGTTCCACCTGCACTCGCCGGTCTTGCAAGGTCTCGTTGTCTTGACCATCCTCCTCACCGCCTCTGTGGCCTCCCTCTTCGCCGGCGTGCTCTCCGACCGCATCTCGCGCATACGCACGTTTGCAATCGGCGGTGCGGTCTTCAGCATCGGCTCCGTGCTCTGTGCCTCTGCGTCCAGTCCCGCAGCTCATATTTGGACGGTGTACTTATCGCGGGCATCGGAGAGGGGCTCTTCCAGTCCATCGTCACGGTGTACAACCCCCGAAATTGCGCCGACACAGTACCGCGGACGGCTGTCGTGCACGACACAGCTGTACGTGACCATTGGGCTTGCGGCCGAGTACTTCACATCATACGGCACCCTCAAGCTAGTGCGGCAGCGTCATTGCTGCGACGATGCTGCTCATCGGCACGCTGTACGCAACTGGCGCATCTGCCGCGCCCGCAGGGCGCTGGACAATCATCGCGCTAATTTACATCTTTCTCGGCGCGTTCTCAATGAGCTGGGCGGTCGTGAACCGCATCTACTGCTCGGAGATTCAGCCGATGCGCACGCGCGCCGCCGCGACGAGCCTCGGGCAGTGCGCGAACTGGGTGCGTGTCCTTCTCTCCCTCTCCCTCTCCACCTCTGAGCTGAGTGCTGACCGGCGCGCGCAGGGCGTGAACTGGATCATCGCGTTGTCGACGCCGCTGTTCCTGTCAAAGTCGTCGTCGGGCCCGTACTTTTTGCTCGGCACGTGCTCGCTGGTCACTGTCGTCGTGTGCGTGCTCTTCCAGCCGGAGAGCCGCGGCGTGTCGCTGGAGGGGCTCGACGCGATCTTCGAGGTCAGCCCGTGGCGTAAGTTCTTGGCGCGCAGGGCTCGCCGTGCGCATGAGGAGGCGTACGTGACGCGTGCGCAGGGGATCTGATGGGGGCGTGAGGCTTTGGAGCTGTGGAGGATTCCGTCGACTGATGTACTTTGCTTGCCCTCTGCTTTTTGCATTTGCTTCGATCTTACACATCGTTTTCCTCCAGAATATACTCTCGTCTAGAGAAGAATTCTCTATAGCTACACAGATCGTCAATGCTCCAGAAATTCGACATCATTATGTACGCAACAGCTGGCCTTAGCAGAACCAGCACGCGTGAAGACACCGACCGAGAGGTTCTGACTTACCCCGCACGTGATATTAGTATGTGGCCCCTTGAGTCTTGACGGTCAGCCCTGGTTTCCGTCTGTCTCTGTCCACTCCGTGGCATCCCTTCGCAAAATCTTCTCGTCAACCCCTCGTGCAGCAGAGATGGTGTTTCCAGAGGAAAATCTCCTTCTCAACGTCCCTCAGGGGGACGGTTATTTTCTCACTCGGCCGGGTGCCCTACTCAAGGCCGGCCGCTACAAGGTCATCCGCAAACTTGGAAGAGGAAGCTCCTCAAGCACTTTCCTCGTCGAAGATCTCTCACCGAAGTATGTCCTTTTGTATTTGTCTCAGCAGTCTTCTGAGCACGCATTATAAGGCATGGGCTTGAGTACTTCGCGGTCAAAGTCCTGTCCGTCTCCTCTACCATCGCTCTCCAGGAAGGCATTATCCAAGAGCTCGACGTTCTCCAGGTAGTAAAAGATGGGCCATGGGGTCCGGGCCATATCAATCCGGCTCTTCCTATTCTCTTGGATCACTTTACCCAGCAAGGACCTCACGGGGTTCACTACTGTTTCGTGACCTGGACCTCATGCTCGGACGTCGGCGCCTTTCGCGCCACTGCCCCGACGGGGAGCCTAAGCGTCTACATCGTCAAGCCCATCATTGCCGCGACAGTGGATGCCGTCCGGTTTCTACACACGCGCGACATAATTCATGCAGGCACGTGGCTCCTCTCCATTCTCACTCCCACGTCATCTTGGCTGACTGCTGTGTAGATATCAAAGCGGATAATGTTCTATTCCATGGGCCAGGGACGTCAGAAATCGAAGAAATCATCGCAAAGGAGCCGCCAGTGATCGACGGCACGTTCGAATTCGAAGGCAAACAATACCCAATAATGCGTTCACAACCCTTCCCACCCCACATATCATGGAACGCGTCGCCTTTCGACGCGGAGACTATCGACATCACTCTAAGTGACCTTGGTTCAGGTGCGGTGCTCCTGGGTTTTCGTATGCGTAACTTTCGTGTGCTCAGGCTTTGAGCGCAGCCCTGTCGTTAAATAAGCCGTTGCCTAGCGGCGACATCGGCGCGTTTGCACTACGTGCGCCGGAGAACGTGATCCGCGCAGAGTGCGGAAAAGCGATCGACATCTGGGCTATCGGCTGCATGGTGCGTACGACTGCGCGGTCACCATTCCTCTTTGCGTTCTCTGCCCCGACCAGCGCTGACGATGTTCTGCAGACGTATGAATTGCTTGCCGGCCAAATACTCTTCAAACCTGCGCCCTCTGATGACCTCACACCGGACGAAAGTCTCCTACTCCTTCAGTACGCCCTGACGGGAGAGACTCTGAACAAAGAGCTTGTAGAGCAATCGCGGGTCAGGGAACAGTACTTCGACGACGAAGGTGAGCTTTGTTTGCTTTGCCACATCCGAGCACGATGTCTAATCGGCATGGCGAAGGTAACTTCATCAAAGCCAAGGCAAACCCTCACCCGTCTCGGACCATCAAGTCACTGTTGCAACAAAATAGCGAGCTCACTGCGAAGCACGTCGACGCTGCTTCTCAGTTCATTGGAGACTGCTTGCGGCTGAATCCTGGCGATCGAATGACTGCTGAGCAGTTGGGCATGCACGAGTGGTTGATGACCGCGTATATGGGATGCGCAGAGGCTCATGAGCACGATTAACGATTTTGCTGCCGGGTCCTATGCTGTTCAATGTTTGCCACCGCCGTGCTCGCCACTTTATTCGTGTACATGTACATATTGTGTGCAGTCTTCGTCGCCGCAAGACGGTCGTTTCGCCGGATCTCCCCCAGGAATTCTTCTGCCTCGAGGAGTACGATCATGCGCAAACTCGTGTTCATGGTTGTAACTTGTGACGATCGTTGTGCTGCTGACATGCATGACGTCCACTATATATTGAAAAGTATTATTGTTCATTACGCTCATTGCAAAATTGAATCTCGTGCATCCATACGCCCGGTACATTGAGATAATAGAGTGCCAATCGTAAGAGTCCGTCAATATGTCGCAGAACAGCGTGCAATGGAAGCCACGCTGGTTGATCGCAAAAAGGACGATCAAACTTGCGGAAGGCCGCTGTGTGCCCGCTGCTTCGGGCGCAGCTTGGTGTCCCTGCTCTGGAACGTGACGGCGCCGGTGTTCTCTGTCTGGATCGTAGACATCGTAGGCGTCGTAGGCGCCGTCGACAATAACGGGTACATCGACGACTCCGACGTATCCTACAAGCCCCAAGTACACTATCAGCGCACACACCCAAACCAGAGTCGGGGTAACGCACGTAGTAACTCGGCGGTACCTGCTCAGTCGGCAAGGATAAGGTCTTCGGTGGTGCCTGCTCAAGCGGCAAGAATACGCTATACCCGTCATGAAACATGTCCACATGTGTGTCCGGTTGTGGCGCGTTGCGGCGCAGGCGATTTCGGCGGACGAGCCATGCGGCAATTCCAGCTATCAGCGCGAGACCGACGACGCCCCCGCCGACGCCGCCCGCGATCGCGGCGACATGCGAGCTGTGCCTATCCCTGGAGTCCCCCTCCGGGCCTGACGTGGCCGAGGGGGCTGCGGTAGCGGTGGACTCGGGAAAATCTGAGACATGTGTCGTCAGGGAAAATGGAAGATAGAGGCTCAAAGAGAGCAGCATACCTCCTGCGGCGAAGGCAGTGAAGTTGTTCCATGTGTTGTTTCCCTGCGGGCGATCTCAGGACGCGTCCTGCGGGCGAAGCGCGGGAGAAGGTGCTTACGGTCGTGTCGAGGAAGGCCCAGTGGGGGACGCGCGTGCCGGTCGGGATGTTAAATGGATACCTGTGCGGGGTTCAGGATTCTAACAGGGATCAAACAGCATCGGGATGATAGCACTGACGTTCCGGGCTGGGACACCTGCGTGCAGTTTAACGTCCACCCCGGCGTCCATCTGCGGCGATAATTAGCGCATGCGCCACACGTGCAGACTGTTACGCACGTGGGCCACAGGGAGCCCTGGCAGGCGGAGCATGCACTAAGCAGGTTATACACGACGCTGTTGCAACTGCAGGCGGGCCCATTCTTCTCGTTCGACGGGCCCAGATAGTAATGGGGGGGTGTTATCGGTGATATATTGAACGCACCCCCACCCCCACTCCCAGCGATGCACACCGACTGCAAGTACCCGGCGACCTCGCAGGGGTTCTGCCCGAGCGAGTTGTACGACTGCGCGTGGTGGTCAGCGCCGCGTACGGGCGGGCGAGACAATAACAGCCACACACCCATAGCCATCCAGTTTGGCAGTCGGGCGCGGTGATTTGGCCGAAGGCAGAGGGGGCGAAACTGAGCGTGGAGACAACGAGGGCAGCGCGCAGAAGGGACATCGCGGGTGCTCGCGGTTGTGTGCGGTGGGGGAGGATAGGCAGTTGAGTGCTCGCTTACAGGGAATATTTCAATGGGCTGGGAGGTATACATGATCGGGGATGAACGGCCTCGACGCCGTCTTGCACGACCACCACGCTCCCGCCAATACTGGATTGTTAGCCCTTGGACCCAGGAATCGTATCGTTTACGCTCTGAAACACCTCCGAGTCGCCCGCCGCGCAACATTCCATGGTAGCCGGCTTCAAGTTTCGAGATCAAAGGTATCAAATGTACATCGCATCGCCTCCATTTTCGGTTGACGAGGTCTGGCTGAACGGTGACTGTCGGCAAAGGCGAGGCTTCTGTCACAAATTTGCGCGAGAGTCAAGAACGCGTCGACTGTGGGACCCAGTGCGAACCAGGGAAAACATAGAGATATGGAGGTGTCCCTGGTCCTTATACCTGTAGTACATATCGTGAACGAGCACAGGCCAAAGGAGAGGCGTTGACGACGGTGTATCGGTGAAATGGCTGGTCGTGCCACGACTTCGCAAGGATTTGGGCATAACGCGAGCGGACGAATTCCAATTAGTACAAAACTGGGGTTCCTAACTCGGACCTGTCCGACCGTCCGACGAGTCGGACGAGACGGTCCGACAACGACTCAATTCCCCGTATCCAATTCTTTTACGCTGACATTACCCGCCAGAAACACTCCCTAACCGCCGCGCCAACGTCGCGTGGTGGCCCGCCACTCTCGCCATAGTCGCGCTCGGCTGGCAGCCCCAGTCCAACGACAAGCTCATTCAGGCGCCGACCCGCTGCCCAGGACTTCCAGATGCCATGCGATACGAGGCCTAGGGCGCGGGGAAGCCGCTGTGCCCGGGTACCATCGCCGTACGCCACTCTGTTCCGCTCGTGCGTGTCACTGTCTGTGATAGCCACCCTGCCACCGAATTGGCCGACACCCACGCCCTCCCACGCCCTGATCCCTTCATCGCTCTATGATATGCGAGCCTGGCTCGCACCGCATCGCATTGTACGTCATGCGCCAAGCCGCTGTGGTGACCCTGCGGGAGAGGACGGCGGCCATGAGAGCATGAGAGCGGTGGAGACGCCTGCTAGACGCCTGTAGGGCGACTACGTCGTCGTCACGCTCCTCGAGCGCGCTGACGATGCCGTCCTCGCGAAGCAACGCAGTCGACTAGGTGCCGACCTCCCATACATACATACATCACTACTGTCAATTTCTACCAGAAGACAAGACTGAGAGATCACGAATGTCAAATTGTAAGCTAGCATATGGGTGTAGCACTCCCTCGTTCACTGTCCATATCATACACCAACTTCCTTACTATCAATGCAACTCCGGCAGCCCCTTGTATACAGTTGGCTCCGTCTTCGTGTCCACAGACGAGCCCCCATACATAGCATTATGTGTCCCCACGCTGGGCTGTAACGCGGAATACCCATGTCAGCTACCAACGCTTCTACTTGAGGTGCCAGAACGTACACTGAATCCAGGAGTCGACGGCGACGGCATCGCGCTGTACTCCCGTGCCGCCATCTTCGGCTCGAACTGCTCCGCCAATCCAGCGGCCCGGGTGCTCTGCTTGCGGCGGCGCAGGTGGCGCAGCAGCAGCCACCCCAACAGGCCAATAAGCAGTGCACCGAGGATGCCGCTGACCAGCCCAGCAATGAGGGAGACCTTCCTATTGTTGTTTCCAGGGGCGGCGGTGTTGGTCGCAGGCTGCCAAGTGGAGTTCGCCTCCGGGATACCTGGAGGGGAGAGCGTCACGCCCGTCAGGGAGCGGGGTGGCAAACTGCTTACCGCCGACGCCTCGTGCGGACGCGTTGTCCCATCTCTCGTCCGGCTGTGGGTGTGGATGTGGGTCAGGTCGGTGGGCGAGGTATAATAGAAGGACGCACGGCGATGCCCTGGAACGCCCAGAACGGAACATTCACGCCTTCGGGTATCGAAGTTTGGCCCAGTCTACGACGCAAGCGCGGAAATCAGCACGCTCGCGGCGAGGCGAATGGAGAACATCCTCACGTTCCGTTGAGTTTTGTCGCACAATTAGAGCTCCACTCTTGCCATCTGTCCCGCACCTTGTGAGCCATTATCGGCCGAAACAACAGTCACACGTACGTGGTCCAGTTTCCCCCTGGCAGCATGTGCAAGCGCTGATGAGGCAGTAAACTACGGTGCTGCACTGGCATAGGTCATGCGATTGGGACGCGTTGGGGCCCGTGTAGTGCTGGTTCGCAAGTATTGGGGGTATCACAAACTCTATGTAGATGATTAGTTTAGATCGCCCGAGTTGCCGGGGAGAGCTGAACGCGCACGGTTGTTCTGGCATACAGCTTCGATGTGTGCTGAAACTATGCATGGTTCCTGACCGATGGTGTTCGTTGACTGTCCGCGCAAGGTCAGCCACGACTGGGAGTTCTAGAGCACGGTCCAGAGAGGACGGGAAATGAGCCCACGCTAGCTGGTACGCACCCAGCTCCAAATTTCAGGGTCTATAGTGCACTGTGGGGCGGAGACAGACTGGTCCTGCACGGCGACCGCCCGCACGTCAGGATACCAGACAGCAATCAGCAAACCAAGCAAGATGAGGGCTGCGGCCATCGGAGGGAAGGCTCAAGGGGGGCCAGAAAGGAGCAGGCGCACAGGCAGACGCAGCTCCATAGGGCTTTATAGCGACATCAGCACAAGGGGGCGAGCTACGAAATCTGCAACACTCCATAAAGTTCAATTGATGTGGTGTAAACAATACGGACCTGTAATCTCGACATATAGCCCATACATGGCCATACGGGCCGCTCTAAGGTCTTCGCAACTGTTTGCCTGGGTGCGATGGGTGCGATTCTCCCATGGTGCGAGCGCGTAGATAGCAGAAAATTGCGGTGGGTGCAGATCGCGGGCTCTTGAGTCTTGACCGTGGCGAATGTCCAGATGCCCCCGAGCAGCCGGTGTGCCGCGTGCCGCATGACTTTGCTAGACAGAAGCAGGAACATCAGATAGTGGTGCTGATGCCGCAAGCCTGAGTAAATATGTACGCCTCTGAACTCTACAGCAACTTCTTCGACTTCGCCGCCACGACCTTGTTGTGGTTTGTTATTGTCGCTTAGTCTCCATCACGTGACCCTACCTCGCCTCGACTGCGGCGCTGCGCACTTCCACGCGGTTACAACTACCTGCGCGCCTAGTTTGCACGATAAATAGCGGGCGATAATCGCGCACGGGCATCAACATCTTTGCCAATGATGTCGTCCAAGTCGCCAGCCCAGGGACACGCTGACGCATATCCTCTGCCCTACTCCGAAGCGCAGTTGAGCGCTCGCCCTAAGGGAAGGTCGCGTCTTGGCTGGCTTGCCTTCACGGGAATCTCCCTCTTGGCTGTTCTGTTCACTGTCCCGTTCTTCCTGGAACCACAATCTGCGCTGGAGCCGTTCTACTCCCACATCGTCCGGCCGAAGGGTGTATGCACAGGTGTCGACGGCCGCGAGCTCTCGTCGTTCTCGGGCTATATTGGCTTGAAAGGTGATAGCGATGCCGAACCGAAGCGGTCTTTTTTCTGGTAACTTTTCTACGTCCCTGACTTTCGCGCGCCGTGGCTGATTTGCACCCTCAGGTTCTTCGAGGCAGAGAATGACTCTCACAATGCGCCGATCATGTGTGTGCCTTGCTAGTCTTGCCGCTGTCTACGCTGCTCACCTTGCCGTGCCGCCAGCCTCACAATTGGTGGCGGGCCGGGAACGAGTGGCCTCTTGAACCCCATATTCGGCCAGTCGCACTGCATCCTGGGTGAGAATGGGACCTCGCCGAATCCAAACAGGTGGACGGAGAAGTTCAATTTGCTTGCCATTGACCATGTTCGACGTTCTCTTCTGCAGTCTTTGGCCGCTCACTTACATCCGCGTTTCCTTGCAGCCTGTTGGCACGGGATTCTCTTATGGGACGCAGGTCGACAACAGCCGTGACGCAGCATTCGACGTGTATGATTTCCTGCAGAAGTTCTATCGCCTCCACCCGCACCTTGTAAAGTGAGAGCCCACATCTGCATTGCGTGTGCCACTTAACGAGCCAATTTGTCTGCAGGAACCAATTCGTCATCGCGGGTGGGTCGTATGGCGGCGTCTATGTGCCGAACATCGCGACCGTCATTCACGAGCAAAATATCGCCATTGGCCAAGGTCGCGGTCAGCCAGGCGCGGTTCCCATCAATCTTGAGTCCCTAATGGTCAGCAACCCGTGGTCGGTGCGCATCTTCTCATTCTACCCGTCTCCTCCAAGTCTCATTATCCAGCGAACAGGACCCCATTGCCCGCGCGCGCTGGCTGCTCCAGTACCGCTGCGTTGAAAAGAAGGTATATAATGAGACGACGTGCCTCGACCTGTACGCAAAGCAGCCCGCGTGCCTCGAGGCCATTGAATACGCGTACGGGCACTCAACGCGCGAAAATCGCTTCAAGGCGCTCATGCACTGCGGGCAACTTGAAATGGGTGACTCGCATGGCACAGTGATTGAGGATGTCCGGCGCAAGGTAGGTCCGCGCAAACCCTCGGTGCGTACGATGTTGAGGAGTTCCAGTGCACAAATACTTCGGACATCGAGGCATGCTATCCGTCGTTCAAGTGGGCGGGTGATTATTTTGGACACCCAGAGACAAAAGCGGCGCTGGGTGTCCCGGACTTCCTGAACTACAGCGCAGTCAGTCATGAGGTCGGAGAGAAGTTCGCCACAAATGGAGACCAGTTCGTGCCACGCCTCAGTTCGCGCACCAGAGACCGTCTTTCGAGACTGACCAATTATAGCATCTACCAGCATCACCGCCTCTACGAGCCGCTCGTGCGCGAAGGCATTCGGCTTATGCGTGCGTCACTTCCCTTCGCATGCGTCATGCACTCTGACTGTCCTCCCATAGACTATGTCGGTGCGCAGGATGCGAACTGTGACTGGATGGGCGTCTTCTCTTTCGTGTGTTCTACTGCCCCTCGTCATTGCGATTTTAATCTCACTCTACCGCAGTTGAAGCTCCTGAACACACCCTTCCACGACGAGTTTATGAGCGCGCCCGACGTTCCCTGGCCTGCGAAGGAGAACGCCACCGTGCGCGTGACCGGCGCGGGTGCAGGCAACTTCACGTTCGTCTTGCTCACCGAGGCGGGTCACCTTGTATGGTGCTTTGGTAAATCATAAATGTTGTCATGCTGAATTTTCAATCTGAAGGTAACGCATGATCAACCCGCTCTCGTCAAGTCGATTGTGGAACATTGGGTGGAGAACAAGGCATTCGAGGTCAATGAAGCATAGGAACTGTCTCGGATGTACTCGACCGCCGCGCGCGCCGTCAGCTACCTTGCCCACTCAGATGCAAGAGGATGCAGGGGCACGTATACGTAATGTCTGTCCTAATGTCTGTAGTACAAACAAGCTCTATGAACGGGTGGTAGTATAGATGGTAACAGCCTTGGTAGTACACCGTGACCTCTAGACTTTATTTACAAGCTGGTGCCGACCTCTCTAGGCCACGAAGGAATCAATGCCATCATTTCGGTGCCACCAGGACATTCATTCATGATTCGCTCACATTAGTCTCCGTAGCTGACTCAATGACAGATAATAGTTGATCTGTCATAACTCACATCATACCTCGTGTGTTTCCTTCAAAGAGGGAGTGATCGAAGACTCAACCGTGACTCCAAGCTAGCATACAATTTAGCACTCCATCGTCATCCATTTGTCCATACCGAGCACCGACCTCGACACTCAAGCCACCTCCGGTAGCCCCTTGTAGACAAGCACCCTGGTGTCCAAAGACGAGGACCTCTGCGCCACCCGATGTGTCTCCATTGGTGGATACGTCGTCGGTTCATACGGATTCTGAACCACCGTCCCAGACAAGACAACATCAGAATACAGAGACTCTTACAGAGGTGCAAGAACGTACATAAATTCTGTGTGTTGTAGACGGCGAACCTGTGGAAATCGGATCATACGGATTCTGGACCGCCGTCCAGACCAGACAGCATCAGAAAGCAAAGACTCTTACAGAGGTGCAAGAACGTACATAGAGTCTGTGCGTTGTAGACGACGACTCCGCGGCGGTATGGTCCAAGGAGGTCGACGGCACTACGTGGTACTTCGCTGCCGACCTAGCGGGTGCCGGCGCCTTGCGGCAGCAGCAATGCAGGAGCAGCCAGCCCAACAAGCCGATTACCACTGCGGCGGAGAAGCCGCCGACGATCCCAACCGCGAGCGCGTCTTTGTTGGTGAAGTTGCTGCTAGTGGGGGACTGCGCGGCGGCGACGGTGCCGGGGATCCATGTGGAGTTCGCCTCCGGGAGCCCTGGAGGCGCCAACAAGCGTCAAGCGTGCTTGTCAGTGTATTGCTGGGCAGAAGTAACGGGTGGCTTACCGCCGATCCCGCGCGCGGTCACATTGTCCCACATACCATCCTGCAGGGAGCGCGGGGAACGGGTCAGAGCAGTCTGCGAGGGCGAGAAACAAAGGACGCACTGGCAGTGTGACGCCTTGGAACGCCCAGAAAGGCACAGCCACACCCTCGGGTATTGAGGACTGGCTCATTCTGTTACACATGCCCCCCCGCAGAGATCAGAAAACTCTTCACGTCCCGAGGTGAAGAGGGCGATCCTCACGTTGCGTTCAGCATCGTCACACAATTAATGCTCCAATCTGGCCATCTGTCTCGCTCCTTGTGAGCCTCGAGTGGGAAGGAACAAGAGTAGAACATACGAAGTCCACTGCGCCCCTTGGCAGCCCGTGCATGCGCTGATCAGGGAATAGACGACGGTGTTGCATTGGCACATGTCGGCAGAGTTGGACGCGTCGGGGCCCGTGTAGTGCTGCGTCGTAAGGATTGGGGGTATCACGAACTCTGCCACGTGTAAAGTCTAGGCCGTCTGAAGCTCTCAGCGCAGCGCTGATAGACGCACGGTTGTCCTGACATGAGGCCTCAATGTGTGCTGCAACTGCGCATGGGCCCTGGCCGATACTGTTCGTTGCCTGGGTGTATACAGTTAGATAACCATGGGCAACAGCCGAGAAAGAAGGGGAAGCGCGAGTTGTCTGGTACGCACCCAGTCCCAGTCCGCAGGGTCATCAGTGCACTGCGGGGCAGAAACAGACTGCTGCTGGGCGGAGATCGCACACACGGCAGCGATCGAAGAGCACGCAGAAAGGAGCAGGAGAAGCACGTGCCGGGGCGCAAAGACCTTGTCCATCGGCGGGGGACGAAGAGAGAAAGGGGGAGAGGCGAGTGCGGGCACAGGAAGGTGAACATTGAGGGACTTCAGAACATTATAGCACGGCGAGCCTGAGATCAGCGCAATGGGGTTAATCTGTAACAGCACAAATAAATGAATCGTCCAGCGCGCCCCAACGCAGTGCGGACATTTCCGCCACGCGTAGCCAGCACAGGTGAGCGCGGCGCGGATGATAACCACGGCCGACGATGGGCAAATCTAAGTTGCACCAGGCTGTTCGCTGTGGGCGAGTCCGAATACACACCGCGAAGGGAGGCCCGCAACTTGGAGTACGCAGATAGCTGAACTTTGAGCTTACTCCTGGGACAAGTGAAGACAAGTGCGAGGAGGACTGCAGCGGCAACCGTGGTAGCGAGATCTGTGATGGGGCCCGGTAAAGCCCGGCAATGACTTTGTTTGTCCCCACGGGTTCCGTGTCAATTCCGTGACTTCTAATCCATCTCAGGGAGATCCTCCATCAATCAAGTTATGGACTTTTGGCGTTTCTGCCATTTCGTCGAGGCGGTTGCGAATATACCTACTAGTACTAGTCAGAGCTGGCGCCGATCTCTACGTAGTTCGTGAAGTAATGTAAACTGTGCCACCAGGCTATCGCGAAGACATTCGCATAAATTATATCTGGCGCATCTCCTTCGGATTTGCCAAAAAAGAGTAAGGAATTACAAATGTCAATAAGCTAGCATACATAAAGTGCAGCACTCAATCGTCCACTGTCCAAGTACTGTCCATTCTTCATACCGAGCACCGACCTCGTTGCTCAATCCAGCTCCGGCAACCCACGGTAGAGGTAGACAGACGCTCCCGGAGTCTTCATAGACAGAGTCGAGTCGCGTGCCACCCGATGTGTCTCCCTTGACTGGAATCCTGGCGGATAGGTACTCGGATCATCCGGATCCTGGGTGATAGTCATAGACAATGTCAGAACACATATAATTTTTTTCAGGACAAGGACGTACATAAAACCTATGAGGCGTTTCCATCTGCGACGAGTTGAAGCTGTCCAGGTACGGCGACTGCACTGCGCTGTACTCCGACATATCCGGCACGAATTTCCCCGACCCAGCGGACGCGCGAGCCTTGCGGCGGCGGCGCAGCAGAAACCAAATCAACGAACCGACGAGCAGTGCGCCAAGGAAGCCACCGACGATTCCCACCACGAGCGCGCCTTTATTGATTTCGCCGCTGGGGACGATCGTAGGCTGTACGTTATCGGGCACCCATGTGGAGTTCGCCTCCGGGAACCCTGTAGGGCTCGTTAGTGCGTTGCGGTGCAAAAGTGGCGGATGGCTCACCGCCAATCCCCCGCGCAGTCGTGTTGTCCCATCTCTCATCGGGCTGCGTAGAACGGGTCAGGGCAGCGCACGATTGCGAGAAACAGAGCACGCACAGCGACGCCTTGGAACGCCCAGAACGGAATAGCCATGCCGTCGGGTATTGATGACTGGTTCAATCTGTCACGCATGTACCCGAGATCAGTAAACTCGCCGCATCCCGAGGTGACGGGAACAATCCTCACGTTCCGTTAAGTGTTGTCGCACAATTGGCACTCCATTGCGACCAGCTGTCTCGCACATTGTGGGCCTCGTGTGGGAAGGAAGAAGAGTAGAACGTACGAAGTCCACTGGGCGCCCTGGCAGCCTGTGCATGCGCTGATGAGGCAATAGACAACGGTGTTGCACTCGCATATGTTCTGCGAGTCAGACGGGTCGGGGCCCGTGTAGTGCTGCGTCGCAAGTATTGGGGGTATCACGAACTCTGCAAAGACGGTAAGTACATACCATCTCAAGCGCAGCGTTGAATAGACGCACGGTTATCCTGACATGAGGCCTCAATGTGTGCTGCAACGTCGCATGGGCCCTCCCCGAGACTGTTCGTTGTCTGAGAGCACAGATGATCAGATATCCGGGCAGCGGCGCAGGACAGAAAGGGAATCTCGAGTGAGCTGGTACGCACCCAGTTCCAGTTCGCAGGGTTCGCAGTGCACTCCGGGGCGGAAACAGACTGCTCCTGCGCGGCAATCGCCCACACGCCCGCGATCGGGGACCACGCAGAAATGAGCAGGTAAAGCACGCGCCGGGGCGTGAAGACAGCGTTCATAGGAGAGACGAAGGAAACGGAGGGGCAGAAGCGAGCGCTAGCGCGGGCAGGTGCACCTTTATAACCTAGCGAGATCAGTAACCTGTAACGCCTGGACAATTGAAATACTTCTCAGGCGCCCGAATGTAGACTTGCGGGCCTCGCTGCCTCGCGTAGACCTCGCGCAGATGGGCGGCGCGGACGATGACCGGATCCGACCGCGGTACGCGGTAGTATTATTCAGCTCGAAGGCCAAGTCTGGCTTCCACCCGTTCGCGGTGGGTGCGGTTCTTCCGATCCCACCCCGCGGTGGGAGACCCGCGAGCGCGTAGATAGCTGCGAAGACTGACGCAGGTGGAGACCACGGGCACTTGGTGTCCAAGTCGGGCTTGGTGCGAAGCATGCAGCGGCAGGAGCCCACGCGTGCCAGATGGGGATCGGTCGTTTGCTGACATGATGCGCAGAACTTCAATAGCCGTGCTGATGATGTACATTGCAGCGAGTTGGCAGCGAGTATACAGTAAGGCTGCCAAGTACAGCGCCCGGTGCCTGGGGCTAAAAGCTGTGCCGTGGCTGTGCCGTCGCTGCACACGCGTTGTTGGCCGAAGGAGCCGGCTGGCGAAACAACCGAGGAAACCGAATCCTGGGACGCTATGCGCTGGGCATGGAGCAACGAGGCTGGGCGCCGACGGGTATAGTGAGATCGGCCACATCAAGCGTCATGAGACCGACAAAAGAGCGCGGTCAGGGGAGAAGGTTTGCTTCGAGATGCGGGAGCCTTGCGGTGTACTCCTCCTGAGACTTCGGTGCCTGTGGCCAAAGCGCGAGGCACGGGCTTAGCGCTACATGTGTATTTGCAAGCTAGTTAGTATACATGCGACGCTGCAGCCTACAGGCGCCTGCAGCGGTCCGGTGCCTGAATACCAGACCAGCCCTGTAATAGCCAGCGTGCCATAAGTGGATGTACAAGCTGGGGGAAACGACCGCACCGGACGTCTTGAGAGAAGGGGAAAGAAACCTTCCAGCCCCACTGGTGATAAGCCAGCGGGCTCCGGGAAAACCAAGCAGCCGCACGAGGATACGTACACACATGGGTCATGAGAAGGCAGACGGACGCAAGCGGCCGCCGGGACCGGCGTTCAACGTCAGCATCAGCTTTCAAGTTAACTTCGATCTCTGCCCTGCAGGTCGTATCAAGTGCCTTGGCCGCGATTGGACGCTGGGCTGGGTGACGCAAGGGAGTCAGAACGGAGACGGATGTAGAGAGGAATGCGGGCCACTTGCATGTTGACTTAAGTTCTAGGGACCTAGCGAAAGACTTGCCTGTTGAAGAGCAGCCAGTTGATGAGTAGCTGGACTTGGACTTCGTGGCGGCCTCGAAGTCCCAAAGGGTTCGGGACGCCGTCCGGCCATAAGTTGCAACGTCAGGCGCGCTCGCCAGAAAACAGCTGGAGGTATCCTGAGCCCGGTCGGAAGCGAGAGGTCCTGAAAATTGGGCTATTTGGCCGCGTGAGCGTCAGGAAAAGAAGACAGCCGGCACTCACCGCCAGACGCTCGGTCGCATACAAATGATACGTCCGGTGGGCCCGAAGATGTATTCAAGCATGAGCCTGCACATCAATGTTGCTACAACCCCTATCAGTGCACGCACTCGGACTAAGTATGCCAGGATCAGCACTACACAAAGGGAGAGCACGCGCAAGAGCCAACACTTACTCTACGATCTTGCACGTTGGACTATGGTGGGGAACGCGGGCAGGCGACAGGGGATAATAGAGTTGCGACCATATTGCACTAGTTGAACCAGGCGCACCACTCTCCGAAACTCAACTGAGTGTCTGCGAAACGCGTTGACCAGTAGGGTGAGGTCCTGTCCAATCGGCCCACCTGACAGCTCGTCAGCGTCAGGTGCATGAAAGGACCGTTGGTGCACCTACTTACTTGTCAGCAGCCGGCATGCTAGGACGCTCGTATGTCGCAAACCAGTACTTCCGACGGTACACAGGTGTGTCCGAAGAGTAGATGAAACACAAGCTTGAAGCCACCAACGAACCTGAAGCGGCGTGTCCACCGGCAGCATGTCCACAGTGCCCAGGTGCATTTTGTGGTGGGCTGATAGTGATTCTGGGCGACATCGCGGTAGAAGAAAACCCGGGTTACCAGGAATGATATGTCCTTGGTTGCGAACTCATACTATGCAGGATGTGTACCTTGCGGCCGCTTGGTTAATGTCATCACGTGCACGCACACAACGGACTCTTCACCAGCTCCTGCACCTCCTCGATCACAGACCTGTTTCCCATTTCCCAATGCACGTAAACTTACCTCTATATTGCAGCCTCGACATGTCCCGCAAGTCCGCAGCCGCCGCACCGTGTAAGCACGCTCGGTACTGGCAGACGCGGGGCGCTGACCGCGCATACACGCAGGCGCACCACGCGCACTGTCGGCGTCTGGCATTGCGGGCTACTTGCATGTTGACGTTGAGTTCTTGGGACCTAAGAAGATTGCGGGATGACGGGGTGTATGCGGGAGGGGTTCGCTGATTGGAACGATAGCTGCAGACAGAAGGATTGGCAAGGGCAAATCAGACGTCGTCGAACTTCCACTTGATGCCCGCGCCCACGCGCAAGGTCTGCAAAAGGTCTTGAAGAACGCCGGAGCGAAATCGATGTCGTCATACCTCAGGCACTGACTAAATATATGTCTGGATCAGCAACACACGAAGATGCAAGCGCAAGAGCTTGGCAAGAGCCAATACTTACCTATACTTACCCGACGATCTTGGGCACGACGGTTCTCTAGATTCATGATGTACACTGTGGGAAGGACGAGGCACAGACAACGCGGGGCGGGGGTCAGGCAAAGCGCTCTTCAGATAGAAGCAAGTACAGAGTTTATCCGGAGCGCGTCAAAGTGAAGGGCGCGTTGACCAGGAGGATGAGGTCCTGTCGCATCGGCCCACGGCCCACCTGACAGCTCGTCAGCGTCAGGTGCATGCAAGGACCGGCGGTGCACTTACTTACTTGTCAACAGGCGCCATGCTAGGACGCTCGTGTATCGCAAAGCGTACCTTCGGAAGTCACAAGGAGTGCCCGAACAGTCGTTGAAACATGAGCCACTAACGAACCTGAAGCGGCGAACAGGCTGTCCAGAGTGCCAAAGTGCATCTTGTGGTGGGCTGATAGTGATTCTGGGTCACATCGCACAGTAGAAGAAAGCCCAGGGTAGCAGGAAAAATCTGTCTTTGGTTGCGAACTCATTCAATGCAGGATGTAGTGGGGAAGAAAGGCGAGAGCCTCGCGGCTGGCGCGCCGCGCGGCCGCTTGCTTAACTTCATCACGTGCACGCACTCAACGGACTCGGCCCGGGCGACCGGCGCAGCTCCTGCACCTTACTGCACCTCCTCGATCACTGACTGTCTCTCATCTCCCAACGCACGTAAACTTACATCTATATTGCAGCCTCGACATGCCCCGCAAGTCCGCAGCCGCCGCACCGTGTAAGCACGCTCGGTACTGGCATACGCGGGGCGCTGACCGCGCATACACGCAGCTGCACCGCGCGCATCGGCCTCTGGCTCAAGGGCCAACAAACCGCCCCGCGCCGCGCCCTCGGAGCACTCAGATCGCGACGACGACGCGCTGGACCTGGACCTGGACGCAGACATGGACGTAGGCGACGCGGACGAGCCCGAAGGTGCAGACAAGTGCGTCGCGCGCTCACATGCTTGCGCGCATGTATGCTGACTGCACGCGCCGTTACATCTCGCAGGGAAGACGAGCAGCTGCTTGTAATGCTGCGCGAGCTCCGGAGTACGCTGCCACCCCGCGCTGCCGCGATCACCCACTCACTGACCACTCGCCCCGACTCCAGAGAAGTCCACGAAATCGTCCTCCCGAGCGTCGGCGCGCCAGAAGCAGGTGTCCGCGGCGTGCGCGCAGCACCGCGCGCTCGCGGATGCTTTCGTGCGCGACATGAACGCATATATGCGCGTATCTCTCCGCTCTGCCGCCTTCCTTCCCTTCCCGTGCTGCCTCCCATGCGTCCTTCGTCGGTGAGCTGGGGAGCGAGACGGCGTGTGCTGACGCTGGACACTTGCAGAGACAAGATCGCGGGCGACGCGCTCGAGATGGCGGACACGACGGGTGCGGCGGCGCGCGTGCTGAGCGAGGGCGCGCGGCAGTGGGGCGACACTCACGTGCGTCCGTCCGATGCTTCGCTCGGGGCCGTTATCATATCTCATATATCATCGCTAACGCCACGGGCAGACCGCAATCAGCGCCGCAAACGCGATTGCCATGACGAAAGGCGACCTTCCACGCCGACGCGTGGCCGAAGTAGACGCCGCGTGCACGCAGAGTATGTATCCTACTCGGGCTGTCCGCGTGCTGCGTGCTGAGCACAGGTGCAGTCGAAGAGCTGCCCGCGCGCCAGGCCAAGTCGCACCGGCGGCTCATGCGGACGTTGAAGGCTGACTTTGCGCGCCTGGTGGAAGACGAGCAGGTGCGTTCGGCAGATGGAGTGAGGTTTGGGGTGCTGAGGCGATGGCAGGTTGCGTCGGACGCTAATGCGCTCATCAAGAAGATGAAGGCGCTGCTCCATTGATATCCAAGGGGATGCTGGGCGAGGCGACGAGGGCGCGGTGCGTGTGGCCTATCGTGCCCGGGGTCGTGTGCGCTGTATTGTACGCACCCAACGTCATGATATTCTGATAGGAAAAGCCGACGCGGTGTGACGTCACGCGTATGTCGGCGTCGCCACGTGGGAACTGACCCAAATGGGGCAGGAGGCGGTGCCAGTAAAATGGGGGGAAAATGTTGGGCGGTGATTTCGCGCAGTTTGTTCGAGATTTGCTGCGCTCGACGTCGACAACAGCCTCGACGGCTTTAATCTCCTTGTCCTCTCCCCTCTAGAACATACCCCGCCGTCGACCCGCCATGCCCCAACAGCCGACAAGCTCTACTTCTGGACCGCAAAACAGCCCGGAGTCGCACCACTCGACGTCTCCAAGCTCGAGCAAGACGTCCTCACCACCACCGCCCCCTCCAAGCTGCCCCACCCTCTGCGGCGTCCCGCTCAAATATATATCGTACGTCCTCCTTCCCAGCGTCGCGGGGCTCTCGCTGTCGTGTGTCCATGTCCAAGTGGGGCGATATCCATGGCCCTATCAGGCAATGCCACTGCGCACGACCGAGCTGCTCTCCCCGTCGCCCTCGTCGTCCACCGTGCTCACCACCCGTTGTCCGACGCAGATTGGTGACTCTGGCAGTCCAGAATGCCGCCCTCGCACTGCTCATGCACTACTCGCGCATATCGACACCCCCGTCACGCGCCTACTCCGCTGCATCAGCTGTCCTTGCGACCGAGCTCCTCAAGGGCTTCATCTCTCTGCTCATCGCGTTCTCCCGCGTCGAGCTCACACCTCTCCAGTATACCCTCGCCCCAGGTCACTCCCCAAGCCCCGTTGCCAAGTCCGCTCTCCACCCGCGCGTCTTCCTCGCGCGGTGTCGCATCTTGGGCAAAGAGGTGTTTAGACAGGACTGCTGGAAGCTCTCCATCCCCGCTATACTCTACGGTGCGTGCCCTCTTACGTCTTTCCTCCTTCTGGACCGCACTCATGCGTGATGCACCGCCCGACAGTAATCCAGAATAATCTCCAGTTCGTCGCCGCGTCCAATCTAGAGGCCGCGACCTTCCAAGTTTCTTACCAAATGAAAATCCTCACCACCGCCGCGTTCTCAGTCGTTCTCCTCCGCAGGAAACTCACCCCCCTCAAGTGGCTCGCGCTGTTTTTCCTCGCGCTTGGCGTGGGCATCGTGCAAATCCAATGCGGCGCGGCGACCCACGGATCTTCCTCTGCCACCGTGGCCGCGGGCGACGACGTGCACACGATGGTGCCCTTCAAGGGCTTCCTCGCGGTCGCCGCGGCGTGCTTCACCTCGGGGCTCGCGGGCGTGTACTTCGAGATGGTGCTCAAAAACTCGACCGGCGACCTCTGGGTCCGCAACGTGCAGCTCTCGCTCTTTTCGCTCCTCCCGGCCCTGGTCCCCGTCATCCTCGCCCCGTCGGCATCCCCGCTCGCGCCAGCCCACAGCGTTCCCTCCATCACACATCTCTTCGCCAACTTCACCCCCTGGGCGTGGGCGACCGTCCTCACGCAGGTGTTCGGCGGGCTCATCACGGCGCTCGTCATCAAGTACGCGGACAACATCATGAAGGGCTTCGCGACGTCCCTCAGCATCGTCATCTCCTTCCTCGCAAGCGTCGCGCTCTTCCACTTCCACATCACGGTGTCGTTCGTCGTCGGCGCCAGCGTCGTGCTCGCCGCGACGTGGCTCTACAGCCAGCCCGACGGCAAGCGCGTGCCCTTCTTCCGCGCGCGCCGCTCGTCCACGCTCCCGTTCGCGTACTCCCCCGTGCCCACGCAGTCCTCTTCCATCTCCCTCGACTCCGTAAGCTCAACCGGCTCGTCCTCGCCCGCCGAGACGTACGCGACCATGGCGCCGCTCCACCCGTACCCCGTGCGCCCGCTCCCCTCCCGCTCAGCCTCGTGCCATCGCTCGGACGCCGCACACCCTCCGGGTCGCCGTACTCGTCGCCCACGACGCCGACGCCGTCGCTCGCCGGCCGCATCCCCACCGACCACGCCGAGCGCAGCATCCCCGGCCTCTCCTCCATGCGCTCACACAGCATGCCCTCGATCCTCCTCCCGAATCACCACCAGCAGCCCCAGGGCGTCTCGCCCGCCGACGCGGCCGCTGCGCGGCAGAACGCGACGGTATAGAGCAGCGTGGACGCCGGGCGGAGCGGGCGGGTGCTCGGATATATTCTACACCGTTGGCTATTTGATATCTATTTTTATCCTCCGTCGTCGTCGTCGCCCGCGGGTCGGCCTAGCGTCCGGGCGCACACAGACGCGGATTGCCGTGAAGTTTTTTTTCTGTTTTCGATTGCGCAGCGGCGGGATCCCACGCTGCCCGGACTCGATTCACCTGCTCCTCGCACAGACATGACATTATCATCTGCTATTCGCCCCTCATTGGACTTTTCTCGCCGCACTTTGTCTACAGTATATCTATTTTCGCATGCGCACATTGACAGTTATCCGAGTCGGTTTGGTTTCGGTTCCATTGACGATCTGATCTTGAACCTTTTTTCTCATTCCATGCACACTATATGCACCTTACGCACGCACGCACGCACGCACGCACGCCCGTTCTCCCGTCTCCGCTTACCCACCCATGCACGAACTTTCACGCGCTGCGCTTTCGCTCGTTCCCGCCTTCTTTCGCCCGCCCATTCAAGATTGATTCCGGTCCCCAGTGCGGACTGTTGGCCCGGCGCACACTGCGCACGCCGGCTCCTCGTATATATATATCTTCGCAGATGATACCACTTGCCCGCCCCACCTACCCTTACGCTTATTACTCGCTTACTATTGCCTGCTATTTCGCCCGTTACGCTCGCCCGCGCCTTTCTCTTGCTTTGACTTTATCAGCAGGCGTGGGTAGGCGGCGGGGAAACCAATGCGTTCTGGACTTGTATTTATGTTACTTAGCGGTGGATGTGCACAAAGGAAATTTCATTGCCGCAAAATGTTCGAAATCAATGTCACTGCGCACACAGTGGGAATTAAGACTATATGGCGAACTGACTGAGGAGACTATGTTCGCTCGCTGCATGGAGACGGGGTACGCTCAGTGCTGTACGAACCTTCAGCGGACCGCCGCTTGCGATGGCCAATTTCGCAAAGAGTGAAAGACGAGACAAACCTGCGTTTCCAAATACAACAGGTACTGTACATTGCATACCAACACTAATCTCTTACCGGGGCCAATGGCGCTCTCCTACGCAGCCCCATCCAGCAGCGCATCGAGACTGGCACTCCCGCGCCGCCTCTCCAGCGTAACAGGCAGCGCGCCCCTGCCCATCACAAAATGGTCAAGCAGCTCCGCCTCCCACCGCTCCGCGCCCGCGGCCAGCCGCACGTCGAACCCGTGCACCAACAACGCGAGCACGACGCGCATCTCCTGCCACGCGAGCGCGCGGCCCGCGCAGTTCGCGGGGCCCGCCGAGAATGGGATGAACGCGTCGGCGTTGTGCACGACGGAGGACGCCGCGGGGGCAGAAAGGCCGAGAGCGCCGAGAGCGGCGGTCGTGGAGAGCAGCCAGCGCTCGGGCCAGAAGGTGTTCGTGTGCGGGCTGAAGTAGGCAGGGTCGCGGTGGAAGGCGTACGGCGGGACGTAGACGTCTGTGCCTGAGGGGATCAGCCTGGAAATGTGTGAGCAGGGGAGAGGTAGTTGGCTGGAAGCAGGGAGTGTGCTCACTGCCCGTTGACGACCTTCGGCGCGCCGTCGACGACGCGGCGGGTACCTGAAGTCGGCGCAGGCGGCTGCATCCGCAAGGCTTCATTTCTGTGACAACAGGGTCAAATCTTTGTGTGAGCACGAGAGCCATAGGAGCGCGTACATGCATGCATTGAGGAATGGCAGCGTGTCAGCCTCCCGCGCGGCAGCGAACAAGTCTGCGTCACTTCGCGCGAAAAACTCGTCCACCTCCTGCTGCAGCGCGGTCATGTACTTCACGTCGGCGGTAGAGAGGACGTAGTAAATCACGCTGAGGGTGGCAGTGGCGACGGTGTCGGCGCCAGCAATGATGGCGAGCACGCCATCAGCGACAACGTCCGACATGGGTGGTGTGGTCTTTTCGTGCTTCGCCTCGTCGGTCTGGCAACAAATGAGCAATCGATCCATGGAGAAAAATTTGTAGGGGGAGACCGACCAAATGGTACCACAGATCCTTGACCTGCGATCCGCTCTTTACGCGCTGTGTCGCGAAATTAACGCCGAATGCACGCATCGCAAGCAGATCGCGCGAGAACACGGGAAAAGTGCGGAGTGTGCGAGCTCCCCACGGGACTTGGGATATGATTGCTACAGTGCTGAAAGGAAGGGAGGAATTCCATGAGCGCGGAGAGCATGACCGAGCAGAAAGTGATGCACACCGCATAGCGTTTTTGATATGGTTTCGGAGGATGTCACGGTCACCCCGTGGATCTTCGAGCATTTCAAAGCCTCCGCCAAACCTAGATGATCAATGAAAACCAAGGTAGAAACAAACGCAGGAGATAAACGTACGCCATATCGCCCATAAAGTCAAACCTACGAGCCCCATCAGTCAACCTGAGCGTACCAACCCGCGAACTAGCCCTCACGCGAAATAGCTTATCCACGCCGACACGTCCACAGTCCCCTTCTGTCCATCGAGCTTCCTGAACAGCTGCGTCGCGCGCAGGAGCAAGAAGCGCTCGTACTCGCGCAGCGCTTCGGGGCTCATGCCGCGGTTCCACAGGCGGCGGCGTGCCGCGTGCGACTTGCCAGTGAGGACGAGCAGGTTCTGCGGTGCGTTCGGGTCTTGTCGAGCTTCGTATGCTAATGTGCCAATGAGTGGACCGGACGTAGATTGAGAGAGGCATACGCACTGCGTCCTTTGGGCACGCCACCGGCGCCGAGGATCGTTTGGATGCCGTCGATACTGCACACGGACAGCTTGTTCGGGCCTAGCAGCCATAATGGGGTCGTGCTGCAGAATAGGAACAAAAGAAGCACTCACCGACGCGTACGATGGGCCCATAGCGATCGTGGAGTTCCCGAAGGACTACGTGCTGTGTGCCATTCCACACCATCGACAGCGCGCACAAGTTCGACACCCTATACAGGAGTGGACCGGGGAATTTGGCGAGCGGGTGGGACGGCGAGAGGCGGTATACCAGGACGGAGAGGGAGAGCGCGGTGACGTATGTGGCGTAGCATGCGAGAACGGCAGTCGTTGTGGTGGGAAAGGCCTGCAGAGAGGCTGGGAAAGCGAGGACGAGGGCGGGGACGGTGGAGATGAGGGCGAGGACAGGTGCATACGTGTTTGGCTCGTAGCGCTTGAGAGCCCAATGAGTCGCCTAAAGAACCGCGTCAGCTTCGCGCAGCACATGTGGAGAGAGTTGAGACGCACGACACCGAGGGTGGCGACCCGAGCGAGAAGACGCAAGGGACTTGGGATGCCTGCATCGCTCATGGTGGTCTGAGGCAAGAGACGATGCGAGCTACGATGCCTCGTAAATACGGGACGCAGGACCCCGAGGCCTCACGTCCGCTTGCGGGAAAAGAGATGCCCTGTGAGGACGTGCGTACCCACAGTGTCAGAATCACAATGAAACCAAGAGGAAGTGTCCTCCAGCAGCGGAACCCACTCAGCCCAGAGACCAAGCGGGTGTGGATGGGACAGATGGGCGGATGGCAAGGGCAGGTAGGTGCACGGCCTGTTGCAGATGATGATCACCAACTAGACGCCAAATGGAAGTTCGGACGCTGGAGGAACATCGAGGAGCGTCGCGCACAAGAGTTGACAAGGACGGTGATGGTGCTGCGCAAAGACAGCTTGACCATGCAGAGTAGTTCGAGACGAGAAGTTTGATCTCTCTGCAGCTGACCTCTCAGAATATCCTGAGCCTCACGGCGGGCCGTACAACTTCCTCGACAGCGTTTACTTGTCTTGTCGAACCGACAGTACCCAGAATTGAACCTTGCCACAACGATGTTATGGAGCAAAAGATATGAAATAATGGACGGTCAAAGGCGAACTTGAGAAGGCCATGCTCAGGCTGACGTCAACTTCATAGATGCTTATGTAAGACTTACCACGTACATGCTTGCCTCGTCACTGGCTCAGACTCTCAGTGAAAGCCTGGTCACGAACAGACCGTCGTTGGACAGGTCATTAACGTTGGTACCGATGATATCGATTCGATATGAAAGTGTACATTTCAAGGTCAAGATCAACGCGACAGGCAAAATAAACGGCCGACGAATTCTACTTGTAAGGGATACCTAGAGACCGGTTAACATTCAATATTGACCATCAAAGCAATCTGCTCACCATTTTGCAGCTGCAAGTATGGGAGGGGTCGTCAGACCTGGGCGTTTATCCAACAAAGAGAGGCGGCTCACCCTCTGGAACTCATCGTACGCCGTGCTGCGCACATTCTCGTGGGCGTTCTTGACGATGCCCATCATGTAATCCGCCGCCTGCCGCTCTGTCAGGGGCAGCGCGTAGCGGTCGCGCAGGCGGCGGATCGTGCCCTCGCCCTTGAAGCTCGGGAGGCCCGTGTCGAGCATCAGCTGCACGGTGCTGATCAGCTGCTCCGCGTGCGGCCGGATCGCGAGGAATGCTTTGACGCAGAGCTGCTGGAAGAGCGCGTAACCTTGAGAGTAGCGCCCGCCCATGAGCACGACCATCTCGTGGTTTAGCTTGAACGAGTTCGGCTCGAATTTCACGCCCTGGAAAACGCAATAGAGGTCAATGTGATAGTCCTGATTTGAAAAGGGAGGGCGTACTCCTGGACGTGATCATTCGCAAACATCAATCTTAGTGAGTCTACAGCGGCCACACTGGCATACGAGGTACTCATCTATGTCAAACAAAAAGCCAAAATCTGCGGAACCATTCACGTTAAATCATGACAAACGGAGGCAGTCCTTATAATGCGCACCAATATGAACGATGTGTCCCTCGCCGTCTATCATGATGTTGCCGTTGTGTCGGTCCTTGATTTGCAGGATGTAGCAAGCCACGGAGTATGCCGCCATAGATTGAATAAAGTTCAGTCGCGCCTTCTGGAACGCCACCGTATCTTGTCCGCCGTATTTGGCCACGAAAAAATCAAGCAGATCGTTCACTTTCGCGCGGCCCATTTCGTCGCGAGACGTCGCGTTCGGCACCACGTCGATGACACCACACTAGACAAATCACTGTTATGGAAGCTACAGATGAACAAGGTGTGCAGAACCAACTCACGCCTGGAGCAGTTGCAGTGACGCGGTACGGATAGAGGTACAACGTGAGGCCCACGCCGGTGAAGATATTCTTGAACATGGCAATGAGTTGAAGCGCAAGCACGTCTTGACGACAGTCATCTCCGACTTTAAAGATGGCCTGAACCAACACGTCGCGCACTGTGCGATGCTCTTCTCCGCCGTCGTCGCCCGTGATCAAGGAGTCCGGATCTGCGTCAATCACCACCAACTCTTTGCGAACCTTGAATGTCGCCATAAAGGGAGCCTGAACTGCTATCAGATTGCGCATCCGGGAGCGAGGCTGGATCCAGTGTACCTTCGCGTGACTCTGGAGCGGACGACCCGATTTCTTGTCGATGTCGATGACCTTACCGTCTGGGTTGCTCGGCAGATACACGCCGACGTCGACGATGATCTTCGCCATCTCCTCGTCAATCTTTGCCTGCATAAAGTGCGCGGTCAGACATTTCCCAAACAACAGCAAGATGGACTTGCCTTCTTTTCTGGCTTCGTCTTCTTTATGAAGGGCTTTAATTTACCGGAGATTGATGTGACTTCATTGAAGAAGCCAAATTCGCGATCGTAAAAGTCCTTCGCTTCCCCGGACAACGCATCGATGATTTGGCTCATTATGCGGTCAAGAACGGGTTTCATAGGATCCTCCTGGAACTCCATGTGAGCGTGTGAGAAGCGTCGACGGACTGTGATCGTCTCACCACTTCCGCCAGATCGTCCTTGTAACAGTTGGCTTTCATATTCCAGATGATTTGATGGCAGAACAATTGCGATATCTTTGCCGTCTCGAAGATGAAATGGTTGACATAACCTGGGACTGGTTGTAAGTTGACCAGCTTCTACGACAAGACATGTCATACCTCGCTCGTCGTATCGGAGGGCCTGAACAATCTGAGGGACAAAGAAGAATGTCAAGTCGACTGGGTGCTGGGCGAGCACGCGATGGGCGTATTGAAGGATCAAGGAGTCGTTGTGATACCGAGGCTCGAAGAAGGTCACTGCCATAATGGGAGGCACGGGATCCCAGATGAAGAGGTACTGGTAGATATGGTAAGCACGGAATCATTTCAAAACCCCGTGCGGATTCACCTTGAGATCACGCCGGACATGAAGGTCTAATTTTGAGCCAAGCAGGAATCGCAGAGCCTCTGGAACGTGAAGTACGTCCTTCGGATTGGAGCGAACGGACCGACCAACTTCACTGGCAACAATGGGGTGCTTAAACCGTTCCGTGAAGTGGACAGCAATGGCAGGGTCGATCTCCCATACTGTCCGAATGGCAGACATCCACGTGCTCTGGATGGGAACTGAGTGCAGTCCCCAGCAACAGTAAATAGCCACTTACATCCAACAAAGTTCGCTCAACAGTCGGCACGTAGTCGGGCCCGCGCTTGAGGTCGTTGATGGGATTAGCCCAAACCGACAGCCGGTACATCTCGTTCTCAAGGAGCAGCTTCAATGGTACGGCCATGTTCTTCATGCGAGTCACATAGGCTAGACACAGTGAGGTAAGAACAAATTAATGGAAGCCTATAGGGTCTCACTCGAGTTCATGGAAGCAGCTTGCATTGGCCCCAGACTTGATATCTGATGCGACAGACGAGCCGTGTCTAGATTGATGACAGACAAAAACTCTTGCAATAGCCTGTGATCAGCATCCATTTGCACCCGATTTGCTCCATGTGACCATCTGCGGCCTGGTTAGAAGCGGCGGTCGAAACCAATCCAACGTCAACTCACTGTGAGCGCACTGAGAACCAGGAAAACGCGGTCACGTATAAACTCTCCCGCAGCACGTGCTCGCAGAAAGAGTCCAGCCGAGAGCTTTGCAGCGCCTCGAAGCCAAATAGTAGGAACGAAAATCTGGCCTCCCTAGCAAGCGGATGTGTACTGTCATGACGTTAGCAAGCGCAAGACCTGATAAAGAGAGAACGGACCTCATTGTGCGGTGCGCCCTAGCCGAGTGCAACACCATCCGCTGGAATAGTAGCATGAGGCCGGGACGTCGATACCGTGCTGCTTGCAGTCTACTGAACCACATCTGTAAAATCAGTGTGTGAGGTGACAGCACTCGGCGCGCATGACTTGTCGCTCGGTCAATCTTGTCTTTGTCTGTTGGTGCATAATCCACGGGGTGGTAGAACGGATCGTCGTAACTTGGAGAAGACGTCATTCATGAAGCGGAAAGGCCATTGACACTCACTTGAGTGCCTTAGAGAAAATGCCTTTCTCATGTCTAATGGTGGCCATCCAGGCGGCATTGATTTCCGTCATCATCGCGACCTCGAATTCCGGTCGCTCTGATATAACCCATGTTGCAACCTCGATGCCTGCAGCGATGGCTGACGGAGTAAAGACCTCAAATGGTAAGGCAACTAGATAATAAATGAGGGCGTATTCGCACTGTAAGCCAGAGACTGTCAATAGGCTAGCGGGAGATGAAGCACCGCCAATCACCTTCGTCACTGCGATGATCACAGACGCACAGCGAAAAAGGAGGCGCTTCAAGTCCTGGATAGTCAAGGAGATCTTTTTCTCTCTGATCTCTCGGAGTGTCGCCGACATCTTGGCCTTGAGAGCTGCTAACTCCACCATGTTGTCGTTCTCGCTCGGCGGCTGCTCCAAATTATGACCTATGAGCCTGTTTAAGGCTGACAGAGTACAGGATGTGATTCCAAATACCGTTTCTGGATGCGAGTCTCAGGCCAGCGATTTCCCCTGTGAAATATCCCTTCGAAGCTAACTGGCTGGCGAGAATCTTCGCTCGATCAGGTTTGTGCTTGGAGAGCAATGTCAAAGAGTCTGTGCAGGCGTCCTTTTGAGATCACGCAAGCCGATGTGAACGAGGGCACGTACATAGCTTGCGTTCGACTGGACCAACAGCCTTCCCGAAGTGCTCTGCAACAGATGCTCCCAAATCCACCGAGTCGATCGGCGTCAGGGACTGATTGACAGAGAGATATTTCTGCGTGGAAGGCATTCTAAGTAAGAGGAGTTTCAGGTGGCGCGCAGAGGATGGACATACCTGTAGCGTTGACTGCAACTCGCCCGGGGCTCGGCTCAGCGTCAGCTCGAACCAGTTGCTCGCGTTCCGCTGGAGGTTGACAAGAATTTCGTCGCGGACTTTGTAATCGTCTGTCAATTGCAGCGTGATACCCGCTCGTTCCGAATGGAATTCGTATATTGGGTTGTACTATACCGCAACGGCCTTGAATTCAGACACAGAGGTCCTCGGAAGCTGCGAACTTACCTCGTCCACGAATTCGCTATCGTACGCTCGACGGAGAAGCGTCAATACCTCTAGGATCGCAAACACGAGCGATGGATCACACATCAGGGATGGAAATGAGGAGATGAGCCGGTTCATGTACTTCGAGGCGACGATGCGCGCCTTCGCCACCCGGTGAGTGCTGCCTATAAGAAGAGCTTGAAGGTCGGTCAGTAATTCAGCCGGCAGGGACTGCTCTCTGGCTTGAAGATTGAGGTCGTGAACAGCTTCCTTCATGACCTATAAAGACGCCAATTTATATCCAGTACTTCCGTCGCACGATGTGACGGTATGAAACTTACCTTTTCTGCCAGGGTCTCCATGCAAGCTAAAAGCTCCGGGTGATTATTGAGGCTGCTGTTCGTGAAGTACAGCAACAACGAAGCTGGAAGCCCGGCTGCGGACCGCATGCTTTCGACATCGTGCATGGCCAACAGAAAGATGACTAGCCCTGGCGACAGTGAGCGCACCTCGACGGCATGTTGGGGGAGATACGTAGCAAGAAGCGACCGGTGCTTCGACAATACCTGCACAATGCTCGTTCAGTTTTAGAAAACTCGCTAAGATGTGAAGCGCATACATTGTGGGCATAGTCAAGCCGAACGGAAGAGTTGAACTCGACATCGCTCATCAGAGAGTCATGCGCTGCCTCCGACACCAGAGGTGGCGTCTTGACCGCGATCCGCGATAAAGCAGGCCGTCGCCATTCCGTCGCGGAGACCTCCTTGTCGTCCGGTACAGCGAATCGGAATAAGGTACAGAGAAACCACATATTCCGGAACAGAGACACGAGCTCTGCGGACGCTCGCATTTCGGGGTGATAGTCGGCATGGCTAAGAAGAGCGTCTATCGGGAGGAGCAGAGAGACAAGCTGCTCGATCATGTCTTCAGCCTAAAAAACGCGTAGGTCAGTTTCGAACCAGATAGGGAAATAAGCGACATACTTTGACTGGGTGGCTTTGCACAGAGGCATTTTGTATTGCCACACCCTTGTCGCCGAAAAGAGACAGCAATTCGTTGAGGTATAAGTCGTAGAACTCGGGCCGGTGGTGAAGTTCTTGTGCCAACCGAGTTTGGGCCGCAAGGATCTGCGATGTCGATTAGATAAGACCTTAGCAGGCCAACGGGCGGTAGCTCACCATGTTGTTCGAGAAACGAGGATCGTCCGAGTTCGCAGACAAGCTGAGAGAAGAGAATGCGCGGACGATGTCGATGAATGATGCTTCCGGAGCTTGCAAGGCCAAGTCTACGAGGTTGTGCGCAATGGCTGCCTCAGCATATGGTTCCACAGAGCGCAAGCGCTGCACCAGCATCGCAATTGTAAGCTTCGTGACCTGGTGCACGGGCGGTGTCAGAACGGCGAGCACATTAGACAGGAAAGAATTCTCACATCGTCTTGATTGAATTCCAATGCTAGCCTCGATACCACTGAGATCGTGCTGATACCGATGAGTCGCCTCTCGTCCTCTGTGTATCCATAGAGTCCGGTGTCGACCGAGTGTAGAGTCGAGCGGTCAGAACCAGAAAACAGGTGAGAGTTCGCGGCGTTAAGAGCTTCATGCACTTCCTTGCTAGTGGCTGCGATGTAGTTGAGCAAGGAGTACATGTTCGACATGATAAGATCGTCGCCGGGAGCCAACTGAGAACGCGTCATTGAAGCCAAGCATGCATGAATAAACTGCGCACACCTTGATACAAAGAGAGAGGCATTTGGCTGCTGAGAAGAGAGGCGCGGGCGCACGAGTGTCGCTGACGAATTCGTGTTCAAAGGCAGGCAAAGGGGAGGTCACGAAGCGACGCAGATGTCCTGCCATGGAGGAGGCGTTTTCCGGGAAGCTAGAACAGCGTGAGTGCTCATTAACCGGGATACTATGACGGCGTACTGCTGGACGAGGACAGTGACTGCCTTGAGGGCGGCAACCTGGACCAAACTATCGGCGATCGGAGACTCAGGACTCAAGATGACCTTCAGGCGGGAGAACAAGCTAGAGTCAACATCCCCGATAGCCACTGTACAGATTGTACCGAGTTTCTAATGGGCATTCAACCGCTCAGCAGGAGTCTAGAAACAGAAGACATTACGCACCAGGCATTCCGACATCGTCTCCCACGCATATGTATCTAGCGAGGGCTCCGAATCCATCTCCTCTATCTGCACCAGGAGGTCTGTGAAAGATTGCATGGACAAGTCCAACAACTTCTTCAGTGATTGATGGTGCTTCGGGTCTGAGCAACTGGGGTCGGGCACAGCCTGCCACGTCAAAGCCGACCATGCCTTGTTGGCAGCGGCAGCCTCTGGCTCCTCTACTTTGTCGGGGGTAGAGGGAACCTCAGATGGGTACAACGCCTGCGCGAGTACGGTCCACTGCGCTTCAATGACACAGCACACAAGGAAGTACCCATTTAGCGGGCGACCACGAGCAACATAGCGAGAGACAAGGGTCTGGATGTAGTGAGTGACGTCTGGATCTTCCTCGCTCTGGAGAACATCGACGAGAAGGCGATTCAGCCGCTCGATGAGGTCGGGAGAGAAAAGGACGTGCAAGTCATCAGCGAGAGCATCCCATTCGTGGTACTGCCAGGGAAAATGGGTGGAGATGACTGCACGATAGAGACCATGGAATGACAGGGCATGATGGGTGAGGACTTCGACAGCTAGAAATACATGAGTGTCTATGCGAGATATGAAAGAGTATATAAACAGCGCACGGGAGCCCGACTGGAGAGCCTTGATGAGGATGGACGTGAATGTCGATATCGCTGTCAGGATGACTTTGCGGTAGTCAGAATGGACGTGTGCAAGCTTCAGCAGGGCTGACACCGTTGAGTGAACCAGCTGGTCCGGTAGTGACCAATCTACAAACCGTTCAGAGCTGCTGAGCCTACCGCATATTTGCGCGCTCACCGTCCCATGTCAAGTTAGGGTCGAATTCAATGTACGGGATATCTCTGAGGATGTCTAACAGAACCGGGACAGCACTCGACACCAGCGTATCGGGAAAGTTGATTGCGAGCTCTGCAAAACCTATGTTGCAGCGCACTCTGGACGCGGGCTGGGATGGCGACATCAACCCAGGGCGAAACCGACCTGATTAACAGACACGCACCATGAACACCCTCTGCTCTATGAGTGACTTTGCATCGCCATTAACGCCCTGAGTATCATCCACTGCACGCGTTGTGACCTTTGATGTTATCACGTCGATGGAAGCTTCGACAGTTGCATCGGAGGAGTCGTGAGGAGATGCGCCAATGCTCGCCGCGAGGTCAGAGAGCACCAGCTGGTGGATGTTCAGTTCCAAGCTGTTGAGAGCGCGTCAGAGCGACTTCCACAGTGATACAAGAGGGTACATACGCGTCCATGTCGAATGGCGGCGGTAGCTGTGCGAGTTCAACGAAGCTATAGTGGCAAGGATGCCCTGCCAGCAGGTTACTCGGCAAACTTGGATAAAAATTAAACTAGTAATCAGTTAAGACACCGTAGCCAAGTGGTTACGGCGACAGATTCGAACTTGATCCGCTTACGTAAGCGGTTTGTCAGCTATCTGTTGGGGTTCCCCCGCGTAGGTTCGAATCCTGCCGGTGTCGCGATGATTTTGCTTATGTCTGGTCTGGTAAATAATTACATAAGCCTCTATGAAGTTGACTTTGAATTTCCAAGCGCATTCAGTTTATCCTTCTTCTGAGCTGGCTCAAGCATTCGCCACATGCCTGTTCATTCCAATATGCTTCGAATCATCGTTGTGGTAAAGCTTCCTTCTGGTTGCTTTTGATTGCTGTTGGGGAAGTTGCACGGCCTGCCGGGAGGCTCAGGATATTCCGAGAGGTCAGCTGCAGAGAGATCAAACTTCTCGTCTCGAGCTGCTCTGCACATCAGCAAAAGTGCACAGATCTTGCGGCTGGTTATAGGTGGTTATAACCGCCGCAAGGTTCACAATCGTCGCCAGATCCGGGACTCGGTCACCAGACAGCAGACCCGGCTGTAACTAGTTAACCTAATTCCCTCCGAGCGACAACCACGTTATAAGCACCCACAAGATTATCGAGAGGCCCTGGTAACCCACCGCAAGTCTTGCATAGAAGGCGTACCTTTTCAGCCCTTGCAACGGGTTATACGCGCTTTCGAGACTTTCAAGGAGGTACAATGAGTGTTCATAGCATAAGAATACTCGAAAATTACAAAGATATCCAATATGAGTCTGGTCACAACGTTTAAGTAGTGACAGCATCAGGGAACCGGAGAGCACAATACAAGAGCACCCGAGCACAAGAGGACAGCGCAGAACGAGCAGAACAGCAAACATACCAAAGCATACTACCTTTCCTCCCCGTGCCCTTGGCGGCAGACTTTTCTTCGGCGGCGCGGTTTCTTCGTCCGAGGGGGTCGGGAGTATGCGTCGCGCCGTCGCGGTGGGGCACTGCATCGTCGTCTTCGTCATCCCGGTCCGACAGGGGCCTGCACTGCTGAGGAGAGGCAACAGGCAACGCCATGATAGATGAGCTGGCAAACTGGTGAGCGGGTGGAGAGCGCACCAGACTGGTCGGGGCTGTTGCGCAGGGGAAAGGGCGCTCAAGAAGCGGATGACCTCGTAGGCTTCCTTGTGATGATCCAGGTGCTGCTGAGGTCTGGTCAGGATACGTCAACGCGGAGATGAGAATTGAACGGAGCCTGACATGTCTGCCATCATCGTCTTGATGTCCTTCCCGCTCGACATGGACGCTTTGGCGGGAAGGAAACCAGGTTGTAGGCACAGTGATGGTCAGTGCCAGGGTAGCATATATGCGAGAGAAGACTCACTATGTTGCCGCGCGTGCTTTCGACGACCTAGACTTTGGCTTTGTGGGCTTGGACCGCTTCGACTTGCCCGCATCTTGAGCCTGGAGCTCACTTGCATGAGATGGTTGTTGGTGAATGTGGCATATATGCGGCCAAAACTCACTCTGCCGCGGGGCGTGCTCTCGACACCCTCGATGTTGACTTGTCGCGAGTTGACCGCATCGACTTGTGCGCACCTCAAGCCTGGTGCTCACTTACATATACAGATATCAGCTGATATTGGGCGAGAGTGAAGACGATGACGCACCTCATTTTCTTGGCTCGCGCTGCTCTGTAGGCATCGAGCTTGTTATAGCCTGCGGGCTCTCGGCGACGTCGTCATCCAGGTCTGAGCCCTATCGCTCATTATTATAAATCATCAGCGAGGGCTAAGTGAGAGTGTAGACCGTCGGACGAACCGGCTCGCCTTCTTCTGCTAGGCAGCCCGCTTGTCGAAGCCGGTGTCGCCCTCTGAGTCAGCGTCCTCAGTGGAAAAGTACTCAGCACTTTCATCGTCGGGGGAAGGGGACGATGGCATGTGGAGTGAAGTGGATGGTCGTGGTAGGAGGGCAAGAGAAGTGACGCGCCTTTGCGCTTCGCGCGTCCATCTGAGCAGCCACGTGACCAACTCGCCTCTTGCGTCGCAAGTCCGAGTCGCACTTCAACGGTCTGGCTCTCAGCTACCTCAAGGCTACCGCTCATCCACACCGCCATTTACCACCGCTGATGTGATCCTAGGTTGGCGCCTCTGACTTGGAATGGGTATAGGGACATTGGGATGCCTTTTGGTCAGCCAACAGGTACGTATGTATGCCAGCTCACATCTGAATACGTTGCTCACTGACTTCTCACTGTCAGGACGCGCCCGAACCGACAGCGGCACACGTCGTCTAGTGAGTGGGACAGGCACAAAACCAACCGTTCGCTGTTGCTACTGTTTGCTATTGCTAATTAGTTTCCGTAGTCGCTCCCAACGTGCTGGAGGCTGCTATGAAGAATCGCGCGCCGTCAGTCCTGCGCGCGCGCTGTCGCCTCGGCAACGCCATCGCCGCTACAGCATGCGCACCGCCAGCAGCTTCCCAGCTCTCGTACCGCCACCTCAGTATCCACCCAGCGCCCCAGCGCGCGCAACATCGCCCCAGCTTGCGCACCGCCGCCTCAGCTCTCTCGCCCTTGCCCCAGCGCGCGCATCGTCCATCGGTTCTCTCACTATCGGCCCACCGCACGCACGGTCACCCTAGCTCTCTCTCCATTGCTCAAGTGTGCTCACCGTTGCACCAACACCACTGGAGCTTTCCCAGACACATTGACTATGCCCGACACATCTCACCTTCCGCCCCAGCGTCCAAACATAGCATCTCCGCCTCCCAAGAGCGGCGTGCGCACAAGCAATACATCGGCACCTTCGCTCCACGATGCGCACAGCCCGCGCTCGCTGCGTGCCAAGTTGTACCGCGGGTGAAACGTGTAATGGACTGGCAGCATGGCACGCGCGCGCAGGATGAAGGCGTTAGCGAGGACAGCGAAGACGATAACATCCTCGCCGCTGACGGGTTCGCTGCTCTGAGTATGTAAAATTCAGAATATGTAAATCAACTGTTGTAAGACATCGTAAGCTGTCGCCAGCCTTGCGTCGGTGTTGTAAGGCAGTTGCCAGGCCTGCGCTCCGGTTGTAAGTTGTAAGCCAGGCTTTCACTCGGGTTGTAACCCACCCGCCAGGCTTGCATCGGTGCTGTATGAGGCACGCAAGACTTGCGCTCGGTTGTAAGCTAGTCGCCAGGCTTGCATCGCACCGGTAACCTGCCGCCAGCGGCTGTAATGGGGGCACGTGGCTGGTGGCCGCTGCAAGCCGCTGCAACATTTCTGCACTTTTGCTGATGCAGGGTCAAGCCGTCTTTGCGCCGCACCATCACCGTCCTTGTCATGCCATGGCCGCGACGCTCCTCGATGTTCCCACTGTCGAGTGCCCGAGCTTCCATCTGGCGATGGTGGCGTCTAGTAGTCGGTGATCTCGTCTGCAACAGGCCGTGCACCTACCCATCTGTCCCATCCGCACCCGCTTCGTCTTTGGGCTGAGTGGGTTCCGCTGCTGGAGGACACTTCCTCTTGGTTTCATTCTGATTCTGATACTGTGGGTACGCACGTCCTCACAGGGCATCTCTTTTCCCGCAAGCGGACGTGAGGCCTCGGGGTCCTGCGTCCCAGGCATCGTAGCTCGCATCGTCTCTTGCCTCAGACCACCATGAGCGATGCAGGCATCCCAAGTCCCTTGCGTCTTCTCGCTCGGGTCGCCACCCTCGGTGTCGTGCGTTTCAACTCTCTCCACATGTGCTGCGCGAAGCTGACGCGGTTCTTTAGGCGACCCATTGGGCTCTCAAGCGCTACGAGCCAAACACGTATGCACCTGTCCTCGCCCTCATCTCCACCGTCCCCGCCCTCGTCCTCGCTTTCCCGTCCTCTCTGCAGGCCTTTTCCACCACAACGACTGCCGTTCTCGCATGCTACGCCACATACGTCACCGCGCTCTCCCTCTCCGTCCTGGTATACCGCCTCTCGCCGTCCCACCCGCTTGCCAAGTTCCCCGGACCGTTCCTGTATAGGGTGTCGAACTTGTGCGCGCTGTCGATGGTGTGGAATGGCACACAGCACGTCGTCCTTCGCGAACTCCACGATCGCTATGGGCCGATCGTACGCGTCGGTGAGTGCTTCTTTTGTTCCTATTCTGCAGCACGACCTCATTATGGCTGCTAGGCCCGAACAAGCTGTCCGTGTGCAGTATCGATGGCATCCAAACCATCCTCGGCGTCGGTGGTGTGCCCAAAGGACGCAGTGCGTATGCCTCTCTCACTCTATGTCTAGTCCACTCATTTGCCACTTCAGCCTACGAAGCTCGGCAGGACCCGAACGCACCGAAGAACTTGCTCGTCCTCACAGGCAAGGCGCACGCGGCGCGCCGCCGCCTGTGGAACCGCGGTATGAGCCCCGAGGCGCTGCGCGAGTACGAGCGCTTTTTACTCCGGCGCGCTACGCAGCTGTTCAGGAAGCTCGAGGGTCAGAAGGGGACTGTGGACATGTCGGCGTGGATCAGTTATTTCGCGTGAGTTCCAGTTCGCGTGTTCGGTATGCGCCGTTTGACTGATGGGGCTCGTAGGTTCGACTTTATGGGCGATATGGCGTACATTCATTTCCTGCGTTTCTTTTTGCCTGATGCTCATGGATCATTTAGGTTTGGCGGAGGCTTTGAGATGCTCGAAGATCCACAAGGTGACCGCGACATTCTCCGAAACAATATCAAGAACGCCATGCGGTTTGTATAGCTTTTGGTTCATCTATGTTCTCCGCACTCACAGGATCATTTCCAGCACTGTTACAGTCATATCCCAAGTCCCGTGGGGAGCCAGCACACTCCGCACTCTTCCCGTGTTCTCGCGCGATCTGCTCGCGATGCGTGCATTCGGCGTCAAGTTCGCGACACAGCGCGTAAAGAGCGGGTCGCAGGTCAAGGATCTGTGGTACCACCTGGTCGGTCTCCACCTCCCGGTTCTATCGACGAGGCGAAGCACGAAAAGACTACGCCACCCATGTCAGACGTCGTCGCTGATGGCGTGCTCGCCATCATTGCTGGCGCCGACACCGTCGCCACCGCCACCCTCAGCGTGATTTACTACGTCCTTTCCACCGAAGGCGGGAAGTACATGACCGCGCTGCAGCAGGAGGTGGACGGGTTTTTCGCACGAAGTGACGCGGATTTGTTCGCTGCCGCGCGGGAGGCTGATGCGCTACCATTCCTCAATGCATCATGCATGTACGCGCTCCCTATACAGCCCTCGTGCTCACACAAAGATCTGATCATGTTGTCACAGAAATGAAGCGTTGCGGATGCAGCCGCCTGGGCCGACGTCAGGCACGCGCCGCGTCGTCGACGGCGCGCCGAAGGTTGTCAACGGGCAGTAAGCACACCTCCCCACACCCAACCTCCTCACCCTGCTCACGCATTTCCAGGCTGATCCCTTCAGGCACGGACGTCTACGTCCCGCCGTACGCCTTCCACCGCGACCCCGCGCACTTCAGCCCGCACACGAACGCCTTCTGGCCCGAGCGCTGGCTGCTCTCCACGCCCGCCGCCCTCGCCGCGCTCGGCCTGCCCGCCCCCGCGGCGTCATCCGTCGTGCACATCGCCGACGCGTTCATCCCGTTCTCGGCGGGCCCCGCGAATTGCGCGGGCCGCGCGCTCGCGCGGCAGGAGATGCGCGTCGTGCTCGCGCTGCTGGTGCACGGGTTCGCCGTGCGGCTGGCCGCGGGCGCGGAGCGGTGGGAGGCGGAGCTGTGCGACCATTTTGTGATGAGCAGGGGCGCGCTGCCTGTCACGCTGGAGAGGCGGCGCGGGAGTGCGAGTCTCGATGCGCTGCTGGATGGGGCTGCGTAGGAGAAAGGACGATTGGCCCGGTACGAAATTTGTGCTTATACGCAATGTACAGTACCTGTTGGTATTTGGGACGCAGGTTTGCATGCCTGAAGCGTCATAATAAACTTCCGACGCTTGTCGTTAACGGTCGCAGAGAACAGCCTGACTGCAGTGAGGATGATAAGGGCTTGCAATGATGTCGGCATTTGCCGGCCGAAGCGCTGGCCAACGCAGCCGCTCTTTGGACACGGGCAGTCTCTCTCTGTTACCTTCACCTGCGGTCCACACATGCCAGACATTCGAGCGTGGCTGCCGCCGGTCACAGTCATCAGTGACACTCTGCCTCGTAGAAATCTCTCCATGTCGCAACGCGCCGTCGCAGCCCTCCGTCTGCACACCAATGATCTCGCCCACCAGAGCAACATCTTCGACTGGTTCGCTGCACTCCTCACCGAGCACCTCGACGGCAACTCTGTCGGCATCTCTATCGGCATCTCTATCGGCATCTCTATCGGCATCTCTATCGGCATCTCTATCGGCGCTGCCATATCTATTGCTATGCTCCTCACGTTCAGGTGCACTCGCCGCCAGCCTCGTCCAACCCCAAACCCCGCGCTTATCGCCCTGCAGACAATTCTCGTGCCCGCCCAGTCCCGATGGCCCGCATCGTTTCTCGGCATCGTCAACGCAGCTCGTACCGGTGGCAAATATATCATCTCGATCCCTCTGACCTTGTTTCTGGAGAGTGTGTGCTCTGGCGCTGTCGAGCTGCGGAACCCGGCGCGCGACCTGCGTTCACTCGTCAAGTCCTGCGGTCTCAACGTGCACGGTTGGACGATTGTGCTCGAGGTCGATTGGAAAACATCCGTGGAGGCGAGCGAGCATTGGCACTGGCTGCCGCTACGTACCGCGCGTGACTTCATTGTGAGTATGCGAGACATCGCACCAGTCGTCTGTATCTCACTCTCCGCCAGCCTGAAAGTGCAGTAGGTGATTATATGCGCTCCGTTTCACGCATATATGCGCTTATCTGTATGCACCCCAAGTCGCACTACACACTCGCGGCCTTTCTGCCGAGAACGACACACACGTTGTCGACATGGATCTGGTCCCACTCTCCGAGCTGCAGTCCACGCTCCGACACCTCAGCACGTACCCGTCGGGCGCCAAGTTCGAAGTTCTCGTGACGACCCGGGCTCCGGGCCCTGTGCCTCAACCTGATCCACAGGTCGTCAAGAACGCACTACCCTTCTTTCCACGCTCGGGCTCTGCCCCGCGGCCCTCCGGGCTGATGCGCGCAGTCGAGCACGATGCCGCGTTCATAGGCTTGCTGGAGGCGCAGCTCTGTCGAGTCGCGGGCCTGTCGACGCTGGGCTGCGAGGAGATAACTCGGCGCTATGCAGATTCGATGCGCTCAGCGGTGCGGCAGGTCGAGGATCACAGGGACACGCGCACGGTATTCCTCACGAAGAAGAGCGTTGAGGAGTGGAGGGCGGACAGACTATATGGTGACTGGGAGGCGGCGCTCTTGGACGCTGGCATGCTGCAGAAGTGGAAGGTTTCTGCTGTCAAAAAGTGAATCGTGTGTTTCCCCATGCATCCCTTGATCGTCACCGTTGCGCACTCCTTACTTGTCCAAGCTGGATGTTCTCATATCACAGCTGTCATCGCAAATGAAGCTGTCTATTGTTACCAGATCGCCAATGAAAATATTGGCCATAAAAGCAGACTTGCTGTGCTGCACCCGGTACCATGCAACAATATATATATCAGGATTACTACAACATGCCATTCAAAGGGCTCCGTGCGCAAGTCGTGACGTCCGTGGCTGAGAAGACGGAAGGCGGGGAAGATCTACTTACTGAAAAGGTGATATGAGCGTCACCGAATGTTGAACAAGGATGCAACGTCTACGCACGAGCAGCTATATGGCGTGGCCTTCCGGCAACGAGTTCAGCGAATGCGCGTGCAGGGAGTTGCCGTTGCTGGACTGGATGAGCGACTTGCGCCGCTTGCTTGACTGGGAGGTATCCGATGGCGTGTCCGAGATGTAAGAGCTCGTACGCTTGTTCTGCGGCTCCCGGGCACGAATGAAAACAGGCTCGCAGCCATCGTCGGTGAGCCATCCGTCCTTGTCAAGCCAGTCTCCAAATATTTTCAAAAGAGCATCTGATGACTGGACAGCCTTGCGGGGATCTTCCTTGTTGGAGTCCGGAGTTGAATCCTCGTCGTCTTCGATGTAGAACGGGGCAAAGAGCTTCCTGAGGTCCCGTACGATGTTGGCGCAGGGTTGGGGAAGCGCGTTCCGGAACAGACTGTTCTGCAATTGACTGTTCGTAAAAAACGAGACCTTGCCCACGCCGCCGACGATGACGTTGTCCTCTGCGCGAACATCGTACTCATCAAATACGGAATGGACGTTCGTGGAAACGGTGGGGTTCTTCATGGGGCGATAGAGAACGAGGTGATATGTCAAGACGTGGACGAAGGATTCGAGGTCGTCGGAGAGCTCGTGCGGCTTCGCTGGGTTGGCCAATCGCAGTCCCGACATGAACTGCCATGTCCCCTGGAGTGGCATGAGACTTGGCGACCGAGAAAATAAAATGATCACCCACAGTGCGCCAGTCTTGCCGCCTACTTTCCTTCTCCGTCTTCCGGATGATCTTGCACAGATCCCAATCAATCAAAGTCCCTCTATTGACACCGTCCTTCGTCTTGTAGAAGAGAATGTTGCCGGCGCTGATATCCCGATGCAGACTTTCCGCGAGTTTCAAAGTCCTTGCATGTGCTGTGGAACGTCAGACACCGTTTCAAAATGAATCTCGAAGACAGTCGCACCTTCGGCAGCGTCCCGTATGGCAGCGCACAGATCGTGAGTGCAACTGAACGTTTTCAGCGCAGTCCCGACGACGCCCAAAACAAACCGATAATGCACGCAGGGCAGAAGAGTCCTGTTGTTGAAGCACACGGTCTTGTACTCCGAGTCGTGCGGCCTTGTACACTGCGGGCTGATCACGTCACCCGCACACAGCGGCGCGATGTGCGGGACGAGTTCCTTGTGGCGCAGTCGATAAATATCTTCTTCCGACTCCAAATCATGGAGAGCGAGCCGCCACGAGCATTTGGAGAATGGTTCGTTTCCGGAGGGGCCGTGTTCAACTTCAAAGGGAGTGCTCTCAGCGGCGGCTGCCTTCAGATAGGAGATAGACATGTTGAGCTAAAGGAGAATGAGGGAGAAGAGGCAGACCTACGCAAATTCTCTTAGTCAAGAGAGAGGTCACAAATTCTCAAGGCTGTGGTCGTGCGGGACAATGGAGGCCGGTCCAAGGAGACCAAAGAGCCATGTGTCAAAAAAGATGCTTGCCATGGCCAGCTGGTCTGTGTTTCTTTTGTGTCTGGTTTATTCTCAGCAAATGGCGATGAATGCCTACCGGCACGAAGTCAGTCAGGCGGCGACGGCCGCACACTCCTCGGCGAGGAACGAAAGGGAACGAAGGAGGACGTGTAGCCGGCGTGCCAGCGCTTCCTTTCCATTATGTAAGTTTGTTTCCCGGAAACTCCTGTCGTCTACAATCTCCTTCTCGTCCTGATTATTGGGTGAGATAGGAAAACATGCACTGCGTTTGATACTATGTAACTGTACATATCTACAAATGAAAGTCATTACAACATGTTCAAAGAACTCGGTGCGCAATTCGTGTTAGTAACTCGCCACGTCCGTGGCTCGTGGCGGAGACGGAAGGCGGAAAAATCTACTACAAAGATAATCTAAATGTTGAACAAGAATGCAAAGTCGACGCACGAGCAGCTATATGGCGTGGCCTTCCGGCAGCGAGTTCAGCGAATGCGCGTGCAGGGAGTTGCCGTCGCTGGACTGGATGAGCGACTTGCGGCGCTTGCTTGACTGGGAGGTATCCGATGGCGTGTCCGAGATGTAAGAGCTCGGGCGCTTGTTCTGCGTCTCGCGGGGACGAATGAAAACAGGCTCGCAGCCATCGTCGGTGGGCCATCCATCCTTGGCAAGCCATTCTCCGAATATCTTCAGCAAAGCCTCGGACGATTGAACTGCTTTACGGGCCGCATCGAGCGCTTCTTTCCCAACCTTCTCCTCGTCGCGATAAAGGGGGGAAAAAAGCTCCCTGAGGTCCCGCACAATCTTGGCGCAGGGATTAGGAAGGGCTTCCCGGAATATCTTGTCGGGCAGGATACCGTCTGTGAAAAACGAGACCTTGCCCGCTCCTCCGATGATGACATTGTCCTCGGCGCGGATGTCGTAGTTATCAAAGACGATATCAACGTTCGAGGAAACTGCGGCGTTGCCCATGGGGCGGTAGAGAACGAGATTGTACGTCAGGACGTGGACGAAGGATTCCAAGTCGTCGGAGAGTTCGTGAGGCTTCGCTGGATGTAACAGCCGCAGCCCCGACATGAACTGCCATGTGCCCTGAGAGTAGTATGAGACTTGTTGACCAAACCAATAAACTGATATATCAATCACTCACGGTACGCCAGTCTTGCCGCCGACTCTCCTTCTCCAACTTCCGGATGATCTTGCACAGATCCCAGTCGATTAAAAGTCCTCTGATGACACCGTCCTCGGTCTTGTAGAAGAGGATGTTCCCGGCGCTGATATCCCGGTGCAAAACTTCCGCGAGTTCATAAGCTCGTGCATGCGCTGTGGTGGTCAGGGGTCAGACAGCATTCAGATTAGCGTCTAAGGCACTCGCACCTTCGGCAGCATCTCGTATCGCAACGCACAGATCGCGAGTGCAACTGAACGATTTCAGCGCGGTCCCGACGATGCCTAGAACGAGCCGATAATGCACATGCGGCATCAGAGTCTTGGTGTAGCAAGCCCACGAGGCGGTCCGGTACTCGTGCGCCCTCGTACGCTGCGGGGCGCCATCACTCACCACGTCGCCGGCGCACACCAGCGGCGCGATGTGCGGGACGCCCTTCTCGTGGAGCAGACGATAGATGGCGCCTTCCTTCTCCAGATCCTTCAGGGCAAGACGCCACGAGTCCTTGAGGTAGACGCACGCATGCGTCTGCACGTCGTAGGCGATGTACCCAGCGGTAGCGCGGCCCGTGAGCACACGGCTGTACGTCACGGCGCTGGGAGCGACGAAGAACATGTCGACATCTTGCACGTCGTCGTGGACGAGGAACTTGTGAAGGACCTTCGGCACGCCATCGGGGAAGTGGCCGGAGGCAGTAAGAACGGCGCGACACGGCGGGCACGCTCCGAGGCTGTTTTTAGAAACAGCCTGCGAGGCTGTTCTGACACCCTTCATCGCCCCTTCATCGTGCCTTTGTCACTGCTATCTTATCTTATCAATGCCGCCTGCCCTTCTGCCGCCTGCCACGCACCCGTCCTCACCACCGCCCTCAACCCATACCTAGTCCCCTACATCCTCCCGCCCTTCTGCCGCCTCTACCTCGACGCACCCATCTCCCCACCGTCCCCGTGCCCACGATCGCTCACACCCACACCAGCGCCCGCAGTCCCCGCCGCGGAGGAGGAGGACGATGAGGGCGCCGCGGGCTGCCTCCACGAGGAGAACGCCGCTGCGCACGCGGGGCTCGCTGCGCTCGTGTGCCTCGCGTGCGAGCAGACCTTCGCCATGCGCCGCGAGCGCGATGACGACGACGTCGTCGTCGAGTCGGACGTAGAGTCGGCGGTGGAGGACAGGTGAGTTCGCCTTCGAATTGCATGGGCGGGATGTTTGCTGACTTTTTTAGTGCTGCAGTCACGGAGCGCGTTCGCAGACCCGTGGCCCGCGTCGCCGTCCCTTCTGCGTGTGCCCGCAGGCCCTCTCCCGCCGTCGCTCTCCCGCGCCCGCGCGCCGGGCCATCGCGCCTCGACTATCACCCTCTCCCGACGCCGTCATCCATTGCAACACCCGCGCCGCCGCCCGAAGCGCCGCAAGCAGGTGCACACCTGGACGCCCTCGCCCGGCGGCGCAATGCTCATCCCGTACGCGCTGGGTTCCTGTTCTTACTTTGTTGGGATCGGGAACATTGTGTTGTATCGTACATTTGAAGTATAGTATATCACATATGTGTCTTGTCTGTCTCTTTGTCTTGTTCGTCATCGCTCGCGCATTGCCGTGTACATGTAACTTATTCCATACTACATACATCCTGCTCTGTACTAGTTGTTGTGCCCCCATCATCTATCCATAGGCTGGGCTGGAGTGTCCGACTCGCCCTTGCCAGCGCACCCAACCCTGGCGCACCTCAGGCTCCAGCGCGCCGCCCAACCCAGGGCAGTCCACGACGCTCCACCTTGCATTGTGACTTGAACGTGGCCGAGCAGCTTCGAGAAAAGGGGACAATATGCGCAATCACTGTGCATTGCACATCAGTAATCAGGAAAACTGAATGTGTGTGCGTGGCGGAGATGAGAAGCAGGCAGGCCCGAGGGAGCTTTTGGTTATTCGCCCCAGGACCCCAGACCACCGCTGCCTTATCGAGAAGGCTGAGCTAAGCGTGTCGGCCACAGTCGCGTTTCCGACTTCCTAGGCCTGTGGCTTCAACTTGTTCGACCTATACTTCCAGTTCCACGCTTCCCTCCCAGCATCCTGTCCTTGCCCACTCCCTTTCTCTCAACATGGTTCCCGACGGGTACAAGAAGCTGGCTTGAAACAAGCTCCCCACTGCTGCGGCACAATGTTTGGTATGTCAACAGAGCACGGACTGTTGCGCTGGGGGCGGGCAGAGTGGGAAGAAGGCGAAGAGCGATGTATGGGGCGCGTCAAACACGTCGAAATTGGGCTTAGTGCTCAAGATCATGACTTTGCTTGCAGTCCCCTCAGCCTCCGCGCCAATTAAACCCTGCGCGCGCGCCCAGACGTATAGGCTCGGTGTGAGTTAAGCAACTGCAGTGCCGGCGCGTGGTCTATCTGCCGCTGCGCGCGGGTGTGGTGGCGGCATGACGGGCGGGAAGTGTCGGGAGCAGTGTCGCCTGTGCCCTGGCCCCTCTTGTGCACCGGAAGGTGTGCGCGAGCAATAACCCGCGGGGCCCGAGTGGCGTCATGTGTAGTTTTGTGCTCCTTGTGTATAGTAGATTTGTAGTAGATGCGGTAATAAACCAATATGCTCATGACCCCAGGCCTCAGATAAATGTGAAGATATTTAGTTTCTATCGCATTGGAGCATATGCGTGCCCCTTGCCCTGGATACTGGTGAACTGCCTTCAACGTTGGGCCTCATGGTGTCCGGATAAGGCAGCGGTGGTCTGGGGTCCTGGGGCGAATAACGCTCAACTGCCCGAGGGACAGCGTGCTGGCGGTCCGACGGTCCGTAATTGCTTAGGTAATCTGGCAAGCCAGTAAGGTGCGCTGTAGGCGCGATGAAGGGTGTCAGAACAGCCTCGCAGGCTGTTTCTAAAAACAGCCTCGGAGCGTGCCCGCCGTGCGAGCGGCCTCAGCTTCGGCCTGCGTGGGCACGGTGACAGTCGGATCGCGTCCGCGCTGGGTGGCAGTCATGTGGTTGAAACGCCAGAGGAACTCGGCGAAGAGAGGATTGCCCCGCCACTCGAATATCTCGGTGACGAAGACACCACCGCGTTCCCATCGCATGAGGCGCGCCTCGCCCGCGCAGAGGAAGACCGAAAAAGAGCAGGTCCTGAATTGGGATGCGTTCTGTGCCAGCGCGTACGAAATCATCTGGCCTCTGGTGCCCGCAGCCACACCAGACTTGCCCTCGAAGATGAAATTTTTTCGCTCGTCACCAGTAACGACGGCCTTCGGATCCACGAAGGGATCTCCCTTGGCCGGCTTCACTTCGAAGAACAGCTCGACATCGCGATAGTCGGCTCTGTCCCTGGTCACTTGAGGCTCGCCAGGCTGGGGACGAACGAAGGCCGAGATGTCAGCCTTTCGAACCTCCACGTAGCTTTTGTCTCCCTTCGAGGTCGTGTTGACGAAGACGAGGTTGGGGCAGACTCCACTTGCGTGAACCGCGGCGATCTTACATGGGTCAGCGACTGTTGGATGGATGAAGATGGAGTGCTCACAAATTTGTTCTCGTAGCCTTTGCCTTCCATGGCCATGTCGATGGAGTTCGCAGGGCGCACACCCGGCGCCGACGGCACGAAATCTTCCAGGAACTGAGCCAAGGGGACTGGTCCGACGAACATGTACTGCATGTCGGTGTCGGCCTGGAGATACTTGTGCCCTGCGTCTCCTGAGTTTGGATTGGTAGAGAATGGCTCTCTTCCGGAGAGGCCGTGTTTAACGGGAGTGCTTTCAGTCGCTTCCTTCACGTAGGAGAAAGAGGGCATGTTGAGCGCAAGCAGATTGAAGGAAGATGAAGAGACAGACCTACGGAGGCTCTCGAGACAAGCTTTTAAGCAGGATTTCCGGCCACAGACCTCGAGGGTGTGGTCGTGCAGGACAATGGAGTTCGGGACCAAGGACCGCGTGCCAAGCTGAGCGCGTGCCAGGTTCGCGTCACGTGTCCGTCCCTGCGCAGTGCGCGCGCCGCGCGGCCCGGCCCCCGCCTAAGTCTTCATCGACATCGTCGCGCTCGACTGTGCGCAGCACGGCGTACGATGAGTTCCAGAGGGTGAGTCGCCTCTCTTTGCTGGCTAGCTGCCCGAGGCTGACGACAGGTTCCTGTGGCGCAGCTGCAAAATGGTGAGCAGATTGTTTTGACGGTCATGATTAGATGTTGACCGGTCTCTAGGTAAGTATTCCTTACAAGTAGAATGTGTCGGCCGTTTGTTTTGCATTGATCTTGATCTTGAGATATATTTCTACACTTTCACTTTCTGGTACGGTATTGATGTCACCGTGAGCAATGACCGACGACGGTAGCTATGCCGTTGCCGCGACCGTCAACAACAAGCGTCGGAATTTTATTATGAAAGTTCAGGCGGGCGAACCTGCGTTCTGGCCACATGTATACGACAGGTACTGGACATTGCACTGTCCATTCCAAGCATGAAAGTCTATCAGCACAAATCTCGTACCGGGCTGGTCACCAGGCTCGATTCCTCTTACGCAGCCCCATCCAACAGCGCATCGAGACTCGCACTCCCGCGCCGCCTCTCCAGCGTAACAGGCAGCGCGCCCCTGCTCATTACAAAATGGTCGCGCAGCTCCGCCTCCCACCGCTCCGCGCCCGCGGCCAGCCGCACGTCGAACCCGTGCACCAGTAGCGCGAGCACGACGCGCATCTCCTGCCGCGCGAGCGCGCGGCCCGCGCAATTCGCGGGGCCCGCCGAGAACGGGATGAACGCGTCGGCGATGTGCACGACTGATGACGCCGCGGGGGCAGAAAGGCCGAGCGCGGTGAGGGCGGCGGGCGTGGAGAGCAGCCAGCGCTCGGGCCAGAAGGCGTTCGTGTGCGGGCTGAAGTGCGCGGGGTCGCGGTGGAAGGCGTACGGCGGGACGTAGACGTCTGTGCCTGAGGGGATCAGCCTGGAGATGTGTGAGCAGGGGTGAGGTAGTTGGCTGGAAGCAGGGAGTGTGCTCACTGCCCGTTGACGACCTTCGGCGCGCCGTCGATGACGCGGCGCGTGCCTGACGTCGGCCCAGGCGGCTGCATCCGCAACGCTTCATTTCTGTGATAACATGGTCAGATCTTTGTGTGAGCACGAGGGCTGTATAGGGAGCGCGTACATGCATGCATTGAGGAATGGTAGCGCATCAGCCTCCCGCGCGGCAGCGAACAAGTCTGCGTCACTTCGCGCGAAAAACTCGTCCACCTCCTGCTGCAGCGCGGTCATGTACTTCCCGTCGGCGGTGGAGAGGACGTAGTAAATCACGCTGAGGGTGGCAGTGGCGACGGTGTCGGCGCCAGCAATGATGGCGAGCACGCCATCAGCGACAACGTCCGACATGGGTGGTGTGGTCTTTTCGTGCTTCGCCTCGTCGGTCTGGCAACAAATGAGCAATCGATCCATGGAAGAAATTTGAAGGGGGTGACCGACCAAATGGTACCACAGATCCTTAACCTGCGACCCGCTCTTCACGCGCTGTGTCGCGAACTTGACGCCGAATGCACGCATCGCGAGCAGATCGCGCGAGAACACGGGAAAAGTGCGGAGTGTGCTGGCTCCCCACGGGACTTGGGATATGACTGTTACAGTGCTGAAAGACAGGAAAAATCCTTGAGCGCGGAGAGCATGAACGAGCAGAAAGTTATACACACCGCATGGCGTTCTTGATATTATTTCGGAGGATGTCGCGGTCACCCTGTGGATCTTGCAGCATTTCAAAGCCTCCGCCAAACCTAAATGATAATGAAAACCAAGGTAGAAACAAACGCAGGAGATAAACGTACGCCATATCGCCCATAAAGTCAAACCTACGAGCCCCATCAGTCAACCTGAGCGTACCAACCCGCGAACTAGCACTCACGCGAAATAGCTTATCCACGCCGACACGTCCACAGTCCCCTTCTGTCCATCGAGCTTCCTGAACAGCTGCGTCGCGCGCCGGAGCAAGAAGCGCTCGTACTCGCGCAGCGCTTCGGGGCTCATGCCGCGGTTCCACAGGCGACGGCGTGCCGCGTGCGCCTTGCCCGTGAGGACGAGCAGGTTCTTCGGTGCGTTCGGGTCCTGCCGGGCTTCGTATGCTAAAGTGGCAGATGAGTGGACCGGACGTAGATGAGATCGGAGGCGTACGCACTGCGTCCTTTGGGCACGCCACCGGCGCCGAGGATCGTTTGGATGCCGTCGATACTGCACACGGACAGCTTGTTAGGGCCTAGCAGCCATAATGAGGTCGTGCTGCAGAATAGGAACAAAAGAAGCACTCACCGACGCGTACGATGGGCCCATAGCGGTCGTGGAGTTCCCGAAGGACGACGTGCTGTGTGCCATTCCACACCATCGACAGCGCGCACAAGTTCGACACCCTATACAGGAGTGGACCGGGGAATTTGGCGAGCGGGTGGGACGGCGAGAGGCGGTATACCAGGACGGAGAGGGAGAGCGCGGTGACGTATGTGGCGTAGCATGCGAGGACGGCAGTCGTTGTGGTGGAAAAGGCCTGCAGAGAGGACGGGAAAGCGAGGACGAGGGCGGGGACGGTGGAGATGAGGGCGAGGACAGGTGCATGCGTCCTTGGCTCGTAGCGCTTGAGAACCCAATGGGTCGCCTAAAGAACCGGCGTCAGCTTCGCACAGCACATGTGGAGAGAGTTGAGGCGCACGACACCGAGGGTGGCGACCCGAGCGAGAAGGTGCAAGGGACTTGTGATGCTCGCGTCGCTCATGGTGGTCTGAGGCAAGAGACGATGCGAGCTGCGATGCCTCGTAAATACGGGACGCAGGACCCCGAAGCCTCACGTCCGCTTGCGGGAAAAGAGATGCCCTGTGAGGATATGCGTACCCACAGTCTTAGAATCACAAGGAAACCACGAGGAATTCTTCTCCAGCAGGGGAACCCACTCAGCCCAAAGACGAAGCGGGTGTGAATGGGACAGATGGGCGGTTGACAAGGGCAGGTAGGGTGCACGGCCTGTTGCAGACGAGATCACCGACGTGACCGACTATCGACAGATGGAAGTTCGGGTGCTGGACAGTGGGAACATCGAGGAGCGTCGCGGACATGGCTTGACAAGGACGGTGATGATGCGGCGCAAAGACGGCTTGACCCTGCAGAGCAGCTCGATACGAAAAGTTGATCTCTCTGCAGTTGATCTCTCGGAATATCCTGAGCCTCCCGGCGGGCCGTGCAACCCCGACAGCGTTTGCTCGAACCGACAGCAACCAGAAGGAAGCCTTGCCACAACGATCATATAAAGCAAAAGATATTGGAATGGACAGGCATGTGGTGAGTGCTTGAGCCAGCTCAGAAGGAGGATAAATGCGCTTTGAAAATCAATATAAGCACCGTGGGCCATGCTGACGTCAACTTCATACAAGTCTATGATGTCGGCATTTGCCGGCCGAAGCGCCGTAGCCGCGGTGAAGGCTCTTAAGTACACGGGCAAGCTCTTTTTGTTACCTTCGCCGGTCACGGTCATCAGTGATCCTCTGCTTCGTTCCATGCAGCAACGCGTCGTGGCAGCCCTCCGTCTGCACACCACCGGTCTTGCCCACCAGAGCAACATCTTCGACTGGTTCGCTGCCCTCCTCACCGAGCACCTCAACGGCACATCTATCGGCACCTCTATCGGCACCTCTATCGGCATCTCTGTCGGCGCTGCCATATCTGTTGCTTTGTTCCTCACGTTCTGGTATCGCACTCGCCGCCAGCCTCGTCCATACCCAAACCCCGCACTTATCGCCCTGCAGACAATCCTCGTGCCCACCCAGTCTCGATGGCCCGCACCGTTTCTCGCCATCGTCAACGCAGCTCGTACCGGTGGCAAACATATCATCTCGATCCCTCTGACCTTGTTTCTGGAGAGGGTGTGCTCTGGCGCTGTCGAGCTGCGGAACCCGGCGCGCGACCTGCCTTCACTCGTCAAGTCCTGCGGTCTCAACGTGCACGGTTGGACGATTGTGCTCGAGGTCGATTGGAAAACATCCGTGGAGGCGAGCGAGCATTGGCACTGGCTGCCGCTACGTACCGCGCGTGACTTCATTGTGAGTATGCGAGACATCGCATCAGTCGTCTGTATCTCACTCTCCGCCAGCCTGAAAGCGCAGTAGGTGATTATATGCGCTCCGTTTCACGCATATATGCGCTTATATGTATGCACCCCAAGTCGCACTACACACTCGCGGCCTTTCTGCCGAGAACGACACGCACGTCGTCGACATGGATCTGGTCCCACTCTCCGAGCTGCAGTCCACGCTCCGACACCTCAGCACGTACCCATCGGGCACCAAGTTCGAAGTTCTCGTGACGACCCGGGCTCCGGGCCCTGTGCCTCAACCTGATCCACAGGTCGTCAAGAACGCACTACCCTTCTTTCCACGCTCGGGCTCTGCCCCGCGGCCCTCCGGGCTGATGCGCGCAGTCGAGCACGATGCCGCGTTCATAGGCTTGCTGGAGGCGCAGCTCTGTCGAGTCGCGGGCCTGTCGACGCTGGGCTGCGAGGAGATAACTCGGCGCTATGCAGATTCGATGCGCTCAGCGGTGCGGCAGGTCGAGGATCACAGGGACACGCGCACGGTATTCCTCACGAAGAAGAGCGTTGAGGAGTGGAGGGCGGACAGACTATATGGTGACTGGGAGGCGGCGCTCTTGGACGCTGGCATGCTGCAGAAGTGGAAGGTTTCTGCTGTCAAAAAGTGAATCGTGTGTTTCCCCATGCATCCCTTGATCGTCACCGTTGCGCACTCTTTACTTGTCCAAGCTGGATGTTCTCATATCACAGCTGTCATCGCAAATGAAGCTGTCTATTGTTACCAGATCGCCAATGAAAATATTGGCCATAAAAGCAGACTTGCTGTGCTGCACCCGGTACCATGCAACAATATATATATCAGGATTACTACAACATGCCATTCAAAGGGCTCCGTGCGCAAGTCGTGACGTCCGTGGCTGAGAAGACGGAAGGCGGGGAAGATCTACTTACTGAAAAGGTGATATGAGCGTCACCGAATGTTGAACAAGGATGCAACGTCTACGCACGAGCAGCTATATGGCGTGGCCTTCCGGCAGCGAGTTCAGCGAATGCGCGTGCAGGGAGTTGCCGTTGCTGGACTGGATGAGCGACTTGCGCCGCTTGCTTGACTGGGAGGTATCCGATGGCGTGTCCGAGATGTAAGAGCTCGTACGCTTGTTCTGCGGTTCCCGGGCACGAATGAAAACAGGCTCGCAGCCATCGTCGGTGAGCCATCCGTCCTTGTCAAGCCAGTCTCCAAATATTTTCAAAAGAGCATCTGATGACTGGACAGCCTTGCGGGGATCTTCCTTGTTGGAGTCCGGAGTTGAATCCTCGTCGTCTTCAATGTAGAACGGGGCAAAGAGCTTCCTGAGGTCCCGTACGATGTTGGCGCAGGGTTGGGGAAGCGCGTTCCGGAACAGACTGTTTTGCAATTGACTGTTCGTAAAAAACGAGACCTTGCCCACGCCGCCGACGATGACGTTGTCCTCTGCGCGAACATCGTACTCATCAAATACGGAATGGACGTTCGTGGAAACGGTGAGGTTCTTCATGGGGCGATAGAGAACGAGGTGATATGTCAAGACGTGAACGAAGGATTCGAGGTCGTCGGAGAGTTCGTGCGGCTTCGCTGGGTTCTTCAATCGCAGTCCCGACATGAACTGCCATGTCCCCTGGGGTGGCATGAGACTTGGTGACCGAGAAGATAAAATGATCACTCACTGTGCGCCAGTCTTGCCGCCGACTCTCCTTCTCCAGCTTCCGGATGATCTTGCACAAATCCCAGTCGATTAGTAGTCCTCTGATAACACCGTCCGCGGTTACCCGTATATTAACCAGATTGTAGGCTTGGCGTTGTACATGTTTGGTCGCGAGAGCTCGGAGCGGAGCGACGGCATTTCTTGTCTTGTAGAAGAGAATGTTGCCGGCGCTGATATCTCGGTGCAAAACTTCCGCGAGTTCGTAAGCACGTGCATGCGCTATGGTCGGACGTCAGACAGCACTCAGAATATTCATCCACAAGGCTCTCGTACCTTCGGCAGCGTCCCTTATCGCGGTGCACAAATCGCGAGTGCAACTGAATCTTTTCAGCGCAGTCCCGACGATGCCTAGAACGAGCCGGTAATGCACATGCGGCAGGAGTGTCTTGGTGTAGCAAGCCCACGAGGCGGTCCTGTACTCGCTCAGCACGTCACCCGCACACAGCGCCGCGATGTGCGGGACGACGTCCTTGGGGCGCAGTCGATAAATTTCTTCCTCCGACTCCAGATCATGGAGAGCGAGCCGCCACGAGTCCTTGGAGAATGGTTCCGTCCCGGAGGCGGCGTGAGTGCGCTCAGCGGCGGCTTCCTTCAGGTAGAAGATAAACATGTTGAGCTAAAGGAGAATGAGGGAGAAGAGGAAGACCTACGCAGACTCTCAAAGAGAGGTCACATATTCTCGAGGCTGTGGTCGTGCGGGACAATGGAGGCCGGTCCAAGGAGACCAAAGACTCGGACTCGCCATGTGTCAAAAAAGATGCTTGCCATGGTCAGCTGGTCCGTGTTTCTTTTGTGTCTGGTTTACATTTTCTCAGAAATGGTGATAAATGCCCACCGGCACGGAGTCGATCAGGCGGCGACGGCCGCACACTCGACGAGGAACGAAAGGGAACGAAGCAGGGTAGCCGTGCCAGAGCTTACGCGTACGGGCCGGGGCCGCGCGCTTTTCAATATTATGCGTCCGACTGACGTCTACAATATGATTATCTTCTCGTCCTGCAGGCCCCAATATTGGGTGACATCGGAATACATGCACTGAGTTCGATACCATGTGACTGTACATATCTACATATAAAGTCATTACAACATGTTCAAAGAACTCGGTGCGCATTTCGTGCCATAACAAGCTGCCGCCACGTCCGTGCCTCGTGGCGGAGGAGACGAAAGGCGAAGCGATCTACTACCAAGATGATATGAGCGTCAGCGAATGTTGAACAAGAACGCAAAGTCTACGCACGAGCAGCTACATGGGGTGGCCTTCCGGCAACGAGTGGAGCGAATGCGCGTATAGGGAATTGCCGGTGCTGGACTGGATGAGCGACTTGCGCCGCTTGCTTGACTGGGAGGTATCCGATGGCGTGTCCGAAATGTAAGAGCTCGCGCGGTTGTTCTGCTGCTCGCGGGGACGAATGAAAACAGGCTCGCAGCCGTCGTCACTTCGCCATCCGTCCTTGTCAAGCCATTCTCCGAATATCTTCAGCAAAGCCTTGGATGATCGAAGTGCTTTTCGGGCCGCAGCGATCTGTTGTGCAGTCACAAACGCCTCGTCGAGATAAAGGGGCGCAAAAATATTCCTGAGATCGCGCACAATGTTGGCGCAGGGCTCGGGCAAAGCGTCACGGAGCATATTGTTTTGAAAAACGGTGCTCCCAAAGAACGACTTCTTGCCTTCGCCGCCGACGATGATGTTGTCCTCTGGGCGATAATCGTACTCATCAAATACGGAATGGACGTTCGTGGAAACGTTGCGGTTCTTCATGGGGCGATAGAGAACGAGGTGATATGTCAGGACGTGAACGAAGGATTCGAGATCGTCGGAGAGTTCGTGCGGCTTCTCTGGGTTAGCCAGCCGCAGCCCCGACATGAACTGCCATGTGCCCTGAGAGTGGTATGAGACTTGTTGACCAAACCAATAAACTGATATATCAATCACTCACGGTACGCCAGTCTTGCCGCCGACTCTCCTTCTCCAACTTCCGGAGGATCTTGCACAGATCCCAGTCGATTAAAAGTCCTCTGATGACACCGTCCTCGGTCTTGTAGAAGAGGATGTTCCCGGCGCTGATATCCCGGTGCAAAACTTCCGCGAGTTCATAAGCCCGTGCATGCGCTGTGGTGGTCAGTGGTCAGACAGCATTCAGATTAGCTTCTAAGGCACTCGCACCTTCGGCAGCATCTCGTATCGCAACGCACAGATCGCGAGTGCAACTGAACGATTTCAGCGCGGTCCCGACGATGCCTAGAACGAGCCGATAATGCACATGCGGCATCAGAGTCTTGGTGTGGCAAGCCCACGAGGCGGTCCGGTACTCGTGCGCCCTCGTACGTTGCGGGACGCCATCGCTCACCACGTCACCCGCGCACACCAGCGGCGCGATGTGCGGGACGCCTTTCTCGTGTAACAGTCGGTAGATGTCGCCTTCCTTCTCCAAATCCTCCAGGGCTAGCCTCCACGAGTCCTTGAGATAGACGCATGCACTCGTCTGCACGTCGTAGGCGATGTACCCAGCGGTAGCGCGGCCGGTGAGCACACGGCTGTGGGTCACGGCGCTGGGAGCGACGAAGAACATGTCGACATCTTTCACGTCGTCGTGGACGAGGAACTTGTGAAGGACCTTCGGCACGCCATCGGGAAAGTGGCCGGAGGCAGTAAGAACGGCGCGAGCGGCCTCAGCTTCGGCCTGCGTGGGCACGGTGACAGTCGGATCGCGTCCGCGCTGGGTGGCAGTCATGTGGTTGAAACGCCAGAGGAACTCGGCGAAGAGAGGATTGCCCCGCCACTCGAAAATCTCGGTGACGAAGACACCGCCGCGTTCCCATCGCATGAGGCGCGCCTCGCCCGCGCAGAGGAAGACCGAAAAGGAGCAGGTCCTGAATTGGGATGCGTTCTGTGCCAGCGCGTACGAAATCATCTGGCCTCTGGTGCCCGCAGCCACATCAGACTTGCCCTCGAAGATGAAATCCTTTCGCTCGTCACCAGTAACGACGGCCTTCGGATCCACGAAGGGATCTCCCTTGGCCGGCTTCACTTCGAAGAACAGCTCGACATCGCGATAGTCGGCTCTGTCCCTGGTCACTTGAGGCTCGCCAGGCTGGGGACGAACGAAGGCCGAGATGTCAGCCTTTCGAACCTCCACGTAGCTTTTGTCTCCCTTCGAGGTCGTGTTGACGAAGACAAGGTTGGGGCAGATTTCACTCGCGTGAACCGCGGCGATCTTACATGGGTCAGCGACTGTTGGATGGATGAAGATGGAGTGCTCACAAACTTATTCTCGTAGCCTCTGCCTTCCATGGCCATGTCGATGGAGTTCGCAGGGCGCACACCCGGTGCCGACGGCACGAAATCTTCCAGGAACTGAGCCAAGGGGACTGGTCCGACGAACATGTACTGCATGTCGGTGTCGGCCTGGAGATACTTGTGCCCTGCGTTTCCTGAGTTTGGATTGGTAGAGAATGGCTCTCTTCCGGAGAGACCGTGTTTAACGGGAGTGCTTTCAGTCGCTTCCTTTAAGTAGGAGAAAGAGGGCATGTTGAGCGCAAGCAGATTGAAGGAAGATGGGGGAAGAGACAGACCTACGGAGGCTCTCGAGACAAGCTTTTAAGCAGGATTTCCGGCCACAGACCTTGAGGGTGTGGTCGTGCAGGACAATGGAGTTCGGGACCAAGGACCGCGTGCCAAGCTGAACGCGTGCCAGGTTTGCGTCACGTGCCCGTAACCGCCGGCAGCCGGCGGCCGGCCTGTCCCAGGAGGCGGCCACACGGTCACTGGCGGCTGGTTCGCATATCCTTTGTTTTGTCCCGGTACACCGGATCCAAGTTCTCAGCCGAACGACTTATCGTCTGTGCCAAGGTCAACCCAGGAGACTAAGCCTCACCCGACTCGATCGCGACGGTGAACGAGCAGAAAGTCTTCCTTTCCCCCCACTCAAAATTGACATAACGATCCGAAGGATGTATTAGGATTACTAGTCATTCTCGACGCGGAGGGCCACTCGGTGGCATTGACTGTTGTCGAAACCTCGTCAGTCGATTTATGCGGTAATGAAATCTCATGCATGTTCGTGCATGTTCGTGTTTCCTTTGTGTCTATTCGGCTAGTAATATGGAGACGTTCAAAAGTTCTCAGAAAATGGTGATGAATGCCCACCGGCACGGAGTCGGTCAGACAGTCACTGAGCACTCGACGAGGAACGAAGCTGAAGCTGAAGGAAGCGCCATCTGACGGTTCATGATAACCAGCCGTGTGCTTACCCGGCGCGCTTTCTTTGTTTCCCTCTAGAGATGTGGTGTCCTGTTGCCGAACATCTACAATTATTGCTTCGTTACTAGTATGACAGTGTCTCGACGATCGCATCCAGCACGCGAACTGCATCGGGGATTATGAACTTCTCGTACTGCAAACCCATCGGTGTGCTGCACAAACGGGAGCATATCAGCTGAATAATCCACAAATGCAAGAAGTACACTCACTCCCAGCCTGTCACGCGCCTCACCGGCGCATTGAGCTTCAAAAACGCGCGGCGCTGCACCTCCGCCGCGATCTCTGCGCCGACGCCGGCAGTCTTGCTCGCCTCGTGCACGACGACGAGGCGCCCGGTGCGCTGCACGCTTTCGAGCACCGTCTCGATGTCCCACGGGAGGATCGTGCGCAGGTCGATGAGCTCGACTTTCGCGCCGCGCAGGGCCGCGGGTACGTGGGGAGCGAGCGCGGGCGGTGGGCTCTCGAGCATAGAGAGCGCCGTCTCGCAGACTGGCAGTGGAAGAGGGGCGTGCCCCACGAGAGTAGCGTCAGGTCAGCGCCCGGTATGAGCACTTCCGCGCGGCCTATGGGCAGCTCAAAATCGTCGATGGGTACTTGCTCGACTAGGGTGTACAAGCGGGTAGCCCTCGACGGCAAGAACGTGAGAACTCACTGGCAGAGCGGTAGAGAATCTTCGGCTCCATGAATATAACGGGGTTGGGGTCTCGGAGATGCTGGATGTAACAGCCGCAGCCCCGACATGAACCGCCATGTGCCCTGAAGCGGTATGAGACTCGGTGACCAAGTCAATAAAACTAGTCGTGACCCGTGCCGTCGCACGGGAGGGTCACGGAAACGATGTCTTGGTGAGGAATATAAAGGCTACCAAGATAATCATTGTACTGTTGGACTGTGGACGTTTACATATAACGTAGTAAAACCTCAGTGGCCACATCCGCTGCCCATCTGCCGATGGGCAGCTCTGTGGCCCCGTACCCCCTGCTACAAAGATAGCCAGTGATTGCCAAGCGTGAATTTAATCCGAGTCGCATGCGGCGCGCCGCCCCCGTTGACCAAATCGTCGCGGGATTCTGTGGAGCTGTCTGTCGGGACTCGGAGGCGTAGGTAACAGGCAGCCACCCACATGAATCTGGTAGACGCTCCAATGTTATGCTATGCTCATAGAATATTGTGAACTGTGACTTGCGCTATGACTGAGTGAGGACAGCCAGGCAACGGGTGGGCGGTGAATACTGGGGACAGCAACCATGATGGGAGCCACATAAGGTGTCTGCCGAGAGTCTGAGATCCACTGGCCGATCGCGCCCAGCACCCGACCCGTGCGCGGATAAACAGGGAGCAGCATACTAACTACCCAACAGTTCCTTGAGGGTAGGCCAGCTGCTTGACTGGCTAGTCAACTTGTTCGCCGGGGATGGAACGCGGTCAGAAAAACGCATAGATGGAGCAGTTGAAGACACGTACAGTACTACATGTTCTCGCCGCCGCGTCCGGCGCGTTGTCGGGCTCGGGCTTTTCCACCATTGCTGGGGCAGGCGGGCACGGCTTCCCTATGCCTGGGGACTCTTAGACTCTTAGTGGACCTCTAGCGCTACACTGTAAGTCCGTGTGCTGGGAAATGGTAGAGACATGGTGTTGGGATCGGAGACGCAAGACGCAGGGGATGCGGGCAACAGGCTAGTAGTGTCTGCTCTCGGGACGGGCGCTTCCACTGAGGACAAAATTCGGACGCGAATAACGACGCCATGGTGACGCGTCGACCAATCAGATGTCAGAGTTATGTCGGGTATCTCGGGGCACCGTGCTCCTGTAGTATAGTTGATAGTTGATGATATCAAGCACTCACGGTAGGCCACTCTTGCCGGCGCCTACTCTCCTTCTCCATGGCTTCCCGATGATCTTGCACAGATCCCAGTCAATTAAGATTCCGCTGATGATACCGTCCGCGGTCTTGTAGAAGAGAATGTTGCCGGCGCTGATATCACGGTGTAACACTCTCGCGAGCTCGTAAGCCCGTGCATGCGCTGTGGTGATCAGAGGTCAGGCAGCATTAGGAGCTTTCTAAAGCACTCGCACCGTCGGCCGCGTCTCGTATCGCAACGCACAGATCGCGAGTGGAGCTAAATTTTTTCAGTGCGGTCCCAACGATGCCTACAACGATCCGGTAATGCACATGCGGCAGGAGTGTCTTGGTGTAGCAAGCCCACGAGGCGCTCCTGTACTCGCTCAGCACGTCACCCGCACACAGCGCCGCGATGTGCGGGACAACGTCCTCGGGGGGCAGTCGATGCATTTCTTCTTCCGACCCCAAATCATGGAGAGCGAGCCGCCACGAGTCCTTGGAGAAAAGTTCCGTTCCGGAGGGGCCGTGAGTGCTTTCGGCGGCGGCTTCCTTCAGGTAGGAGATAGGCATGTTGAGCTAAAGGAGAATGAGGGAGAAGAGGCAGACCTACGCAGATTCTCTTAGTCAAGAGAGAGGTCACAAATTCTCAAGGCTGTGGTCGTGGGTCCAAGGAGCCCAAAGAGCCATGTGTCAAAAAGGATGCTTGCCAAGGCCAGCTGGTCCGTGTTTCTTTTGTGTCTGATTTATTCTCAGCAAATGGTGATAAATGCCTACCGGCACGGAGTCGATCAGGCGGCGACGGCTGCACACTCCTCGACGAGGAACGACAGGGAAGGAAGTAGGATAGGATAGGATAGGATTAAACCGCAGGGGTCCCGATGAGGAACATAGCGGGGGTCCGCGCTATACGTAGAGAGGGCACTGTACATACAAAGACATACTAAATCTACGCCACGGATGACACAACCCTAAAACTGCTTCGTAAATGCCACGCACAGGAAACTGGACACAACCCACCAGTTGGGACAACCTGTTCGAAAGCAAAAACCCACAGAACAGAGAAGAGTCACGACAAAGACAAGCCCTAAAGGAGAGAAAGTAGTGTAGCAGCAACCCGTCTAAGTCCACCACATGAGGACCTAACACGTCGCGTTGTCAATCAGGGCAGTAAAAACCCCGGTGGGGAAAAGCCTCCGATCTCGGCGCGCGCGAGCATGACGGGGGGGATGTGCGTGCGGCGCGGGCGATGCCGCAGGCCATGAATAATGTCGCGGGCATTCTGTAGCCGCGAGCCCGAGCAAATCATGACTCACATAGTGGACCAAGGGTCCCGAGGGTTGTCGCTGCACATACAAAAACTATTGCAGCAGGAGGTCTGCGCGGCAATATAGGAAAGGGCGAAACGGACAGGAAGGAGAGAACCACAGCAAGTGGCCTTAGGCCATCGGACACTGCTGAGGGCGCCGCGTGCCATACGGCCACTCTCCACACACCATGCCACGCTGTGCATACATCTCCAGGCCACTGAGGTGCAGTGGGAGCAAGGCCAGCCATCTGGACACCAGGAGTGTACAGTAGCCGTGCCAGCGCTTACCCGGGGCCGCGCGCTTTTCGTTATGTAAGTTTGTTTCCCTCCGGCCCGGGAAACTCCAGTGCCAGTGCGTGTTGACGGACGTCTACATGATACACAGCCCTACCGGGCATACCCTGGTCTCTTGAGCGGGACGCCTAAGGCTCCGTCGATTGCTAAAGTAAAGCAAGTGAACTTCGGGCCGCATCAATACATTATACTCTAATACTCTAACAGCAATAAAATACAAGCTGGAGACTAAGTAGTTTCGGAGCACATTTAGGAGCAACGAGTTGGCAACGAGAGATCCGCAAAGATAAGGTCCTCTACGAACTCGCGGCGAACGGGCAAGCCGTGAGAGGCCCTCGTCTTCGTCAATACACCGACCCACACAGCATGGTGCTCCCAAGGGCGCGTGCGACGACATTCTCGTCGGCTCGGGAGTCGGGGGCTGAGCGCCGGCCATAGGCGGTGAAAGTGGCCCCACTGCTGCTGTCGTACAGGCTGATCAGTTGCTGGCATGGAGCACCGCCAAAGGACGAGGAGCAGCGGAGGGAGGCACACGGGGGACAGATGTCGGCGGCGTACGGCCCAGAGTGCAAGGTTCGCTAGAAGAAGGTCAGCCGAAAAGCAAGCGTAGTAAGAGCAGACAACTCACGGAGACTGATTACACCGGGTGATGAGCGCGCGCATGGGCTTAAGACGGGGTCCACCCAGCCGACGGGGGCAATGGACACTGGAGGCGGACTATGAGCAGGGTGAGTGGGGCCGGGAGAACTGGAGATTTGCGCGGAAGGTAGAGGAGGAGAATCACCAGTGCAAGCACCAGAGAAGCTGACAGAGAGAAGCTGACAGGGCGGGACGTCGACGCGCCGTGCCGGCCAGAGACGTAAGATGGCAAGAGCGGGGTGTCTTCGACGGGCAAAGAGGAACCGGAGGGAAAGGCATTGGTAGTGTCTGCTAGATGTGTGTTCAGGTGGGGGTCGTGGACAGGAGAAAAGCGAAAAGCATGCGCACCGGGTGCAAGACGTAGAGGTGTCCTGGAGAGGGGGCTGGGCGAGTCATCGCGAGGTCGTTTAGTGCTCGGCATGTCAACCTAAAGGGCGGTGAGGAAGCGAGGCTGAGAGTAGAGCAGCGAGCAAAACGGATGGGAAGGCACATGTGGGAAACTGGGGCAGGCAGAAAGGACGCACCGGGTGCAAGACGTTGACGTGTCCTGGAGAGGGGGCCGGGCGAATCATCGCGAGGGCATTTAGTGCTCGGCATGACAACCTGAAAGGCGGTGAGGGAGCGAGCAGCGAGCAGAAACGGGAGGGCGCAAGGAGAGAGAGGGTCAGGCAGAGAGGACAGGAGAAAAAGTGAGACAGGAGACGGCAAAACGGGCCGGAATGGATATCCCCATCGAGGCAAAAGCGACGTCTTTCGAGCCAGGACAAGCCTCGGTCTCTAGTCGAGACCAGGGATTGACGGACGTCTACAATCATCTTCTCGTCCTGCAGACCCCAATATTGGGTGACATCGGAAGACATGCACTGCGTTTGATACCATGTAACTGTACATATCTACATAGAGAAGTCATAACAACATGTTCAAAGAACTCGGTGCGCAATTCGTGTAACTGGCCACGTCCGTGGCTCGTGGCGGAGGAGACGGAAGGCGGGGAGATCTACTTACTACAAAGGTGATATGAGCGTCACTAAATGTTGAACAAGAATGCAAAGTCTACGCACGGGCAGCTATATGGCGTGGCCTTCCGGCAGCGAGTTCAACGAATTGGCGTGCAGGGAGTTGCCGTTGCTGGACTGGATGAGCGACTTGCGCCGCTTGCTTGACCGGGAGGTATCCGATGGCGTGTCCGAGATATAAGAGCTCGTGCGCTTGGTTCGCGGCTCCCAAGATTCGATTTCAACAGGCTCGCAGCCATCGTCGGCTAGCCATCCGTCCTTGGCAAGCCAGGTCCCGAATATCTTTAGCAAGGCATCGGATGATTGAAGTGCTTTACGGGCCGCAACAATCTGATCCTCCTTCACAAACTCCTCGTCAAGATAAAGGGGAGCAAAAAGACGCCTGAGCTCGCCCACAATGTTGGCGCAGGGCTCGGGCAGAGCGTCGCGGAGCATACTGTTCTGAAAAACGGTGCTCCCAAAGAACGACTTCTTGCCATCACCGCCGACTGCGACTTGGTCTCTTGCGCGAAGACTGTAGTCTTCAAAGACGACACGGACGTTTACGGAAACATTGTCGTTGCCCATCGGGCGATAGAGAACGAGATTGTACGTCAGAACATGGACGAAGGATTCGAGGTCGTCGGAAAGTTCGTGCGGCTTCGCGGGGTTGGCCAATCGCAGTCCCGACATGAACTGCCATGTACCCTGGAGTGGCATGAGACTCGGCGCGAGAAAATAAGATGATCACTCACTGTGCGCCAGTCTTGCCGCCGACTCTCCTTCTCCAGCTTCCGGATGATCTTGCACAAATCCCAGTCGATTAGTAGTCCTCTGATAACACCGTCCGCGGTTACCCGTATATTAACCAGATTGTAGGCTTGGCGTTGTACATGTTTGGTCGCGAGAGCTCGGAGCGGAGCGACGGCATTTCTTGTCTTGTAGAAGAGAATGTTGCCGGCGCTGATATCTCGGTGCAAAACTTCCGCGAGTTCGTAAGCACGTGCATGCGCTATGGTCGGACGTCAGACAGCACTCAGAATATTCATCCACAAGGCTCTCGTACCTTCGGCAGCGTCCCTTATCGCGGTGCACAAATCGCGAGTGCAACTGAATCTTTTCAGCGCAGTCCCGACGATGCCTAGAACGAGCCGGTAATGCACATGCGGCAGGAGTGTCTTGGTGTAGCAAGCCCACGAGGCGGTCCTGTACTCGCTCAGCACGTCACCCGCACACAGCGCCGCGATGTGCGGGACGACGTCCTTGGGGCGCAGTCGATAAATTTCTTCCTCCGACTCCAGATCATGGAGAGCGAGCCGCCACGAGTCCTTGGAGAATGGTTCCGTCCCGGAGGCGGCGTGAGTGCGCTCAGCGGCGGCTTCCTTCAGGTAGAAGATAAACATGTTGAGCTAAAGGAGAATGAGGGAGAAGAGGAAGACCTACGCAGACTCTCAAAGAGAGGTCACATATTCTCGAGGCTGTGGTCGTGCGGGACAATGGAGGCCGGTCCAAGGAGACCAAAGACTCGGACTCGCCATGTGTCAAAAAAGATGCTTGCCATGGTCAGCTGGTCCGTGTTTCTTTTGTGTCTGGTTTACATTTTCTCAGAAATGGTGATAAATGCCCACCGGCACGGAGTCGATCAGGCGGCGACGGCCGCACACTCGACGAGGAACGAAAGGGAACGAAGCAGGGTAGCCGTGCCAGAGCTTACGCGTACGGGCCGGGGCCGCGCGCTTTTCAATATTATGCGTCCGACTGACGTCTACAATATGATTATCTTCTCGTCCTGCAGGCCCCAATATTGGGTGACATCGGAATACATGCACTGAGTTCGATACCATGTGACTGTACATATCTACATATAAAGTCATTACAACATGTTCAAAGAACTCGGTGCGCATTTCGTGCCATAACAAGCTGCCGCCACGTCCGTGCCTCGTGGCGGAGGAGACGAAAGGCGAAGCGATCTACTACCAAGATGATATGAGCGTCAGCGAATGTTGAACAAGAACGCAAAGTCTACGCACGAGCAGCTACATGGGGTGGCCTTCCGGCAACGAGTGGAGCGAATGCGCGTATAGGGAATTGCCGGTGCTGGACTGGATGAGCGACTTGCGCCGCTTGCTTGACTGGGAGGTATCCGATGGCGTGTCCGAAATGTAAGAGCTCGCGCGGTTGTTCTGCTGCTCGCGGGGACGAATGAAAACAGGCTCGCAGCCGTCGTCACTTCGCCATCCGTCCTTGTCAAGCCATTCTCCGAATATCTTCAGCAAAGCCTTGGATGATCGAAGTGCTTTTCGGGCCGCAGCGATCTGTTGTGCAGTCACAAACGCCTCGTCGAGATAAAGGGGCGCAAAAATATTCCTGAGATCGCGCACAATGTTGGCGCAGGGCTCGGGCAAAGCGTCACGGAGCATATTGTTTTGAAAAACGGTGCTCCCAAAGAACGACTTCTTGCCTTCGCCGCCGACGATGATGTTGTCCTCTGGGCGATAATCGTACTCATCAAATACGGAATGGACGTTCGTGGAAACGTTGCGGTTCTTCATGGGGCGATAGAGAACGAGGTGATATGTCAGGACGTGAACGAAGGATTCGAGATCGTCGGAGAGTTCGTGCGGCTTCTCTGGGTTAGCCAGCCGCAGCCCCGACATGAACTGCCATGTGCCCTGAGAGTGGTATGAGACTTGTTGACCAAACCAATAAACTGATATATCAATCACTCACGGTACGCCAGTCTTGCCGCCGACTCTCCTTCTCCAACTTCCGGAGGATCTTGCACAGATCCCAGTCGATTAAAAGTCCTCTGATGACACCGTCCTCGGTCTTGTAGAAGAGGATGTTCCCGGCGCTGATATCCCGGTGCAAAACTTCCGCGAGTTCATAAGCCCGTGCATGCGCTGTGGTGGTCAGTGGTCAGACAGCATTCAGATTAGCTTCTAAGGCACTCGCACCTTCGGCAGCATCTCGTATCGCAACGCACAGATCGCGAGTGCAACTGAACGATTTCAGCGCGGTCCCGACGATGCCTAGAACGAGCCGATAATGCACATGCGGCATCAGAGTCTTGGTGTGGCAAGCCCACGAGGCGGTCCGGTACTCGTGCGCCCTCGTACGTTGCGGGACGCCATCGCTCACCACGTCACCCGCGCACACCAGCGGCGCGATGTGCGGGACGCCTTTCTCGTGTAACAGTCGGTAGATGTCGCCTTCCTTCTCCAAATCCTCCAGGGCTAGCCTCCACGAGTCCTTGAGATAGACGCATGCACTCGTCTGCACGTCGTAGGCGATGTACCCAGCGGTAGCGCGGCCGGTGAGCACACGGCTGTGGGTCACGGCGCTGGGAGCGACGAAGAACATGTCGACATCTTTCACGTCGTCGTGGACGAGGAACTTGTGAAGGACCTTCGGCACGCCATCGGGAAAGTGGCCGGAGGCAGTAAGAACGGCGCGAGCGGCCTCAGCTTCGGCCTGCGTGGGCACGGTGACAGTCGGATCGCGTCCGCGCTGGGTGGCAGTCATGTGGTTGAAACGCCAGAGGAACTCGGCGAAGAGAGGATTGCCCCGCCACTCGAATATCTCGGTGACGAAGACACCACCGCGTTCCCATCGCATGAGGCGCGCCTCGCCCGCGCAGAGGAAGACCGAAAAGGAGCAGGTCCTGAATTGGGATGCGTTCTGTGCCAGCGCGTACGAAATCATCTGGCCTCTGGTGCCCGCAGCCACATCAGACTTGCCCTCGAAGATGAAATCCTTTCGCTCGTCACCAGTAACGACGGCCTTCGGATCCACGAAGGGATCTCCCTTGGCCGGCTTCACTTCGAAGAACAGCTCGACATCGCGATAGTCGGCTCTGTCCCTGGTCACTTGAGGCTCGCCAGGCTGGGGACGAACGAAGGCCGAGATGTCAGCCTTTCGAACCTCCACGTAGCTTTTGTCTCCCTTCGAGGTCGTGTTGACGAAGACAAGGTTGGGGCAGATTTCACTCGCGTGAACCGCGGCGATCTTACATGGGTCAGCGACTGTTGGATGGATGAAGATGGAGTGCTCACAAACTTATTCTCGTAGCCTCTGCCTTCCATGGCCATGTCGATGGAGTTCGCAGGGCGCACACCCGGTGCCGACGGCACGAAATCTTCCAGGAACTGAGCCAAGGGGACTGGTCCGACGAACATGTACTGCATGTCGGTGTCGGCCTGGAGATACTTGTGCCCTGCGTTTCCTGAGTTTGGATTGGTAGAGAATGGCTCTCTTCCGGAGAGACCGTGTTTAACGGGAGTGCTTTCAGTCGCTTCCTTTAAGTAGGAGAAAGAGGGCATGTTGAGCGCAAGCAGATTGAAGGAAGATGGGGGAAGAGACAGACCTACGGAGGCTCTCGAGACAAGCTTTTAAGCAGGATTTCCGGCCACAGACCTTGAGGGTGTGGTCGTGCAGGACAATGGAGTTCGGGACCAAGGACCGCGTGCCAAGCTGAACGCGTGCCAGGTTTGCGTCACGTGCCCGTAACCGCCGGCAGCCGGCGGCCGGCCTGTCCCAGGAGGCGGCCACACGGTCACTGGCGGCTGGTTCGCATATCCTTTGTTTTGTCCCGGTACACCGGATCCAAGTTCTCAGCCGAACGACTTATCGTCTGTGCCAAGGTCAACCCAGGAGACTAAGCCTCACCCGACTCGATCGCGACGGTGAACGAGCAGAAAGTCTTCCTTTCCCCCCACTCAAAATTGACATAACGATCCGAAGGATGTATTAGGATTACTAGTCATTCTCGACGCGGAGGGCCACTCGGTGGCATTGACTGTTGTCGAAACCTCGTCAGTCGATTTATGCGGTAATGAAATCTCATGCATGTTCGTGCATGTTCGTGTTTCCTTTGTGTCTATTCGGCTAGTAATATGGAGACGTTCAAAAGTTCTCAGAAAATGGTGATGAATGCCCACCGGCACGGAGTCGGTCAGACAGTCACTGAGCACTCGACGAGGAACGAAGCTGAAGCTGAAGGAAGCGCCATCTGACGGTTCATGATAACCAGCCGTGTGCTTACCCGGCGCGCTTTCTTTGTTTCCCTCTAGAGATGTGGTGTCCTGTTGCCGAACATCTACAATTATTGCTTCGTTACTAGTATGACAGTGTCTCGACGATCGCATCCAGCACGCGAACTGCATCGGGGATTATGAACTTCTCGTACTGCAAACCCATCGGTGTGCTGCACAAACGGGAGCATATCAGCTGAATAATCCACAAATGCAAGAAGTACACTCACTCCCAGCCTGTCACGCGCCTCACCGGCGCATTGAGCTTCAAAAACGCGCGGCGCTGCACCTCCGCCGCGATCTCTGCGCCGACGCCGGCAGTCTTGCTCGCCTCGTGCACGACGACGAGGCGCCCGGTGCGCTGCACGCTTTCGAGCACCGTCTCGATGTCCCACGGGAGGATCGTGCGCAGGTCGATGAGCTCGACTTTCGCGCCGCGCAGGGCCGCGGGTACGTGGGGAGCGAGCGCGGGCGGTGGGCTCTCGAGCATAGAGAGCGCCGTCTCGCAGACTGGCAGTGGAAGAGGGGCGTGCCCCACGAGAGTAGCGTCAGGTCAGCGCCCGGTATGAGCACTTCCGCGCGGCCTATGGGCAGCTCAAAATCGTCGATGGGTACTTGCTCGACTAGGGTGTACAAGCGGGTAGCCCTCGACGGCAAGAACGTGAGAACTCACTGGCAGAGCGGTAGAGAATCTTCGGCTCCATGAATATAACGGGGTTGGGGTCTCGGAGATGCTGGATGTAACAGCCGCAGCCCCGACATGAACCGCCATGTGCCCTGAAGCGGTATGAGACTCGGTGACCAAGTCAATAAAACTAGTCGTGACCCGTGCCGTCGCACGGGAGGGTCACGGAAACGATGTCTTGGTGAGGAATATAAAGGCTACCAAGATAATCATTGTACTGTTGGACTGTGGACGTTTACATATAACGTAGTAAAACCTCAGTGGCCACATCCGCTGCCCATCTGCCGATGGGCAGCTCTGTGGCCCCGTACCCCCTGCTACAAAGATAGCCAGTGATTGCCAAGCGTGAATTTAATCCGAGTCGCATGCGGCGCGCCGCCCCCGTTGACCAAATCGTCGCGGGATTCTGTGGAGCTGTCTGTCGGGACTCGGAGGCGTAGGTAACAGGCAGCCACCCACATGAATCTGGTAGACGCTCCAATGTTATGCTATGCTCATAGAATATTGTGAACTGTGACTTGCGCTATGACTGAGTGAGGACAGCCAGGCAACGGGTGGGCGGTGAATACTGGGGACAGCAACCATGATGGGAGCCACATAAGGTGTCTGCCGAGAGTCTGAGATCCACTGGCCGATCGCGCCCAGCACCCGACCCGTGCGCGGATAAACAGGGAGCAGCATACTAACTACCCAACAGTTCCTTGAGGGTAGGCCAGCTGCTTGACTGGCTAGTCAACTTGTTCGCCGGGGATGGAACGCGGTCAGAAAAACGCATAGATGGAGCAGTTGAAGACACGTACAGTACTACATGTTCTCGCCGCCGCGTCCGGCGCGTTGTCGGGCTCGGGCTTTTCCACCATTGCTGGGGCAGGCGGGCACGGCTTCCCTATGCCTGGGGACTCTTAGACTCTTAGTGGACCTCTAGCGCTACACTGTAAGTCCGTGTGCTGGGAAATGGTAGAGACATGGTGTTGGGATCGGAGACGCAAGACGCAGGGGATGCGGGCAACAGGCTAGTAGTGTCTGCTCTCGGGACGGGCGCTTCCACTGAGGACAAAATTCGGACGCGAATAACGACGCCATGGTGACGCGTCGACCAATCAGATGTCAGAGTTATGTCGGGTATCTCGGGGCACCGTGCTCCTGTAGTATAGTTGATAGTTGATGATATCAAGCACTCACGGTAGGCCACTCTTGCCGGCGCCTACTCTCCTTCTCCATGGCTTCCCGATGATCTTGCACAGATCCCAGTCAATTAAGATTCCGCTGATGATACCGTCCGCGGTCTTGTAGAAGAGAATGTTGCCGGCGCTGATATCACGGTGTAACACTCTCGCGAGCTCGTAAGCCCGTGCATGCGCTGTGGTGATCAGAGGTCAGGCAGCATTAGGAGCTTTCTAAAGCACTCGCACCGTCGGCCGCGTCTCGTATCGCAACGCACAGATCGCGAGTGGAGCTAAATTTTTTCAGTGCGGTCCCAACGATGCCTACAACGATCCGGTAATGCACATGCGGCAGGAGTGTCTTGGTGTAGCAAGCCCACGAGGCGCTCCTGTACTCGCTCAGCACGTCACCCGCACACAGCGCCGCGATGTGCGGGACAACGTCCTCGGGGGGCAGTCGATGCATTTCTTCTTCCGACCCCAAATCATGGAGAGCGAGCCGCCACGAGTCCTTGGAGAAAAGTTCCGTTCCGGAGGGGCCGTGAGTGCTTTCGGCGGCGGCTTCCTTCAGGTAGGAGATAGGCATGTTGAGCTAAAGGAGAATGAGGGAGAAGAGGCAGACCTACGCAGATTCTCTTAGTCAAGAGAGAGGTCACAAATTCTCAAGGCTGTGGTCGTGGGTCCAAGGAGACCAAAGAGCCACGTGTCAAAAAGGATGCTTGCCAAGGCCAGCTGGTCCGTGTTTCTTTTGTGTCTGATTTATTCTCAGCAAATGGTGATAAATGCCTACCGGCACGGAGTCGATCAGGCGGCGACGGCTGCACACTCCTCGACGAGGAACGACAGGGAAGGAAGTAGGATAGGATAGGATAGGATTAAACCGCAGGGGTCCCGATGAGGAACATAGCGGGGGTCCGCGCTATACGTAGAGAGGGCACTGTACATACAAAGACATACTAAATCTACGCCACGGATGACACAACCCTAAAACTGCTTCGTAAATGCCACGCACAGGAAACTGGACACAACCCACCAGTTGGGACAACCTGTTCGAAAGCAAAAACCCACAGAACAGAGAAGAGTCACGACAAAGACAAGCCCTAAAGGAGAGAAAGTAGTGTAGCAGCAACCCGTCTAAGTCCACCACATGAGGACCTAACACGTCGCGTTGTCAATCAGGGCAGTAAAAACCCCGGTGGGGAAAAGCCTCCGATCTCGGCGCGCGCGAGCATGACGGGGGGGATGTGCGTGCGGCGCGGGCGATGCCGCAGGCCATGAATAATGTCGCGGGCATTCTGTAGCCGCGAGCCCGAGCAAATCACGACTCACATAGTGGACCAAGGGTCCCGAGGGTTGTCGCTGCACATACAAAAACTATTGCAGCAGGAGGTCTGCGCGGCAATATAGGAAAGGGCGAAACGGACAGGAAGGAGAGAACCACAGCAAGTGGCCTTAGGCCATCGGACACTGCTGAGGGCGCCGCGTGCCATACGGCCACTCTCCACACACCATGCCACGCTGTGCATACATCTCCAGGCCACTGAGGTGCAGTGGGAGCAAGGCCAGCCATCTGGACACCAGGAGTGTACAGTAGCCGTGCCAGCGCTTACCCGGGGCCGCGCGCTTTTCGTTATGTAAGTTTGTTTCCCTCCGGCCCGGGAAACTCCAGTGCCAGTGCGTGTTGACGGACGTCTACATGATACACAGCCCTACCGGGCATACCCTGGTCTCTTGAGCGGGACGCCTAAGGCTCCGTCGATTGCTAAAGTAAAGCAAGTGAACTTCGGGCCGCATCAATACATTATACTCTAATACTCTAACAGCAATAAAATACAAGCTGGAGACTAAGTAGTTTCGGAGCACATTTAGGAGCAACGAGTTGGCAACGAGAGATCCGCAAAGATAAGGTCCTCTACGAACTCGCGGCGAACGGGCAAGCCGTGAGAGGCCCTCGTCTTCGTCAATACACCGACCCACACAGCATGGTGCTCCCAAGGGCGCGTGCGACGACATTCTCGTCGGCTCGGGAGTCGGGGGCTGAGCGCCGGCCATAGGCGGTGAAAGTGGCCCCACTGCTGCTGTCGTACAGGCTGATCAGTTGCTGGCATGGAGCACCGCCAAAGGACGAGGAGCAGCGGAGGGAGGCACACGGGGGACAGATGTCGGCGGCGTACGGCCCAGAGTGCAAGGTTCGCTAGAAGAAGGTCAGCCGAAAAGCAAGCGTAGTAAGAGCAGACAACTCACGGAGACTGATTACACCGGGTGATGAGCGCGCGCATGGGCTTAAGACGGGGTCCACCCAGCCGACGGGGGCAATGGACACTGGAGGCGGACTATGAGCAGGGTGAGTGGGGCCGGGAGAACTGGAGATTTGCGCGGAAGGTAGAGGAGGAGAATCACCAGTGCAAGCACCAGAGAAGCTGACAGAGAGAAGCTGACAGGGCGGGACGTCGACGCGCCGTGCCGGCCAGAGACGTAAGATGGCAAGAGCGGGGTGTCTTCGACGGGCAAAGAGGAACCGGAGGGAAAGGCATTGGTAGTGTCTGCTAGATGTGTGTTCAGGTGGGGGTCGTGGACAGGAGAAAAGCGAAAAGCATGCGCACCGGGTGCAAGACGTAGAGGTGTCCTGGAGAGGGGGCTGGGCGAGTCATCGCGAGGTCGTTTAGTGCTCGGCATGTCAACCTAAAGGGCGGTGAGGAAGCGAGGCTGAGAGTAGAGCAGCGAGCAAAACGGATGGGAAGGCACAAGGTGGGAAACTGGGGCAGGCAGAAAGGACGCACCGGGTGCAAGACGTTGACGTGTCCTGGAGAGGGGGCCGGGCGAATCATCGCGAGGGCATTTAGTGCTCGGCATGACAACCTGAAAGGCGGTGAGGGAGCGAGCAGCGAGCAGAAACGGGAGGGCGCAAGGAGAGAGAGGGTCAGGCAGAGAGGACAGGAGAAAAAGTGAGACAGGAGACGGCAAAACGGGCCGGAATGGATATCCCCATCGAGGCAAAAGCGACGTCTTTCGAGCCAGGACAAGCCTCGGTCTCTAGTCGAGACCAGGGATTGACGGACGTCTACAATCATCTTCTCGTCCTGCAGACCCCAATATTGGGTGACATCGGAAGACATGCACTGCGTTTGATACCATGTAACTGTACATATCTACATAGAGAAGTCATAACAACATGTTCAAAGAACTCGGTGCGCAATTCGTGTAACTGGCCACGTCCGTGGCTCGTGGCGGAGGAGACGGAAGGCGGGGAGATCTACTTACTACAAAGGTGATATGAGCGTCACTAAATGTTGAACAAGAATGCAAAGTCTACGCACGGGCAGCTATATGGCGTGGCCTTCCGGCAGCGAGTTCAACGAATTGGCGTGCAGGGAGTTGCCGTTGCTGGACTGGATGAGCGACTTGCGCCGCTTGCTTGACCGGGAGGTATCCGATGGCGTGTCCGAGATATAAGAGCTCGTGCGCTTGGTTCGCGGCTCCCAAGATTCGATTTCAACAGGCTCGCAGCCATCGTCGGCTAGCCATCCGTCCTTGGCAAGCCAGGTCCCGAATATCTTTAGCAAGGCATCGGATGATTGAAGTGCTTTACGGGCCGCAACAATCTGATCCTCCTTCACAAACTCCTCGTCAAGATAAAGGGGAGCAAAAAGACGCCTGAGCTCGCCCACAATGTTGGCGCAGGGCTCGGGCAGAGCGTCGCGGAGCATACTGTTCTGAAAAACGGTGCTCCCAAAGAACGACTTCTTGCCATCACCGCCGACTGCGACTTGGTCTCTTGCGCGAAGACTGTAGTCTTCAAAGACGACACGGACGTTTACGGAAACATTGTCGTTGCCCATCGGGCGATAGAGAACGAGATTGTACGTCAGAACATGGACGAAGGATTCGAGGTCGTCGGAAAGTTCGTGCGGCTTCGCGGGGTTGGCCAATCGCAGTCCAGACATGAACTGCCATGTACCCTGGAGTGGCATGAGACTCGGCGCGAGAAAATAAGATGATCACTCACCGTGCGCCAGTCTTGCCGCCGACTCTCCTTCTCCAGCTTCCGGATGATCTTGCACAGATCCCAGTCGATTAAAAGTCCTCTAATGACACCGTCCTCGGTCTTGTAGAAGAGGATGTTCCCGGCGCTGATATCCCGGTGCAAAACTTCCGCGAGTTCGTAAGCTCGTGCATGCGCTGTGGTGGTCAGAGGTCAGACAGCATTCAGATTAGCGTCTAAGGCACTCGCACCTTCGGCAGCATCTCGTATCGCAACGCACAGATCGCGCGTGCAACTGAACGATTTCAGCGCGGTCCCGACGATGCCTAGAACGAGCCGATAATGCACATGCGGCATCAGAGTCTTGGTGTAGCAAGCCCACGAAGCGGTCCTGTACTCGTGGGTCCTCGTACGCTGCGGGCTTCCGTCGCCGTTTAGTACGTCGCCGGCGCACACCAGCGGCGCGATGTGCGGGACGCCCTTCTCGTGGAGCAGACGATAGATGGCGCCTTCCTTCTCCAGATCCTTCAGGGCAAGACGCCACGAGTCCTTGAGGTAGACGCACGCATGCGTCTGCACGTCGTAGGCAATGTACCCAGCGGTAGCGCGGCCGGTGAGCACACGGCTATGGGTCACGGCGCTGGGAGCGACGAAAAACATGTCGACATCTTGCACGTCGTCGTGGACGAGGAACTTGTGAAGGACCTTCGGCACGCCATCGGGGAAGTGACCGGAGGCAGTAAGAACGGCGCGAGCGGCCTCAGCTTCAGCCTGCGTGGGCACGGTGACAGTCGGATCGCGTCCGCGCTGGGTGGCAGTCATGTGGTTGAAACGCCAGAGGAACTCGGCGAAGAGAGGATTGCCCCGCCACTCGAAAATCTCGGTGACGAAGACACCGCCGCGTTCCCATCGCATGAGGCGCGCCTCGCCCGCGCAGAGAAAGACCGAAAAGGAGCAGGTCCTGAATTGGGATGCGTTCTGTGCCAGCGCGTACGAAATCATCTGGCCTCTGGTGCTCGCAGCCACACCAGACTTGCCCTCGAAGATGAAATCTTTTCGCTCGTCACCAGTAACGACGGCCTTCGGATCCACGAAGGGATCTCCCTTGGCCGGCTTCACTTCGAAGAACAGCTCGACATCGCGATAGTCGGCTCTGTCCCTGGTCACTTGAGGCTCGCCAGGCTGGGGGCGAATGAAGGCCGAGATGTCAGCCTTTCGAACCTCCTCGTAGCTTTTGTCTCCCTTCGAGGTCGTGTTGACGAAGACAAGGTTGGGGCAGATTTTACTCGCGTGAACCGCGGCGATCTTACATGGGTCAGTCGGACTGTTGGATGGATGAAGATGGAGTGCTCACAAACTTATTCTCGTAGCCTTTGCCTTCCATGGCCATGTCGATGGAGTTCGCAGGGCGCACACCCGTTGCCGACGGCACGAAATCTTCCAGGAACTGAGCCAAGGGGACTGGTCCGACGAACATGTGCTGCATGTCGGTGTCGGCCTGGAGATACTTGTGCCCTGCGTCTCCTGAGTTTGGATTGGTAGAGAATGGCTGTCTTCCGGAGAGGCCGTGTTTAACGGGAGTGCTTTCAGTCGCTTCCTTCACGTAGGAGAAAGAGGGCATGTTGAGCGCAAGCAGATTGAAGGAAGATGGGGGGAAGAGACAGACCTACGAAGGCTCTCGAGACAAGCTTTTAAGCAGGAATTCCGGCCACAGACCTCGAGGGTGTGGTCGTGCAGGACAATGGAGTTCGGGACCAAGGACCGCGTGCCAAGCTGAACGCGTGCCAGGTTTGCGTCACGTGCTCGTAACCGCCGGGGCCGGGGCCTGCCCGCTCCGGCCGGCGACGCCCGTTTCGCAGTTCCTTTGTTTTGTCTTTGTTTTATCCAAGTTCTCAACCGAACGACTACCGTCTGTGCCAAGGTCATCCACGGAGACTAGGCCTCACCCTAATTGATCGCGACATAACGATCAGAAGGACGTATCCTACTGTAGGCTTACTTAGTCTTACCACTCATTGAGCTGTTGTCGACTCGGATGGCCACTGCATCGAAACCCCGTCGTGGTGATGAACTATATATATCATGCAACTGGTTTCCGTAGCTTGACCTATGGTGTCAGAAGATAGATATCGTGCAACGATATATGTAGGGAAGGATTATTAGAACATGAGAATTAAAGAACGAGGTGCGGCCAGGCTATATGACAGGCGTACGTGGCTCGTAAGCAGATAAGAAGACGGGCGCAGCTGTAGCTGTGAGAGCGACTACAACGGTAAGTTGAACGACAATCAACAGAAAACAAAATTTTCACACACATTTGAACGAAAACAGGAGAGCCTTCTGGCAACGAGTGGTACAAATGCCACGGCTCGTGCAGGGAATTCGTGGGCTGGGCCGGCGGCTAGTAGTACCGGTGACGAGCAATGAGAACATGCTGGCGGCCGTCGTCGGTTGGCCATCCGTCTTCTCCAAGCCAGTCTCTGAAAATTTTCACCAGTGTCTCGGATGTTTGAAGTGCTTTGAGTGCTTTGCGAGCGGCAGCAACTGCTTCTTTCGTTACATCCTCCTCGTCGCAATACAGAGGAGCAAAAAGTACCCTGAGGTCGCGCACAGTTTTGGCGCAGGGATCCGGCAGGGCGTCGCGGAGCATTTTGTTTTGAAAAATGGTGCTCCCAAAAACGAGGACTTGCCCGCACCGCCGACGACGATGTTGTCCTCTGCGCGGATATCGTAGTCATAAAAGACGGCACGGACGTTCGAGGAAACGTGGGCGTTCTTCATGGGGCGATATAGAACGAGATTATATGTCAGGACATGAACGAATGACTCCAGGTCATCGGAGAGTTCGTGCGGCTTTGCGGGGTCGGTCTGCCGCAGTCCTGAGATGAACAGCCAAGTCCCCTGAAGCAGCATGAGACTCCGTGGCCCAGACAACGATAATGAACCGAACACTCACTGTGCGGTCTTGCCGCCGCATCTCCCAGTCGATTAAAATCCCTCCGAAGACACCATCCTCGGTCTTCTGGAAGAGAATGTTTCCGGCGCTGACATCCCGGTGCAGGAGTTCCGCGACTTCGTAAGCCCTTGCATGTGCTGTAGGACGTCAGACGCCGCTCAAAATGTATATCGCTCGAAGACACTCGCACCTTCGGCAGCGTCCCGTATGGCAGCGCACAGATCGCGAGTGCAACTGAACGTTTTCAGCGCGGTCCCGACGACGGCCAAAAGAAACCGATGGTGCACATGGGGCGGGAGAGTCTTGGTGTTGAACCGCACAGTCTTGTACCCATGCGCCCTCGTACCCTGCGGGCGGCCGTCGCGGCTGCACGGCATTCGCCACGAGTCCTTGAGAATGGCTCCGTTCCGGAGGGCCCGTGTTCAACGGGAGTGCTCTCAGAGGCTTCCTTCAGGTAGGAGATCGACATGTTGAGATGACAAAGTATGGATATTAATGGGCAGACCTACGCAAACTCTCATCTTAAAGGATGGTTTTCTGGTCACAAATTCCGCAGGATGTGGCCGTGCGGGACAATGGAGTGCGGATCCAAGGACCAAGGATGCCGTTGTCCAAATCAAACGCGTGCCAGCCGGTTCGTGTTTCCTTTGTGTCTATTCCTGCGGCTGGTATAGAGACGTTCAAAAGTTCTCAGCAAATGGTGATAAATGCCCACCGGCACGGAGGCGGTCAGACAGTCACACCGCGCACTTGACGAGGAACGAAGCTGAAGCCAAAGGAAGCGCCACCTGACGGTGCGTGATAACAAGCCATGTGCTTACCCGGCGCGCTTTCTTTGTTTCCCTCCAGAGATGCGGTGTCTGTCTGTTGCCAAACATCTGCAATTATTGCTTCGTTACTAGTATGACAGTGTCTCGACGATCGCATCCAGCACGCGGACTGCATCGGGGATTATAAACTTCTCGTACTGCAAACCCATCGGTGTGCTGCACAAACGGGAGCATATCAGCTGAATATTCCACAAACGCTAGGAACACACTCACTCCCAGCCCGTGACGCGCCTCACCGGCGCATTGAGCTTCAAAAACGCGCGGCGCTGCACCTCCGCCGCGATCTCTGCGCCGACGCCGGCAGTCTTGCTCGCCTCGTGCACGACGACGAGGCGCCCGGTGCGCTGCACGCTTTCCAGCACCGTCTCGATATCCCACGGGAGGATCGTGCGCAGGTCGATGAGCTCGACTTTCGCGCCGCGCAGGGCCGCGGGTACGTGGGGTGCGAGCGCGGGCGGTGGGCTCTCGAGCATAGAGAGCGCCGTCTCGCAGTGGAAGAGGGGCGTGCCCCACGAGAGTAGCGTCAGGTCAGCGCCCGGTATGAGCACTTCCGCGCGGCCTATGGGCAGCTCGAAATCGTCGATGGGTACTTGCTCGACTAGGGTGTATAAGCGGGTAGCCCTCGACGGCAAGAACATGAGAACTCACTGGCAGAGCGGTAGAGAATCTTCGGCTCCATGAATATAACGGGGTTGGGGTCTCGGATGGATGCAAGAAGCAGGCCCTTGGCTTGGATTGGTGAACGCGGAATTACGATCTGGAGGTAAGATGAGTGGAGGGTGGCACACTCTTCAGAAGAAGCTTTCCTTGATCCCTGAAGCGCCCATGAAGAAGCCTTCTGGGCTTTGTGAGTGGTAGAGGGCACCATGACCGACAGCCATGATGGGTGTCCGTATAGTAAGCCCGCCGACATTGAACTGGCCACCGCTCCGGTATCGGTATTTCGCAGCCTCGTTCACGATCTGCGCACAACGTCAGCAGGGGGATATATATGCTAGCGGGTACTTGCCTGGTCAAATGCGGGCCAGATATAGTCGCCAAACTGAATTTCCGCGATGGCTGTCTGGCCCATAGCGGCGAGACCGATGCCAAAGCCGGCGATGCCTTGCTCGGAAAGAGGAGTATTGAAGACACGCTCACGCCCTGCGAAGAGATATGAGAGGTGATGATGAAAGACAGAATGGGGCTCACCAAACTCTTCTGCCAGACCCTGCTCCATGAATTAGTAAGTATTTGGCGGTCTATATGACGCTGAGACTCGCCATCGTACACCGGAATACTCCCCCAAAGGCAACATCCTCGCCAAAGACGACGGCGGAGTCGTCCTTGAGGAGCGCTATGCTAAGGCAGTAAAGAAGAAGTGAGCTGCGGTAGCCGAAGCAAGAAGCCGGACGCACCTCATCGCGTCTCGCACGGCCTGGTAGACATTCATTTTGCGCGTCTCGCGCCCACCGACAATCGTCTTGTCGGACGCACCGGCCCTCTCATCCTGCCAGGCTATGCCCGCGTGCGCAGCGACGCGTCGCGCGTGGTGCGGAGGATCTTCGATGTCGCGATGGAGGGGAGGTGCCCGCCGGCGGGCGGCGGCTCCGCCCCGGAGGACTCGCAGCGTCGGGGACCCGCCCGCCTGCTCTGTCGGGGGATGAGCAGGTAGAATAAAACGACGAGGAAGGGCTCACCTGTGCGGAGACATAGCGTGCTACTGCGCGGGCGGCGGGGGACTTGTGGGGGAACATGGGGGAAGAGAGCAGAGGCAGGGCCGGATCTTGGTCGTCGGCTGAGACAGCTTGCTCTGAGCTCACCATCATCACCGTCGATGTTCTCGGCAGCGTACGACGCTGGCCCTCCCGCACCCAACGTTGTCTTCCGCGGTACACAGCACCAGAGCCTCCCCCGCCACGCCCGACCCTCGAGCAGTCCACCTTTGTCGCCCCCGAGGGCGTCTACTCCATCACAGAGGACCATAGGGCCATCCCCGTCGTGCACAATGCTCCCACCCCCCTCTTCCCAACTCGCCTCTCGGCCGTCACTGTGCGTTTCCCTACCAAGCAGACAGGCGCCCCCGGCCTCGGCCAGCTCCTCGGTGGGGGCAAGGACTTCTGGAAGGACCGCAACCTCGCCCCGCCAAAGGAGGACGGTCTGAGCGTGTCCAGCAGCGACACCCCGGAGGAGGGCACCTCGCCCGACGTCTCAAACCTGCCAGACAGCACCCCCGCAACGCCCGTCATTGCCCAGGATCCCCCTGGGCTCTTCAGTCCGGCTCAAGGTGGAAAGCGGCGCCCACTCTCGCGGCCGAAGCACAACATGCGCACAACATCTTCCACGTTCATTACACGCCTCCAGAGCCAGGAGGGCCTCGCTAGGACCCTTGCCTCGAAGCAGGGTGAAGTCACATATGTCTTCTACAACTCGGCGAAGAATCTGTATTGGGTTGAGGGCGGCCAGAAGAGCAAGGTGTGTGTTGCACAGCGCCGCTTCCGCTTCTCCAGAGTGCATGACGGTCGCAGGAACCTCTGGCACGCATTGCGTTCTCTGCCTTCCCTACGTGCCACGACGTGAACCAATCGACGGTCTCACATGAGCATCTAGACATCATCATTGGCTACAACACCGGCGATCTGTTATGGTTCGGTGCGTGGACAGCACCATTCTTGCATCGCGACACTCACGACCGATCCGCTCCAGACCCTATAACATCACGCTACGCCCGCCTCAACAAGCAAGGCAGAATATCTGGTTCAGCGTGTACTGCCGTGCGATGGGTGCCATCCTCGCCCAACCTCTTCCTCGTCTCGCACGCCGACGGGACCATCATCGTCTACGACAAGGACCGCGACGACGGCGTCTTTAGCCCGCAGGCTCCGACTGCTTCGTCTCCAATTCTGCGATCGCTACCCGGCAGCCCAGTTATGTCGCCACCGCCGGCAGCCGATACACCTCCTGGAGAGTGGAACCCGCTCGACAGCATCTTCGTGACGATGCCGCCATGGCACCCTGTGAACGGCGCGGCGGGAGCAGCCGGTGGTGGGGGGAAGGCAGAGAAGGACAAGGACAAGGCAACGAAAAACCCAGTGAGCCATTGGAAGGTGTCGAAGCGCAGCGTTGTAGGTGCGTGCCTCCAGGGCCATAGCCATGCCGTGTCTGATGGTCTTCCGCTTGACGAAGACTTTGTATTTTCTCCCGACGTGAAATACGTTGCGGCCATATCTGAAGACGGTTGTCTAAGAGTGATCGACGCACTCGCTGAACAGTTGAGTTTCTCCTCCCAGTGCTTGCCTTGCACTAACAGTCCTCGAGATTGGTCGACTGTTACGCGGCCTACTTTGGCTCATTAACCTGCGTCGCTTGGTCACCGGACGGACGATTTATCATTGTGAGTAATGTTTGAGCGACCCGATGTCATGATCACGAATCTGAACCATGAGTAGACCGGCGGCCAGGATGACCTGGTGAACATCTTCTCTCCGTGGGAGCAGCGCGTCATTGCGCGCTGTCAGGGCCACTCGTCGTTCGTGTCCGGTCTTGCGTTTGACGACGTGCGGTGTGATGGGCGGACGTACCGCTTTGGCAGTGTCGGGGAGGACAACAAGATTATCCTCGTACGTCGTACTTCCGATGACCCGCGCGCTCATTCTTGATGCCCGCACGTATAGTGGGACTTTTCCAGCGGCATCCTGCACCGGCCGAAGCTCCAGTCTGCCTACGTAAAGCAGTCCATGTCCGTGTCCTCCACGATCTCGCTGTCCCTGCGCAGACGCGACGGCACCGCGGAGCGCTCGACGCTGCACCTGCCGCCGCCCGGCGCCGACGGCCCCTCCCCGCGCTACCACCCCGCGCCCTCGCGCAACGAAGTCGCCGTCGTGCAGCCCGTGCTGGTGCGTGCGCTCCGCCCTCCCACAGCCATCAACTGACTGACACTCCCTGTGCAGGTCAAGCAGCTCGAGGATGACCTCCTCACCGCGGTCATGTTCCTCCCGCGCTGGTTGCTCACCGCGTCGAAGACGGGGCTCGTGAAACTCTGGATCCGTCCGCTCGTAATCCCCGGGCGTCCCGAAAAAGGTGGGCACGCACAGCGCGCGATGGAAGCGGACCTGGACCTTGTGCAGTGAGACGTTGGAAGGTATATTTATTGGTATTATTTGAGATCTCCAACGGCGCACATCTTGGTGTTCTACCTGATATCTTAATGCGGGAACACATAGCAACAGGCCTGCAATTAGCTTTCGGTCTCTACATGCGATCTACAGTGCCCCTCCGAAAGCTGGTAGGATGAGCGGCCCGTATGGACCACTAATGCTAGCGACTCGATTTTTGGAGAGCATGTACTAGAACATGTCTACTGTACACTGTGCTGTCCTGGAGCCGTCTGTATGCGTTAAAGAAGAGAAGATGTACAGTATCATCTCAAGAGATGTCCATAGGTGAGGATTATGATAATGTATGTACTAGGGTTACGCGTATGGCGAAAGACATCGTCCACCTCCAACTTGCACATCCAAAAAACTGTCACAGCTGCAGCTTCGCGTAAGTGCCGCTCTCGCCAGGGTGCTCCGGCATGTCCTCCTTGTCGATGCGACCGTGCTCATGCTGGTGCATAGCCGGGATGGCACGGCCCTGGCCCAACGCGTTGAGCGCATGCGACGGTGAGTTTTTCTCAATCAGGGATTCAGTGACCTCAAGCTAATGAATAGGCAGAGTCAGTAGCCGTACACCATGGTAGCTGGAGGAAGACTAACAAGATTCTTAACGAGGCGGTCGATGAGCGCCTCTGATAGCGTCTCGCGAACGACGACACGGAGGATCTGGACGTGGGCGAGACCGGGAGCGAGCTCATAATTTGGGACAATCCTATATGCATACAGTCAGAACCACGCCTTGACTCCACGTAGGTCAAGACACGCACCATCCCTTCGCGCGAAGCAGCGTCTGGATCCATCTCTGCTGAGTCTCGGGATGCTCCGCCTGGAATTCATCCGAGAAGCGGAACGCGACGACAGGCAGGCCAGGCTCGTAGTTCTGACCGTCATCCCGGTCGCCAGCGTCGAGCGCGTACTTCGCCAACTGTGTGAGGCTCATGCCGGCCGACGGGGGCCTGTGAATGTCGCTGAGCACGGTGAAGTACCCGCTAACCTCGAGCGCACATGAGAGCAGGCGTGCGTTCTGCAGGCTGCAGAGTGCCGCGTTGCGGTAGCCCTGGTACCCGAGGTGAAGGAAATTGTAGTACTGCGCGATGACCGGGTGCGCGGGGCGCGAGAAGGTGAGCGAGAATGAATGTTCGACGCAACCAAGGTAATGGATTTCAAAGATAAGGTCCTTCGGCAGGTGCTGCGGCGTACGCCAGATGATCCAGCCCACGCCGACATAGGACAGGCCGAACTTGTGTCCGGACGTGTTGATGGACGACGCGGGGAATGCGGAAGTCCCATTCGAGTCTGGGCTGAATAAGAGGGATGTAAATCACGGCTACATGGGCAGAGGAATGGCAGACGTACAGTGGCAAATGGCGCGATGAAGGCACCGGACGCCCCATCAACTGAAGTGACCGTATCAGTACCCTGCCAACGAATATCAACCAGTCCAATTACCGTGAATAGGCACGTAGTGTCCTGTCTCTTCCTCAAACTGGTCGAGGAGTTCCGCCATCTCCTTCACGGGCTCATAGTGGCCTGTGTACGTGCTCCCGAGGATGACATAGACACCAATGGTATTCTCATCAACGTACTCTATCGCCTTCTTGGGGTCGAGGCGATACTTGCTCTCCTGGGAGATCGGGACCAGCCGCGCCTCCACTTCGAAGTAGCGCGCAAACTTCTCGAGGGCGACCTGCGCGTTGGCTCCCATGACAATGTTGGGGCCTGGCTCGTGAATCGACTTGCCCGCAGCTCTGCGCTTTTCCTGCCATATGCGCTTCATCGCGAGCCCCCGAGCATGATGGCCTCTGAGGAACCAGTCGTCGCTGTCCCGACGGCCAAATGGGAAGACGGTGCGTGCCACAGGTCGGCGAGGATTGAGATACCTGTGACATGCAGTGTGATTAGTGCCGCAGACCGAGTGGTGGAGCCAGTGGTACTGACAGCGCGCATGAAGATCCTGGGTAACAGGATATTCTTCCTGATTAACTAGGTTTTTGGAAATATTCTCCATCATCAGCTTGTCGGCTGCAGGGGGCATCCATGTTGCTACGAAAGACGCCAAGTTGAGGAGAGGCGAGCCGTCGAGGGATAGCTCATCGTGAAGAATCTGGTACGCAGAATCCGCATCTATGCCCTATATGCACGAACATATGCTGCTCAGAACAACGCTGTCCGCACCGATAGGACTGAAACGTACCGTGCACGGCATTGAATACTTGGGGAGCGATGATGTGCCGTAGCGAGCGCCATAGTTGCGGGGGAGCGTGGTATTCGCAACAGAGTGACGGCGGCGCCTCTCTTTCTTCTCCTGAACAAAACTATGAGCGCGTAAAAGGCTACAACAACGATGACAGATACCCTGCTCTCCTGGAGGAGTTGTTCTGGGTTTATATGCTGAAGGTTTGATAAGCGGCCGACATAGAGATGTAACGAAATGATATCTGCATACCTTGGAATTTGAAAGAGACATGGTAGGAACCTGAGGGAATCAACGGGTAAAAGTCAAAGGGTATTGAAGGTTATATATGAAACTGGGAGCAACTCGGAGGCGTGCATGGTGACCGGTGTGTGCTTAGTACCTCGTGAGGGATGAGCAAGTATGCGGACAAATCAATGATCCTCTGCTCAAGGTCACACCTTCCTATTTTCCAACTGCAGTTCCCAAGAAAAAATATTGGCGACCTCAGTCCGAGATGCGACAGCTGCCCCATCAGTCCGCACACGCAGATGAGGCCCCATAATCAAATCATCTTCAGTGTGCCCGTTCAGCGGCGACTCGGCGCCGGTCTTCGAACGACCCAATCTTCGGGATATTTATTTGTCGCCCTATCAGAAGGCGTCTGCGCGAAACCGCGGGTAAAAGGAAGGCAGGTTCAACCGCTTCAATTGAGCCCGGCAGGGATACTGCAGGGATCGGGTCATTTGTCTTCACTTTGCGTCGCGAGAAGCGTTGCTCGGCACTCGCGATGAGGTTTTGCGTTGCTGCCATTCACTATAGAAAATCATACATATACCAACGTGTCATCAACAGGCTCCGGAGCTCACCTGGCTCGCAGTGCGCACGATGTCACAGAGTACAGACTTATTTGACAACGGAACTGCAGCTGGGGATCGAGAGGTATACATAGAAACAGATAGAGAGACGTGGGATCAATTTGCAGGTCCATGGCGGCATTGAAGAAGGCTAGGTGGGACTCTGGGAGCCCTAGTCGCACGCTGTGACAAGACCCTTCGGAGGCGTCACGCAGGCTGTGGGCTCACTTCCTCACCAATACACCGTCCTACGGGCTCCAACGGGCAGGGACGTTGTGCAGAATCGAAGCTTAAGGCGCACTCGAACCACAGCATTTTTTTGGGTCGCGATTTCTTTTTACCAGTACAAGTTGTTTCAACTGCTGTCGCTTGGCTGTCGCGACGTTCTTTTTGCGTTCTTTGGTTCTGCCAGTGGAAAGCCTGGCCGACGCCAAATTTCCTCAGGAATTTGAAGACTCGAAAAGCGCCGCTGCGCGCGGCAGCTACCTTGCCCACTTCAAGGGAGGTACTGTATATTTGATCGAGCGCCGCAATACGGAAGAAGCCGAGAGAGAGGCTGACGAAGGTGTGAAATGTGCCTGAGCCAATTACGGGTTGGCCCAGAGACCTTGCCTGCAGGGCAACTGGTAATATCAAGGATCAAGTATCCACCACAAATCACACCATGCGATGTTAACCCTGCATCCCTGAGTCCTTCTCATCATTTAACCAATGGAGCGGGCGAGTGACCCAGGCCTACCCAGGCGCATCGTAGTTTGCCCGTAATCCCCAACTTTGTTGTGATCTGTTGCCACTATGTTGCCTAACAAATCATATCATCATGGTCGTGTTCATGAAACTGAGTTTTTTGATACGGCCTCAATTCACCACGCCGGACGTCTGCTAAGGTGTATCTAGATCTTCACATCGCGCATGGCTGCGGCGCTGTGCATCAACTTCGATTGTGTCCATGATATATATGGTGCATCAGCGATCTCCTGTTGCGATCACGTTCGCGCAACGTTCGTGTCCGTCCTCTTTGTCTTGTAATTCTGCATGCGTCACCCGCTACTTACTTGTATGTCACGGTGCCCAGGTAGCGTCATCGTCTTCATGAGCCAACCTTGAGCGCACAATATGCCGCTTCGAGATCAATCATGGGGCAAGGAGACAGTCCCAAGCCGCCCTCGAGCGACTGCTGCCGAAGTGGGGTTTCCATGTTGGCTAGAAGGTCGGAGAGGTTCCAGCGCTCGGCGGAGAGGGCAGCCTGTGCGTCGGACATGACTGGCCCGAGAATTGCCGGGGAAATGCGTCGTCATCCAACGGAGAACTTGCGCCCGTGGGTACATAGACGCCGAGGCCAAAGGCATTGGGGATCGCGGGCGGATGGAACGTGGCGTCCACAAAGTGATCAAAGTAGGTCAAGTCTATGGTAGGCGCAATTGACAGAGGAGACAGCATCTGAGAGGAGACGTCAGGCTTAGCTTTCGGACGCGAGAAAGGCCGGATACTCACGAGCTGCTCCTGGGAGACATAGCCTCCATGCTGTTGAGAAGATGGGTGGGGCGCCGCCGAGGTGAGGGTCAGGAGTGAGCTCAGCGAGCTGAAAAGCGAAGGCGAGACGTTCGGCTCCTCGGCGCTCTTGAGAGCAAGCGGAGGAGCAGAAGAGCCGGCTGCCGACGCGATACGCTCGTCGACTGTCTTGACTGCGGCGGCGAGTTCGGCACCTTCCTTGCCCTCGATTGAGAGGTTCGCAACCTCACTAATGCGCAGAAAGTCCTCGGGTCCATTGCGCTTCGTCTTGCGGCGCACGATCTCCTCAGTGCGCCCCTGGGGCGAAAAGCGATAGTCGGGGTACTTGCGCGCGTGCGCCTCCTTCATCGCCTGCGCCTGCCTCTGGTATGGGAGCTTCTTCGCATCGGACATCGCCCTCCATACCTCGCCGCAGATGCCGCTGAGCTGGCGGTGGTCGCCCTCGATGGCCCGCATGCCGTCGTTGGACTTGAGCCATGAGGAACGGAAGACTATGAACGGGTTGGGCGGGCGCGGAATGTACCCAGGCTTGTGCCTGCGTTGGGCTTTCTTTCTTCCACGGAGAGGCTCTGTCGGGGATGACGGAGGCGAGGAGCTCTCAGAGGGAAGAGGGGATGTCGCTAAGTCTATGCCGCTGGGCTGTGTGATGAGGAGAGCACCGTCTGGACCGCCGAAGTCGTTGTGTGTCGGGTGAAGGCGAATATTGGAGAACGAGGCAAGCACTTGAGCACGGTGTCGAGGCTAGCCCTGGTGGTTGGGACCTACAGTGTGACGCAACGTGAGTACTGCATCGTGAGACCCACGTACATCGGCCGACATACCAGTCATGCCTATGTAGAACTTTGGTGAACTGTTGGGGGAGGACATAGTGGAAAACAGTACCCGGATGGCTCGTTGGTATTCACCAAGGGTTTCTTTTAAATGACTTAGGTTTCTTGCTTTCGACCATCTGCTGCCTAGAGACTTCACGGGTTGGTCGGTCCGTTAGGCTGCACCCTTTGTCCTTATCGTCGGGGAAATGAAGAAAGGCTAACGGAGAGCCAGGATTTCCGCCCAAGTGGCTCACAACCTTATGGACCAAGTGGACAATGTTTCTAAATGCCTCGTGCATACCTCGTAAATGCAAATTCGTGAGTAATCACTGGACCTTGTTCGCGCTGCAAGTGCTCTTGATAATGTAAGTGGTCGGACAACGCTTCAGCTCCCACAGAGGAGGTGACTTCTTGAACTCACCCATATTACACCATCAATCAGACGCGGCAGCACACCTGAGAAGAGCACATTGAGCAATAGCTGCCTTCGAAGGAGGAACCGGGCGTTTGGCACTCAGTGATCTCTGCCGCGGGTGGCCACTGAGCTGTCATTTGCCGAATGGACAAAGGTGCGAGTATCAGTCGAGTATCACGGTCGTGGCTGGTGGGACGTGATCTCGACTGTGTCATACAACGGTCACCCGCGATCCAATCTTCACACAAAGATATCTCAAAGGGAGCTTGAGATGGTGCAAGCGCGGTGCAATCTAGGCGATAGTCATGGTGAGTCCTTTGAAAGGTAGGAGAAAGATTTACACAGCGTTCTATGACGGCCGTCTGCACAACTTGGTGGTCGAATCCGGGATGCGCATAAGTAGGCCTCTTCGCGTACTGTCATTGAAGAGTGGCTACGCGTTAAGCGTTGGTATCCCGAGGAACAGTCTCACTAGGGTCGTGTCATTCATATGGAAAGCTGAGCTAGCAAGTAAGATAGCGACATACACTCACGAGCTAGGTCTCATGATGCGTCGTCCAGTTCATCCGTCTCGCCTTCCTCAGCGTCATCCGTGACATTGCTTGGCTCCTCATCCATGTCCTCCATCTCGTCGTCTAGGTCCGCTCCATCCTCCTCATCTTCGTCTTCGTCTTCACCTTCACCTTCGGAGGAGCGCGACACTGGTGTCTCGGGCCGCGAGGAGCGCGCAGAATCGTCGTCGCCGGAGCCCTCGTCCGCCTGCAAACAACGCCGTCACATATGCGAGAGGAGAAACGGGCAATGGCCGTCTACGCACGTCGTTCTTCTCTTCGTGCTGCGTGAGGACCTTTCCGATGGGCACGAGGAAGCTGTATCCGCGGTTTTTCACGTCCAGCGTCTGCGCACAAGCATTCGCAGTCGTCTAGACACAAGGAAATCAACGACACGCACTATTTCCTCCAGCTCCGCTTCCTCGTCGCTGAGGTCGTCCATCTCCTGCACGAGGTCCCGGCGCGTGTTGATGCGGTCAGGCGCGCGGCCGGGCCTTGGCAGTGGAATTGGATGTGGTTGAGGAGGACGTGGGAGTAATGTGGGAAACAGCGGCGGGCGCGGAATGACAGTGGGAGTAGCGACCGACATAGAGTCGATGTTGACGTTTGTAACGTCGAGCGCGACGATGTCGATGAAGACTTAGGCGGGGGCCGGGCCGCGCGGCGCGCGCACTGCGCAGGGACGGACACGTGACGCGAACCTGGCACGCGCTCAGCTTGGCACGCGGTCCTTGGTCCCGAACTCCATTGTCCTGCACGACCACACCCTCGAGGTCTGTGGCCGGAATTCCTGCTTAAAAGCTTGTCTCGAGAGCCTCCGTAGGTCTGTCTCTTCCCCCCATCTTCCTTCAATCTGCTTACGCTCAACATGCCCTCTTTCTCCTACTTAAAGGAAGCGACTGAAAGCACTCCCGTTAAACACGGTCTCTCCGGAAGAGAGCCATTCTCTACCAATCCAAACTCAGGAAACGCAGGGCACAAGTATCTCCAGGCCGACACCGACATGCAGCACATGTTCGTCGGACCAGTCCCCTTGGCTCAGTTCCTGGAAGATTTCGTGCCGTCGGCAACGGGTGTGCGCCCTACGAACTCCATCGACATGGCCATGGAAGGCAGAGGCTATGAGAATAAATTTGTGAGCACTCCATCTTCATCCATCCAACAGTCGCTGACCCATGTAAGATCGCCGCGGTTCACGCCAGTGAAATCTGCCCCAACCTTGTCTTCGTCAACACGACCTCGAAGGGAGACAAAAGCTACGTGGAGGTTCGAAAGGCTGACATCTCGGCCTTCGTTCGTCCCCAGCCTGGCGAGCCTCAAGTGACCAGGGACAGAGCCGACTATCGCGATGTCGAGCTGTTCTTCGAAGTGAAGCCGGCCAAGGGAGATCCCTTCGTGGATCCGAAGGCCGTCGTTACTGGTGACGAGCGAAAAGATTTCATCTTCGAGGGCAAGTCTGGTGTGGCTGCGGGCACCAGAGGCCAGATGATTTCGTACGCGCTGGCACAGAACGCATCCCAATTCAGGACCTGCTCTTTTTCGGTCTTCCTCTGCGCGGGCGAGGCGCGCCTCATGCGATGGGATCGCGGCGGTGTCTTCGTCACCGAGATATTCGAGTGGCGGGGCAATCCTCTCTTCGCCGAGTTCCTCTGGCGTTTCAACCACATGACCGCCACCCAGCGCGGACGCGATCCGACTGTCACCGTGCCCACGCAGGCCGAAGCTGAGGCCGCTCGCGCCGTTCTTACTGCCTCTGGCCACTTCCCCGATGGCGTGCCGAAGGTCCTTCACAAGTTCCTCGTCCACGACGATGTGCAAGATGTCGACATGTTCTTCGTCGCTCCCAGCGCCGTGACGCACAGCCGTGTGCTCACGGGCCGCGCTACCGCTGGGTACATCGCCTACGACGTGCAGACGCATGCGTGCGTCTACCTCAAGGACTCGTGGAGGCTAGCCCTGGAGGATTTGGAGAAGGAAGGCGACATCTACCGACTGTTACACGAGAAAGGCGTCCCGCACATCGCGCCGCTGGTGTGCGCGGGTGACGTGGTGAGCGATGGTGTCCCGCAGCGGACGAGGGCGCACGAGTACCGGACCGCCTCGTGGGCTTGCTACACCAAGACTCTGATGCCGCATGTGCATTATCGGCTCGTTCTAGGCATCGTCGGGACCGCGCTGAAATCGTTCAGTTGCACTCGCGATCTGTGCGTTGCGATACGAGATGCTGCCGAAGGTGCGAGTGCCTTAGACGCTAATCTGAATGCTGTCTGACCTCTGACCACCACAGCGCATGCACGAGCTTACGAACTCGCCGAAGTTTTGCACCGGGATATCAGCGCTGGCAACATTCTCTTCTACAAGACCGAGGACGGTGTCATCAGAGGACTTTTGATCGACTGGGATCTGTGCAAGATCATCCGGAAGTTGGAGAAGGAGAGTCGGCGGCAAGACTGGCGTACCGTGAGTGATTGATATATCATTTTCTTGGTTTGGTCAACAAGTCTGATACCACTCTCAGGGCACATGGCAGTTCATGTCGGGGCTGCGGCTGGCTAACCCAGAGAAGCCGCACGAACTCTCCGACGATCTCGAATCCTTCGTTCACGTTTTGACATATCACCTCGTTCTCTATCGCCCCATGAAGAACCCCACCGTTTCCACGAACGTCCATTCCGTATTTGATGAGTACGATGTTCGCGCAGAGGACAACGTCATCGTCGGCGGCGTGGGCAAGGGCTCGTTTTTTGAGAACAGTGTATTGAAAAACAGTTTGTTCCGGAACGCGCTTCCCCTACCCTGCGCCAACATCGTGCGGGACCTCAGGAAACTCTTCGCCCCGTTCTACATCGAAGCCGACGAGGATTCAACGCCGGACTCCAAGGAAGATCCCCGCAAGGCTGTCCAGTCATCGGATGCTCTTTTGAAAATATTCGGACAATGGCTTGACAAGGACGGTTGGCCAACCGATGACGGCTCCGAGCCTGTTTTCATTCGTCCCTTGGCGCTGGATAACAAGCGCACAAGCTCTTACATTTCTGACACGCCATCGGATACCTCCCAGTCAAGCAAGCGGCGCAAGTCGCTCATCCAGTCCAGCACCGGCAATTCCCTATACGCGCATTCCCTCCACTCGTTGCCGGAAGGCCACCCCATATAAGTAGATGCTCGTTGGTAGACGTTGCATTCCCAGTTACACGACTTGCGCACCGAGTTATTTGAACATGTTGTAATATGTAGATATACTAGCTTTTAGAGAGCCATTGCAGAGCATGGCGGTACGATTCCGGGATTCTTTACACATACAAGGCGAGGGCAGCCATGCGATCATAGGCGCGGTATAAATCCACATTGTCCTTGAGACCTTCAGATATAAATTTTGTCTTTGTTGAAACCCCATCATGATACCAGCATTGATCATACAAGTCAAACACGCGGGCAGTAAAATGGAAACTACCATGATAAATAATTCCTGCCAGACGAAAAGACCTGTTTGCAGAAGGAGATGAATAAGATATATGCTTGCTTAGAGATATTGTGTTTCCTGTCAAGGAGATCATGATAACAGGGGGTAGCGCCCCTTGAAACTGCACAGACTGGATCAATGGCAAGTTGCATTGATTGCAATTCCTAGATAACACATTATGTAGCACTTGTTGGAAGAATTCATCAGTTGATTTGGCAGGTGAATTAGCTGGATCCAATAGAGGTCCTGGCATACGATGTTGTGCATAAATAATGTGACAGGAAGGACACTGTTCTATTTGCTGTATTGACCCATGCGAAGTCTTAAAAAGTTCAAGACACATGCTTCTGATGTCCGTGCCATCTGTGGAATTGTTTGGGAATTCTCGAACATTGGTATGTCGGATACTAGCCCTGACTAAGTCACGTTCAGTTTCAGCAGATCTCGCTGTGACAGGACTTGACCATAGTGTGCTCAATAACTCAAGATGGTCGTTACTGTTTGCAATGTACTGAGTCCAAGTGGGACTGTCGGTTGCAAATATGTTACGCAAAATGGTAAAGTACTGTCATATGCACAACTCAAAGTTCTCTTGTCCCAGCGAAGACCTTTGATCTGTATTCGATGCATGTCTTTGGCGGAAGAGAGTCTAGGACGTTTAGCTTTTTCTAGTTCCGTCTGGTTTGTGATGGTTGTTGTCCTGTCTGCAACTTTACGTTTGCGAACTTGTGTCGGCTTTGAAACTTGTGGTGCATTTGTATTACTTGTAGCCTTAGTCGTAATTTGGAGCCTGCTGGTGGTTTCTTTATGAGACCCCATGGAACCTCAGGTTGTTCAGGCAGTCTATCCATCGGCTCTTTTGGTGACCATTTGATCGCGTTATGCAAGTGATTTGGGACAAGGGGCTGGCCACTTGACTTTCGGTATTCTTGATATTGCACAATAAGTGCTGTCCTTGTGCGAGCATTGATCTCCGGAGGCAGTTTACCCATATAACGCAGTGTGGTAATGTGGTCGAGGATTTCAAGTTCTCTAAACTCCTGTCTCAACCACCCAGACAGACCACCTTGTATCCGTTGTGGGAAGAAACCTTGCACGATCAGTGTCCCATGTAAAGAAGAACCTCTGGACAGTGCAGTATAGTATGCTTGGTGTGTACGACAGTTGTGCAGGTCAACGACATTGAATTGTCTTGTTCTACCTTGCGCGGCAAAATCTGTCATTGCGTAGTTCGGCACTACAGGCACTTGTTGCCGTGATATGTTCCATGCTGAGTCGTCTGGCATTTCACATGTAAGATCCAGAGTCTGATGGGACACAGGCACAACATTGATGTCAAGCCCTGGAAGATGGACGGGTTTAGTAGGGTTTGTCAGGCGGACAAACAGCGTATCTAACCCCTGACGTTTGTTGCCAATGTCAAATGCCTTCCACCCTGTGACAATTCCTTCGGCACCATTGGTCACACCAACCTCTGTGGCTTCATTTTTCTTGATCATTACATGCATTCCTTTACACAGTGATAGAATACCCGGGTGATTGTTGGTGACCGCATGCGGTAGATTCCAAAGTGTTTGTTGAGCACTTAGTGCAATAGAATTCACAGTGCGCAAGGGATCGATTACATTTTTAAGTTTTCTGGATTGCTCATGATCAGCAGATCCCGTAGCACGACCTCTCCACTTATCAACGGAGTATAACTTGACCAGTTGCCTTCCGTTATCCTTAGCAAACTGTTTGCTGTTCAATTCATTCAACCTGTCACGATGGGAGTTGAGGCCTGTGATTATTGAGACGTATCTGAATTGAGGGTCATTAATGTGGGGCTGTTCGGTCGCTGGCCTGCAATCCTTGTTCGTAAGAGCGCTATGTCCTCATCTGTGCAAGCTTTGTAGCGCATGTTTTCGAGTGCCGTACGAAACTTGGCATCCTCCTCTGACTGTGTTTTCTGCCTCATGTTTTGTCTGAGGATCACCGCATGAGTTGTTTGATGCCATGTGGCCTTTCCCATTGCAGCTTTCTGCGCTTTGTGGCTATGCGTAGTATGCAAGGTTGAATCTGCCGTTTTGTAGTATAAGGCTGGGCTTGTTGACGGTGGCGGTAGTTGTGCGAAATCGCCGGCAAATACCATATTTTTGCCTCCAAACGGGACATCGTATATTTGCATGGCCAAGCACATCTGGGCGCTAATATTATACAAGCTCTCACAGTCGACCATGGAGATCTCATCTAGAAACACATACTGCACATGCTTTATTCGATCGCGCACTTCACTAATGGCAGCTGTAGACTGTTTAACACCAAATCCGTTGATGCCCAGCACCGAATGATAGGTTGAACCGGATACCAAAGCGGCAGCAGCCCCAGTTGGTGCAAGAACAAGAAACTTGTAGTCTTGGCTCAGTTTTTCGAAGAAGTACATCAAGGCTTTTATGACTTGTGATTTTCCTGTTCCGCCCATTCCGCCGAGATACATCTTGAGCTGTTCCGATGCAGGATCTAACGCATGATTCGCAACGATACGGAATGCACGTTTTTGTTCAGTATTAAGCGTAAACAACTTTGCGGTTTCGGTCGCCACATCTTGCTCTTGTTGCGTACCTGGGTGATGTGCCTCTTGAAGGTAGGCAAGATCAACAAGCTTGACGGCGTCAGCGGATTTCGGGTCGGCATGTTCAGCCGAATTCCGGCCTGCTGCCTTTTCAGCTTGTGCAATCCTGCTATCAATGATTGCCTGTTTTTCGACAGCCAAGACGTTCTTCCAGTAACTCGCAGCCCTGTCACCACCCATGAAATGAGGCTCCATGTCAAGATCCGGGCGTCTTCTGTAGCACGATCTAACCACCCGCACTCCAACATCACTTTCTCAATCTGATCCATTTGACTCCTACGATTTAACGTCCTTTTACCTATAACTTGCCATTGAGCTTCTAACTGTTGAACGAGTTCTTCCACATTCAGAGTATCGTCAATATCATGCACACCGGCCTGGGGTTCCATATCATCTATGAATTGGTTGATTATATCTGGACTTAAGTTGCCTTCCGCTATTCCGGCCTTCCTCCTGGCTGCATAGTCGTCCCGGGCGTCGTTGCATTCATAGCGGATTTGCATAAAGTCCATAAACCGTTTTTCCGGAGAAGAAAAGGTATGGCGTTCGAACGTCTCCTGCCAGGACAAGTGCTCTTCTTTAAGGTCCGCAGGGTGACACCAGGGTTTAAACAAAACAAGCATCGCCATGCAGTATTCCTCGATATTGCCTTGATCTCGCCTGGGCATTGCGCCTCCTATGAAATTCGGCACTTTCGCTTCTTTACTAATACGTACGGCGTGACTTTGACTTTGCGGGTGCGTCGAAGGGAACCTGTGAGGTGTCGACTTTGCCTTGGATGGTTTTGGAACTGACCGTGTTGGCTCATAATCAGAGTCTGGATCATTTGCCGCTAAAAGCAGGCCTTCATCGTCTGAGTCCAAGTCAGAGTCTAAGCCATCATGCTCCGAGCCATCCGAGTCGCTTTTCCGGTCATCGGACGTCCGTTTCTCTTTGCGTTTTCGGACTAAGACTTTGGAGCATAGCATGGTCCAAGTGTGTAGGCTCATATCCTTCAATGATGCAGGTCTATGTGTGTAATCCATTGTGTTAGATTGGCCTACAATATAACCTTTGATGTTCTTGACTACAATCGTTGGGTCGGATGTTTCAGACTCTTCCTTAGTAAGACGCCAAAAGAGAGCGACCTCGTTGACATAATTTTTCCAGTACAGCTTGGCAAACTGATGCTTCGTGTAGTGATCCGGATGCTGTAGAAGGTACAAGGAAGCCATCGGACCTCCCGTCTCCTGCTTTGAGGTCAAATTGTTGACCACCTGTACCATGATTCTTTTGGCCTTCTGTGTGCTTGACAAAGAGCTATCATCTATTATGGCGTTTCTTTCAAATATGGATCTCACAGCTTCAAACATAACGTGAGTGTTCAAAGGGGTCTTGGTAATATAATCCGTTACATACGCTATGACGGATTTAATTGCGGTTCCAGACAGCAGACTTTTCACATCGGAATTGCAACGTAAGACGTATGTGAGTACGTACGTGAAGGTATTGAGCCAAGACTCGCCATGTTTCATAGTGATACTGCCGTTGTCTGGGTCTACTGTGGTAGTAGGAAAGGTCTCTCTGGGAAAGCGCGATTTGCAGGTGTCGTACTTTTGATTGATACAGCCGGCGTGATGTTTGTGCTTGTTCAACCTAACTAGCAAGTCATCTACAGTTGACTCATATAGCGCTTTCCATTTGCCGTATTCCACACAGGTATGACAGTTGTGTACAGACCGCACGGTGTGGGTATAGCACATGGCTGGAGGGGCAACTGGCAAATTGAGTGCGGGGTTAATATAGTCTATCTCGCCTTGAGCCTCTTTGATATAGCTGTCAAAGTTCTCTATCGTTCCTGTCGACAGTTGGCCCGCGTGTACGCTCTCCAAGTATTTTATAATCTCTCTCTGGAAATCTGACTCCGGATCAAGCACTTTATCCCGGATTTCCTGTGGCGTCGGAGCGCCCGCGATCCACAGCAACAGATGCAAGTGAAGCGTGAGACGACCCTGCTGTTCTACAGTTCCGTAGTATCCTGCTGTTTTACCGTATACCCCATCGTGGTCCGCGTCGACACCGAGGACATGTTTTATAGAGAGCTCCACCATCAGGTTGAAGAACTTGGCACCGGCCACGGGGTTGTTGGCAATGAGGCGGACGCGCTCGTCCTGGCTGTAGAATGTAGGATATATTGCGGCATCTTTATCAGCGTAATATAATGCGATCGGATGGTTGACGTCCGAAGGAGAGAATGTGATAAACCATGAAGGGGCCCCAAGATATGAAATGAGGGACCATATCTCTGTCCGCATATTTTTCTTACTTGTCTTCGACCCTGGTACGTTCGCCGCGACGTAATCAAGGTCGTTTAACACCTGATAGCAATTCTGTTCCATCTCTGTCTTGTTTGTGATCCGCTCACCTTTGGAGAGACGTTCAATCAATCCGTTGAGAACAGCCGTATCTACTTTGCTCAGACGTTCCTTGATGTGATCGAAATTAGCCTGCTTAGCTAGAAGAAATCCTCCTAAACCACCTTGTTTGATTTGCTGATGGTTCAGTGCGATTAGCGGAAACATAGGCTCCTGCTGGAATCGTTTATCATGGTATAGCAACAAGTCACGTATACGTTTCTTGTCGTTGACGCGTCTGACGCCATTAACGTTACCCACCCCACCCAACCCGTACGGGAACAACCATGGGAATATTTGAGGGTATAGTTGCGGATTGGCATACAAGGACATTGGCTTTTCTGAATGCCCAATTCCCAAGGCCTTCCCGCCCTGCATCAAGTGTTTCAATGCTATGCCGCGTAGTTGCGCGGTAGACTTGTGTTCCAGCTCGTCACCAGTCAGTCCGTGTATCGTGAACGCGCAGTCGCCTTCCGACGTTGTCGTGTCTTCGGCGTTATACACTGGTCGGTTTTCCCCAGTCTCGCCGTCTGTTGATAATTTATACTGTGTAACCACGGGCACGCCCTCTTCCTCATACTGAGCCAGGTTCTCGTATGAGATATTGAGATCTCTGTAGTCCGCATGGTTGCGTTTCAGCCATTCCAGGGCACAAGCGACCTTGTTCCGCCTAACTAATAAAGGCGTACGGCGAAGATCCTTATCTGTCGGTTTTGTGGGACCTATGTACACGAAACCCAATACCTCATCCAGGTCTTCTCTTGGGGGTGGAAGGGCGGCGTATACCTTCGCAGTAGGAGTTGCGAAGAAGACGGCGTTCGCGCTCATTTTGTGCATTCCTGAGGACACGACCCGCACAACAGACCGGTTGTGGCACACTCTTGAAACGAGCATTTTTTCAGCCCAAGACAAATTTTGAAGCTGAGGGGGTACATCTCCCAACCAGTTTCCGTTTGCTAAAGCACTGGGAGGCATGCGGCCTTTTTTCAGCGGCCCGTAGCAGGACTTGCATACGAAAGGCGTTCCGATCATTACGGGCCCGTCATGGGCTCGCGGTTCCTCAGCGACGCTCTGCCTTTCCTTACGCGTGATAAATATGCTCTCAGACTCCAATAGCGATGTCTCGAACGCGTTATCCGATAACGGTAAGAGATCCTTCACGCGATATAGGCACGCGCAAACTGAGCACACGGCTTCTTTGATATGCACATCGTCCAACTCCGAGCAAAACCCTGATATAATCAGGTGCATTAGGTCGTCCGACAGAGGGCTCGGTGGAAACACAGGCGTAGCTCCGTATGCGCTGTCTTCTACCGCCTTCGATTTCCGTTTCGTACTTGGCAGCTCAGCAGCCTTGAACAGCGTTATATGGTGGTTACATGCGTCAGTATGTACATGGTCACCGATTAGAACCCGCATATCAGAGACGGTTACGTTGGCGAGATGGCCTATTTCGTGCTGCGTGCAAACGCGCCTGAGGTTGTTTCGATTAGTACGCGTCAGCATCTGTATTGGAACAGAGGTGCGGATGTTGTCCTCTTCCGTCACGGACGGCGTCTTGTCGTCAGTAAAGTGGTCAAAGAATTCATAGAATCTGTCAGCACTCAGGGGTGCCGTTCCCGGCAACAGGTATGGCTGAAGTTCGTCGGCGGTCCACAGCGTTACCTGTTTACCACGCCCCCCGCCGACGAGCGTAGGTAGTTCAGAGGGTTGTAGGCGATCATAGGCGTTGGCAAAAATGCACGAATCATCCCTTGTAGAGTGTCTTATCGGTACGCCTACGTACGCATTCGTGCGTGCCTTCAACGGATGAGAGATGGGGATGAGGAAGCGCCGTATCAGAAACAAAGCAGCGGATGTAAAGTGCGCCAGAGCAAATAACTCGTAGCAGGACGATCGAACATGCGGATCGCATGCCTGGACAGTTACGCACAGCAGCTCTGCATAAGACGCAAGTGAGCGAGACCAGCCTCGCTGCAAGAGCGTCACGTATGCGAAGCACCCGCTAAATACCCAAAGGCACAGGAGGCCATGTAGCCACGATTGCTTTGCCCATATGGCGGACCTGTTGGTCGTTCCATTGCCCATTGGCCACCGTTCTTTTGCCGTTATGGCGTACACTTTAGTATCCCTTTGGAATGTCTCATTAGACTCTTGGTCGACGTGAGCGTCTCGGGGATTGCGTTGGGTGTGGAGCATGGTGGAGGTGTGTTGAGGCAAGGTAGTATACGCCGATAAAATCGCCTCGGAGCAGGCGCGTCGCGTGCTCGTTTAAAATTGGGTCTTAGATCACGCGGTAATTCACGACAGGCATAGATTTGCATTGCACAATTGATGTTACGAGGTAGGTACTATTTCCTAGCAGCGCGGCGGCGGGAACTGCCCTGCACAAACTCCGTGGCAGTAGATGCGGGGTTCGGGACATCCGAGAGCGGCATGGCAAGGATGAGCGCGCCCTGTATGTTGAACGATAGGGCTTGCTGCATCTGGTTGTTACGGAACGAGGAGATGGTGTGGAAGACGGCGACAAAAGAGTCGACCGGTATCTCCTTCTCCCATTTATCCGCATCGTCGCTGAACATCGTGATGATGTCCTCCGGCGCATCGCGGAGTTTGTCCGGGGCAGGCCCACGGTATCCAGAGCTGATGTCCCACACCGGCACTACGCAGCGGGATTCAGCACTCGAGCCCCTGTATTGGACAGAACGTGCGTACCACTGTCCGCGGTAGAGAGCGCCTTACGAGTCATAGAGTTGAGGTCGACTGCCGTGCGGCCAGGTGCCGCGTACCGTTTACTTGATGGGCTCGTTGACATCCACCCTTTGTCCGGACCCTTGGGTGCCGGGGCTGTTACAGAGCCATGAGCGTGGTCCGAGTTATCGGGGTGTAAGCACGGACCTTCAGGCTTGTCTCCGAACGAGCTGAACCCAACCGTTCCATTGAGGGCGAACAGGTCAAAAGAGCTCTCCCGCATCACAGCGCCGCAGAAACCGAGGAGGCGTTCCCATTCAAGGGTGATGGCATGCAGGCGAATCTCTTTGTACAGGGTCGCTGCGCAGGCTCGTCAGCGGTGGCTCGAGATCGCGAAGGAAAGGACGCACAGCCGTTGTTCGTTGAGCGCGGCGTGAGCAGGTTACTCATGGTGATGAAGCCAAACGTGACCATCAAGCACGTTTGGAAGCGGATGGCAATTGTACTGTTGCCGCTGATGAGATGAACCCTGGGGGAGGCCCCGGGAACGTCGATAGAAATGGAGGGAGCGAGCAGCCAACCGCTGGCCCAAGAGGTAGTGGGTCGGAGGAAGAAACCCAAGATCGCGACCGTGCCCCGAACAAACCACCCAGGACCCCGCGGGTCCTGCCCTCGTCCTGCGGCTCTCTCTCTCTCGCTCTCTCCGCTCCCGTCCGACCGTCGCACGTTGCGTCTCTTCCCACACTATTCGGTGCGACCCTCCCGTCTGTCGCCGCCGGTCCGTCCTAGTTGCGGAGTCGCCCTTGCCGTCCGACCGTCCGACCTGTGTCCCCGCGCTTGTACCGTCCGAGTCGCTATCCTGGAATATAAACGTCAGTCATAAAACCTACCACACTGTATCACTCCAGTCTGTGGTTGAGTCGGGGCAGCGTAGCCCGTGGTATCGCAAAGGTGGCGCGACCCGGATGTCGCTACGACTTCCTGGTTTAAGGCATCGTGTCGGGCTGGTCTGGCGGTATCGCGTCGTGCGGTGCTCTCTGTGAAGCAGGAACGAAAGGTGTAGTCTCGGGTGTAGGCCCAAGGTCCAAAAGTGTCCCTACAACAAGTCGAATCGCGTCTATATACCGCTGCTTCGTCAGCTCTTCCCACGCGTCTGCGCTCCTACGCGTCCTACCAAGTTCCGCGCCCGACCGTTCCGACTCCCTACCTCGGCTCTCCGACTCCTCCCCAGACGCTCGCTCGCTTTGTGCTGTCCCGTGGTCGTGCCGGTGCCGCGACGCCTGTGGGGCGTCTCGGGGGTGTGTGTCTTGGTGTAGCGGTGTGATTGGTCCTTTTCGGTGCCTGTAGCGCTGCGGGTCCCATCATCCTCCCCCCAACTGAGCTACCGACTGCCCTCAGTCGGCGAATCCCCGGATGGCTCCTCCTGATAAAGGCTCCCTCGCGCCGTCTCGATGAGTCGTCAGGTAGCGTCGCACCGCCCGCCCGACCAACCAACCCCCCCCACACACCATCATGACCTGGTCTCCCCACACGTACCGTCGCGGTACTCTCTTGCTGTACCACCTGGGTCGGGCCCCCAGCGCGGACTTCCCGCTCGCAGCAGCCGCCGAAGCGATCGAATCGCGCGAGCGTGGGGCACAGGAGGTGTTGGCTGTCATTGTACGGTTCCCCTCTTTTCCGCCCCGTTGTCGCGCTAACCGTCCGCTCCCATCGGCTGTAGGAATCCATCACCGATTCCGACCCCAGGCTGATCATCCCCCTCGCCGAGCGCATCCTCATGCCGATACTCGAGAACGCCATCCTCCTCGTACCCGAGGTCGAGGATCGCTTCCGCTCGTGGGCGGGGCGCTTTCTTCGTCCCGCCCCGCTCCCTACGACCGAGCTGCACCCGTGGACCTCCGTTGTTGATCGGGTCGACCTACTTGACGCCCCCAAGGTTCGGCTGACCGCGACGCTGGTTGAGGAGAACTTTTGGGTCGTGTTTCGCAAACGCGGGTGCTCGGTCGCGTCGTACTTGCGCGAGCTCGCCATTTTCCATGCCGCCATCCCCGATGACCGTCCCCTGGGCAACCAGACGTGGGTCGCGTACGTCCTCCGAGAGGCCTTGGAATGTTCCGCGCTCTCCATTCGCCACTCGCGTGGTGGGACCGCTTTCCTTCCCGACTACGTCGCCCGCGAGTCGACCGCTTGGCCCATTTCGCCCCCCACGCAGTACGGTCGCAACCTCGGCGGACTGGGTGCGCGTCTTTTAGCTCGTTTCGAGGCCGTGTACCGCGAGACCGTCGAGGAGCTCGCTGGGGCTACGGAGAACGTCGCCAATCTGCAAGCCCTTTGGGCCGACGCTCCCTACCTGTTAGCCATCGTTCGCGACCCCTGCCTCTCCCTCGAGCACGCAACCCGACTCTTCCTGGAGTACGCAGTGACTGCGGCATACGTTCTGCGCCATTTCCCAGCCGCCCCGACCGAGCCCGACCTTTACACGAACAACCTCTTGGTGACCTTTGTGCGCCATCGTGTATTGTCGGGGCTCCCCGCCTTGCCCGCCGGTGATGGTGTCGGCTTGGTTGACGACGATGCCGGCGGTGTCGATTCCGACGAGCAGATGCAGGGCGATCCCGTGGACGCCGGGGGTGTCGGGGATGATGTCGCTGTGATGGAGCGTGTGGTGGTCGGCGATGTCGGCGCGATAGTGGATTACCGCAGCGATAGTGGTAGCGACATCGCGAGCAGTCGTGAGTAGTGTACCCCTTCTGTAAATGGTCCCTCCGGCCGCCATGAATCGCACAGAACTGTGGCCCCTGATGTCTCATAGCAATGATCGTCGCGTTTCGCTGCGTGGGCGACTCATAGCGTCGCGCGGTCTCCGACCGTGTTCTGATGGATCGCGGATTCGGTTGCGCGTGGTCGGCTCTGACTTTGTCTTGTCCCGCTCCCTTCTGGCTACTTGTTCCTCGTGCACCCTGCGCAGGCTGGTCACCCGTCGCCGAGAAAATCCCTATCTTTCTCCTCGTCGCTCGTGACTGGCCATCCTCCCCCCAACTGAAATCTGCGCCTGTCCTCAGACGCAAATTCTCCGGCCAAACCCCGGCATATCGGGTCGCGGCGGGTTTCCGACGGCCTACATAACGAGTGCGGTCGGTGCGTGCGACCCAGCCTCCGACCATGTCGTCCAGTTTCACCCTTGAGGCGCGTGCTTTCGCCCTTGTCGGGCTACTCCTCACTCCGCCCGCGATTGACCTGGAGACCGCTCCCGTCGAGACCCTGGTTCTGGCTCGGGAGGAGTGGGGTCGCAAGGTTGCTACGCTCTACGTAAGTCCTCGCGCTGTCGTTGCGATCCCCGCTCACGTCCGTGTCGCGCTTATCCAGAATGAAGTGTATAACACTGCGAAGCCATCCGTCCTTCGTCTTGTCCAGGCAATTGTCAGCCCCGTCTTCGAGACGCTGTTCACTGTGTCCCCCGAGTCGCGCGCCGCGTTTGCTGAATGGGGTGGTAACCTCGTCAGCGACCTCGCGCCTCCGACGTCCGCTCCTCTCGACCCGACATTTTCGGTTCGCCCAATCGCTGGATTCACCTTCCCGAACAATCGCGACCACTCTCGCCAGCTCTCGCGCCTCTGCGAGGGCGCCCTGTGGGCCGCATTTGAGTCGGGCCGCACGTCCGTTCCCCAGTACCGTCGCAGCCTTGGTGAGCTCTGCTTGGCCGCTCATCCCACCGGTCGCGGAGCGGGCATCGACGCGACAGTCCACGCGGAGTTCATTGCCGGCATGAATGCTTGCGCTTCGGCTCTTCAGCGCCTGAACGGCGGGGAAGAGGCCCTCCTGTCCGAGGTCCATCGCCTCTCCTACTCGACCACCGGCATATCCCTCCCCGACCTCCTGCGTACCCTCGCGCACCCTCTGTCCGATACGCTCATTACCCACACCACCGAGACCGTGGCGACCTTGGCGTCGATCTACGGCACCATCGCGCAACTTGCGCGACCCGACGACCGCCGCGCGCGTGGTCGCTGGGGTCCGTATGCCGACGCCTTTGACTCTGCGGATGGGTTCTTGGAGGCCGCCGCTGCCGCGTATCTGCGCGACGCCTTGCAGTGGTCCACCACTATCGACAGTCTTCATGCGCGCACCGCCATTGAGAGCGCTATCCTCGCGTCGAACCTCCCCACCGAGTTATTGGCCGACGTCCACAGCGACCCGACGATGTTCTTGGACGAGGTCGTGACGTTCCGCGCAGTCCCGATGGGTTGGCAAAACGCGCACCGTGGTCGTCGAGGCGGGGGTGCGACTCGGGGGCGCCTCACTCAGCAGGGGCGTATCCCGCGTGACGATCCTGCCACGCTGTAGCGTCGTCGCACTGTCGGAGCGTCGGGAGATAAAGGGAAAGAAAGAGCCCGCGTTAGTGTAGTGCCTTGTGCCCGCATGTACGTCGTTGAATGCCTCCCAATACGAGTATTGAACTTGCGACGCGTTACCCGCTTGTGCGACGCCAGTGTACCGTGGTCGCGCCCCGTGGGAGGGGCGGGCGCCAACGACTTGTGCGATTTCGCTCGCGCCAGCAACACGTGCCCGCCACGCGGCGTCGGAGCCGCGCGTGGCGTCCCGCACCGGTCCGGGGCATGTCGCGGGATCAAATCAACGATCGCTGATCAGATCGCGGATCGACCCGGCGTCGTGGGCGCTCGGAGGCAAAACCAGCGCTCTGGCCGGGCCACGCGGCCGGTCGCTCCCACGCACGCACCATTGTTCGTGCGCCTGCGGCGAAGTCGCCGTCGCCCTTCTTCCCTCTTCCCCTCACCTCGCTCGCTCGCCTTCCCGCTCCCCCGATTCCTCACCCCATGGACGCTGCCACCGTCGCCGACGCCACCGCTACCCGCGCCATGCTGGATCTCCAGCTGGGCTTACTCGGGCCCATGGCGCGTGACGCCACCTCCGAGGCCCAACTCGCGCTGCTGCGCCCGCAAGCGCGCCAGCTCCTGGTACGTCTGCTCTTCCTGATCTCGCCTTCCTTTCTGACTTGCGATTTCCTAGCGTGCCTACTACGACGCCCGTGGTCGTGGGGTGACGTTCTCCCCCGAGGCGCGCGCGCGGTACGACGCGCTTGAAGAAGCCGTGCGACCCCCGCCCCTGTTCCTCGACGAGGCGAACGAAGACGACGAGGCTGCGGAGGCCCCTGAAGCGCCCCAGGCGACCGTGCCGCGGTCCGCTCCGACCGTTGCCACGCCGTCGCCCCTCGTCGGCGCTGGGACGCGTGAGGGCACCGTCGCCGTGGCCGACCCTTCCGTTACCCGGCTCCGCCCCAAGGTGCGTGTATCGGCGGTCCTTGTCGTCACCCGCTAACCTCGCCCCTTTCTTTCTGCCCGCTCTTTACGCAGGCTCGTCGCGTGCTCGCGAACCGCGCGGAGGTGGTGTTGCCGCTCCCGGGGCCGGTCCCGCCGCCGCCTTCTGCCCGCGGGGAGCGCCTCGCCGCGCGTACCGCCACTGCGGCCGTCCAGCCTCCGTCCCAAGCCGCCGGGAAGCGCCGCGCCTCGCACTCCCCCACACCCCTCTCGTCTCCCCACGCGACCGAGTCGCCTCAACCCCGGCGCGGTCGCACCGCCAAAAAGGGTCGGCCCGCCCCTCGCCGCCGTCGCAGCCGTTCGTCGACGTCGCCGGGTAGTGGTCTCGACGACTCGCTGTCGGAGGCGGTAGACAGTGACGGCGACCCCTTGTTCCACCGGTCGGATCGCCGCCCGACGCACACCGAGCGGTACGCTGGTGAGCGCATCAAGGTGAGCTACCCCCTCCCCATCTCCCCTGCTGTTGCTGACCGTCCACCCTTCCAGACTTCTACCCGCTGCGGCCGCTGCCAGGCTGGTTTCGTGCGCGGGCCGGTGCGTTGTGAGTTCAAGCCTCACCGCCCCACCAAGTGCATCCGCTGTCGCGCCCAGCGCAAGGGCTGCGGCGGCGCTGTACTCGTGGACGGTTCGCGCCCTCGCGCCCCTTCCCCCCACCGTTCCCGTGGTCGGTCGGTCCGCTCCCGCGCTCCTTCTCGTGCCCCCCGGCCGCGTTCTGCCTCCCGTCGCGGCGCTGCGGCGCCTGTGGCGGCGCCCTTCTTCGCCAAGTTCCTTGCGGACTTACTGGCGGCCGCCGACTCTGCAGGTACGTTGCTGCGCCCCTCTTACCCTTCTCCTAACACTCACCTGTTCTTCCCTCCCTTCAGATTCCCCACGTCGGGCTCGCGACCTCCTCGCGTCCGTGCTGGCGTCGGTGGACGAGGACGCGCGGCGTTTCGAGGACCTCCCTCCTGCCGACAACTTCTCCGACCATGCCGACTCCATCGCGCTCGTCCGGGCGGAGCTGGCTGCTAGCGCGACGACGCTCAACCTGTGGCCCTACCGTCACGACCGGCTCCTCGTGCGCCTTGCCCAGCTCGAGCACCAGTTCGGCTCGCGCGTGTCCGCCGACGCTGTGGCTTCCGAGGCCTCCCGCTCTCCCTCCCTCCGTAGTTCGCCGGTCGCTGGGCCCAGTGGTCACCGGCGCTCTGACTCGCCCACCCTCGCCACCATTCCGCCCAGCTCCGTCGCCGCCTCTACTCCCGCCGCCCCGATCGTTAGCGATGAGGAGGAGGATGAGCTGGCGCCTGCTCGCGCCCCCTCCGTAGAGTCGCGCGCGTCCCCGGCTCCCGTGCATCCCGTGCTGCGCACGTATGGTCGCCGGCGCGCTGCTCGTACGCCCGCCGTGTCGGATGGCGCGGAGAGCGCGGAGGACCTTCCCTCGGCCGGCGGTATCCCCCTTGCCGCGCCTGCCGATCCAGCGGGTGTCGACGACGAGACGGACGACGACGAAGAGGAGAGCGAGGAAGGCGTGGTCGGAGTCGAGGAGAGCAGCGAGGAGGACGGTTCCGACGTTGGCGACGCCGTTGAGACCGTGTATATGGACGTCGCTGAGTAGGTCGACCCTTTCTCGCATTTTTCTCTGTTTCTTGTATTCTCTTGTTTTTGCGTTACTTTTCTTGTTGTTTTTCGTGCTGTCGTCTCTACGCATGCTTGCCCAAATAGAATTTTAGTGTCCCCCCCACCACAAGAGGAGAAAAGAAATAAGTTGAACCAATAGTCTCAGTGTACTGTCCGTGGTGTATCTCCTTAACGTAATACCTAGTCCAGTCGTATCGCGTCCTCCCCCCGACTGAAACTGCTGACCTCAGCAGTCGCGCACGGCCGGTCAGGCGACACTACCGTCTTCCGCGCTGTTACTCGCTGTGTCCGACGCGTCGCTGTCTATGCTGCGTGATTCCTGTGCTTGGGCGTCGGAGCCAGGCTGCCCGAGAAGCTCGTTTAGTCGTCGGGCGGGTATGTCGATGAACTCCGGTAGCGGAGGAAGCGTGATGTGTGGTCGCGCGAAGTACGGAATGACGCGAAACTCCGCAGTGGGCCTGTCGAAGACCGCCCCGTGCATATCACACAGGACGTACGGTCCACCGCGTCGCCGCCCAATTACGATGAACGGACCGTCGTAGCGAGGCAGCATCTTGCGGTCGAGTGATTTCTCGAACTGCGTGAAACGTACCAGGACAAGGTCGCCTCGTTGGAAGCCGTAGTTCTTGATCGACGCTTCGTGGTCGCGCTCGAAAATCAGCGCATCATGCCGCCGCTTGTCAAACACTTTCGAGTGGAGCGTACGGAGCTGGGTGCGGCGCTTCTGAAGTGCGACAGCCCGTCGCGCGATTAAATCCGTCGTCGACAGTATTGAGTCAGGCGGTGGTAGGAGATACGTCGCCTCTACGATATCGAGGGGCATCAATGCCTGCGTGCCAGTCGCCGCGAAGTAGGGGGAGCAGCCCATACGCCTGCGCGTTGTGATCCTGTCCGCCCAGAATACCGAGTGTGCGACCGTGGCCCACTTGCTCGCGTCACCGTCGGCGGCCTTGTACAGGGCCTGTCGGACGTCGAAATGCGATCGCTCTACGATTCCGTTGGATCGCGAGTTATAGCCTGAGATGCGGATGTGCTGCACGCCGTAATCTTCCTCGAGGTGCTTCATCGCTGCTAGGTACGGCGTCCCGTTATCCGTTACGATTTCCCGGAGCGCTCCCCAGCGACAGAGTACGTCCTCGAATATCCATCGCGCGAGCGACTTGGCATTTTCCTGACGCAGCATGCGCCACTCTGGGAAATGCGAGACCGAGCACCTGCCTTGTACGATGTATTTGAAACCTCGCGAAGCCGGCATGTGCATGGTATCAGCGTACATCTTGGCGAACAGCGGCGCCGGGGTCGCGACCGTTGGGGGAATGAGCACGTGCTTCACCTGTCGCACTTGACAAATGTGGCACGATCGGACAAACCACGCGACGTCGCGGTCCATGTAGGGCCACCAGAAGCGTTCGAGGAGAAACATCTTGGTCGGGTACGCGCCGCGATGGCCGACGTCGTCGTGGCACGCTTTTAAAGCCCCTATGCGGCGTTCCGGTGCTAAAACGAGCTGGTGGCGCCCCTGCGGCTCCTTGCGAAAGAGACTCGTGCCATCGAGGAAGAACTCAGTGCAGTACCTTAGGAACGTCGCATACTCTTGGTCGGCGAGGCCCTCCGGTCGTTGGAGCGTGTTGTGCCATTCCCGCACTCGAACGAGTCGCTCGTCGGCCTGCTGCGCCTTGATGTCGCGGTCAACGGCGTCGTACGACAACTCTGTCGGAGCTGCCTGGGTGACGAACGTTGCGATCGCGGCCCTTGGTTGGTCGCGCGGATCCCCCGACCGTGGCCTTGTACTGCGCGGTACGTATGCGTTCACGAGGTGAATGAAGCCATACATTGCGTCGACCCAATCCTCGAACCCGTCGTGCTCATTCTCTGCCACGTCGCCCGGTTGGCGCCTTCGTCGCGACATCCCGTCAGGCCCATGAAACAGGCCGGGCACGTGAACTAGGACGAAATGGAACATTAAAATGGCAATAATCCACCGATTCATGCTGGCTGAGGGTTCAATATCGGGGTTGTCGAGCATGCCCTTAATGTAGCGTGCGTCGACTTCCACGACCATGTTCCGCACTCCGATGAGATATATCTTCAGCGCGCGGAGCGCCCGAAACAGGCCGTATAATTCTAACTTTGGTTGCGAAAAACGCGCCTCGCGATCGTTCAACGCGATGGACCCAAACCGTGCGTACCGACGCTTCTTGCGACTCTTCGGATCGTCGGCGTCAGCCTGGCACAGCAAGAACCCGACCGCAATAGGAGACGTATCGACCGCGAGGATAACCGGTTTGCCCGACTGATAGTCGATCGGTTTCAGGGCTGGCGACTCCAGCAACGCGCTTTTGAGATCTTCCATAGCTGCTAATTGTTCCGCTCCGAATTCGAATGGCACATCTTTCCTCGTAAGGTGCGTGAGCGCATGCGCGCGATGTGCGAAATGGTGGATGAAGATCCTCAGCACCCCGACCGTCCCGAGGAACGCCCGCACATCGGACAGGTCTTGACATGGCCCCCAATTCACAATCTTAGCCACCCGTTGTTCGTCGGGGATCCGCCCGTCCCTCGTGCAGCGGTGTCCGACCACGACAATTTCGGGCGCGCACAAAATAGTCTTCCAACCCGAAAACGTCCCGCCCGAATAACCCATGCGCTGTACGACGCGGTTGAGATTCTGAAAGTGTTCCCAGACAAATCGGCGGATGCCCTCGTTGTCAGCGATTGTCTCGTACTTCCCCTGGTCGTCCTTGTATTCGCTCGCGGGGCCCTTGACCGGTACGTCATCAATAAACGGTATCGTGACGTGGGGAATTTCCGGCCTCAGGATATGTGTGACGTCGTCGTGGAAGATAGGCACTGAATTCGTCCAGCCCATCGGTAGTGTTACCAACCGCAGCGCGCCGTAAGGGGTCTGGAACGTAGTGAGGTCGCGCGACGCTGGGTCCAATGCTCGCTCGTCGTATCCGACGTACAGATCCAGCATCGCGCCGCAAGCCCGACCCGCGAATTGCTCGGCCAGTTGGTCGGTAAACGGGGGCACACCGGAATGAGCTATCGTGACGGCGTTTAACGGCTCCAGGCTGTGCACTATGCGCAGGCTCGTTCCATCCTTTTTGACCACGCAGAACCACCGCGACCTATACGACGAATTGGATGGTTCGTAGACGTTCGCGGCCAACTTCCGACTGATTTGTTCCATGACTTGGTCGTAGATTCCCGGCGGGATCGGTATGTTGCGTTGTACCCATGGCGTGTGCGGTACGACGGGTATCGTGACCGGCGGAAAGAAATCTTCGCGGAAGTGGCCTCGCTCGCTGTCGTCCCACGCGAACGCACCGTTGTGCTCGCACATAAAATGGTGCATCAGCTTGCGTTCCTCCTTCCACAAGAAGTCCCCCTCGTGAACTACGTCGAATTGGTCGCGGCGCTCCTCGGTGTAACGCCCCGTCGGCCGGAAGTCAGGGGGCTTCGTTGGTAACTTGGGTAGTGTCGCTAGCGGGTCGCCTCGTATGTCGCGTATGATTCTGAACTGCCCAGGCAAGTCGGCTAGTACTGGCTTCACTTTTAGGTGGGCTGGCTTATACTTTTTCTTGGTCGCTGCGAAAACTGCGCGTGCCCGCGCGCTGCTTGGCAGCGACTTACAGTCGCGAAATTCCTGTTCGCCTGCGAACGATGGCACCCGGCTGGGGCGAGAAAGAAAACGGGCGCCGATGGAACGTCTAAAGTCGCGTCGGTCGGCCGATCAAATATTGGAGGGGTAGATTCTGGGAGATCGCAAAATGCTAAATAGGTTGCTCGTAACTCTTCCGGAGAACTAGAGGAGTCGAAGGGGACCACGGCTTCCACGGAAATAGGATCGGCGGCGTCGCCCGTGAACTCGAGGACGAGCGCCACTTCCGCCTGGTCGTCCAACGACGCCTCTAGAGCCGAAAATCCCTGCGCTCGCCGGCGCTCTGAACGATGCGACGCGAGCCTCGCTCTACTGTCGGGACGGTCGCCGTCGCTTGAGTGTTGGGATCGGTGATCGTGACGGTCTGTCGCTCATCGACAAAGTTGCGGACTATACTCCCAGTGAGGACGTCGAAGGGCCTCCCTAGCAGGATGTCGTAGGCCGGAGAACGTATGACGTGTATCTGTACGTAGAGCGTGATGTCGCCTAGCTTTAGCGCTACGTTGCGGGCTAGCCCGAGGGATTTGTCAATCGAGCCGTTGGCGGAAAGCATGTCCAGTGTGATCGCGGGATCATATGCCAGGCCGAGAAAATGACAAACGTCTTCGGACATGGAGATGACCTGCGACCCTGGATCCAGGATAGCCTCAATGTGCGCTTGGTTATCCACCAAGGGCAGGACCGCTCGCAATGCCGATGACTCTTTTGCGACCACCAGCGGGGCCGGTTTCTCGGCCGAGGCACTCATCAACGTCAGCATCGGGTCGGAGAGCACCAGCGACCCGCGAGGCGGCACCGCTGGCTGGCTCTGTATGGCCTGCAAGAACGACGACGGCATGTGCGAGGTGTATCCCCGCGCTCGATCTCTCTCCTGCTCGCGCTCTTCCTCGTACAAGTCGCCGGGTAGGTCCGACCACTCCTTGGTAGGCCCTTCCCCTTCCGCTACGACCGTGTGTAGGACCGCTACTGGGGAGTCCCCGCTGGACAGTACCGGGGCCGCTATGCGTCGCGGGGTGATAGCGTATCGCAACTGGGAACGTACTTCTGGCGCCAGCGACAGTAACTCGCTCTGTGTCAGAGTGACGGAAGTCTCCATCGCGCGGCCGTAGACTTCCTTCGCGACTTCCTCACTATGGATGGGCGTGTCCTTGGTATAGGCGGCGACTGGTTTCTTCCCTTTGTCTGGTCGGGACGCGTCCCCGACGGGTATGTAGGTTGCGTCGGGTACGGAGGCGAAAGGATGGATGGGTTCCGGCTCTATCTCCTCGGGGTCCTTCTCGACTGTCGGCTCACCCTCGCTCTCTTCCATCGCCGCTTCCGCATCCTCTGGACCTTCGGGCACCGCGAACGTAACCTTCGGCCGCTTGGCCGTGAATTTCGACGGAGATATGACCACCTCAGGGACTAGCCTCTTGGATCGCACTCTCTCCCCGGGCAGCGGACCGATTGGTGGCGGTAACTCTCCGTTGCGAATCGCTGCCTCCCTTCGGGCCCGGCCGGCGTTCCTCTGCTCCTTCATGAGGGTTAATACCGCCATCTCTTGACGCAACTCCTCGAGTCGCTCGTCGTCCGTCAACGGCGGGATTAACTGGATGAGCCCGGCGACCGGCTGGTCGCGCGCAGGTCGGAGCGGGTAGTCGGTGACGGCGATGGGACCTGTCGATGCCAACATCATTGTTTCCGTCGCGTTGCCCGCGACTCTGGCCGCGACGTCGGCGCGCAGCCCGGACGGGTCCGTGCGATAATATTCGTCTACCCTCGCTTGAATCGGGCCTAGCCCAAATGGCACTGGCCTGCCGTTCTTGAGTACCACCTGGTTCATCTCGTTGCGTACCACCCGCCCCGTCGCTATGTAGTCTTGCAGGACGAGGCATTCGCGGATGAAGTGCTCGGGACCGTTGCAGAACGAGCACCTGGCGCCATCCTGTCCCGGGGCCGGGCGAGGACGATCGAAACGAGCGGCCGACGCCATCATCGGGCCCGGTGGCCCGCGCGTGTACGCCGACGGCTGCGGGCCTGCGTTACTCATCCCCATCGCATCGGCTCTCCCCGCGCTATACGCTTTCGCGATCTGCTCGGCCGCCTTCTCCATCAGAGCGGCAAACTGTTCGACCTTGATCGCCGGTTCTTCCGCCTTGACGGCCACGGGTTGGGACAAGTCGGCCAGACCCGCGGGGACGCTGAGCCCTGCCGATCGCGGGGTGCTCGACGTGCCGTGCAGCACGTACCGCGCCGCTTCCACTATTTGGTCCATCGGGTACGGGCCGTCGCGATCGTGGTCGGGATACTTCAGCTGCAGCCGCTGCTCTATCCTATCTTGCAGTCCCTTCTGGAATCCACGCAAGAAAGTGTAGTCGCGGTCGCGCTCGGAGATCCGCTGCCGCCCTATAAGAAACTGGGAGATCGCGTAGAAACCGCGATAGTATTCCCCAACGTCGCCGATGGTCGTGATGCCTCGGCGGGCTGTCTCGGCGACGAGCTGATCGAGGTCGCCCATCGTGTATTTGCGCTCCTCGTCCGCTCCGGGGTATAGCGCTATGATCGCGGTCACGAACTCTTCGAACGTCGCATTGCCCGCGTACTGGGGTCGGCTTTGCCACTGGTCTGCTGTAAGGACGTCCAGGTATCGCGTGGCGTGCTCCTTCTTCTCCTGGTCCTGGCCGTCCTCGATACCCGCCCGCGTGAACAAGTGCCTCAACTCCGCGAAATAGCGTTGCAGCTCGCGCGGCTTAAGATTGTCGAACTTAGGGGCTTGGCGGTCGCCACGGGTAGGCATCGGAGTGGCCATGGTCGTGCGACGGGGTAAACGCGATAACGGAGTACTGGATTGCGATGTGGGAGAAACTGGTCGGGAAACCTGTGCGGCCGCTCCACGCCCGTCTCCTGATAAACCTCCGTGCGTTCCGACGTTTCCGCGGTCGGAAGCCAAGCGGTCGCTGTCGGAAGGCACCTGTGCCTCGTCTCGGTCCTCATCCATCAGCGCAGCCACTTCGGGCTCCGATTCCGACGGGGTAAGCTCCGGCGACGACCATTGTCGCATCGCTCCGCCAGTCAGCAACTCGATCGACGCCTCATTGACGTCCAGGAGCTCCTGATGGAGGGACCGTCTACCATCCCAACCGTGCTCCGACTCCTCCGATTGGACAGGGCCTGCCTCCGCGTTTTGATCGCCGGGAGCCTCGCCCGCAGCATCCCCGTCGTTCTCGGGTGCTGCGTCCGACCCACCCGATGCCTCGCCGTCGTCGTTTTCGTTGTCGCCCTCGGCGCCTTCAGCGCTGGAAGTCGCGCGCTCTTCGCCCGACGCCCCACCTTCCGACGATGCGAGGTGTCCTGGCATGGACTCCGCCCGCTGACTGGTCGAGTACTCCGACGGGGCCGATCGGGGCGGTGCGCGTCGAGTGGGCTCTACGATAACCCTCGCCTTTGGTGCCATCGGGTTGCTGAGCGGTTGACACTAGCCCCTCTCGGGTGGGCTCCACAAATGATGAGATGAACCCTGGGGAGGCCCCGGGAACGTCGATAGAAATGGAGGGAGCGAGCAGCCAACCGCTGGCCCAAGAGGTAGTGGGTCGGAGGAAGAAACCCAAGATCGCGACCGTGCCCCGAACAAACCACCCAGGACCCCGCGGGTCCTGCCCTCGTCCTGCGGCTCTCTCTCTCTCGCTCTCTCCGCTCCCGTCCGACCGTCGCACGTTGCGTCTCTTCCCACACTATTCGGTGCGACCCTCCCGTCTGTCGCCGCCGGTCCGTCCTAGTTGCGGAGTCGCCCTTGCCGTCCGACCGTCCGACCTGTGTCCCCGCGCTTGTACCGTCCGAGTCGCTATCCTGGAATATAAACGTCAGTCATAAAACCTACCACACTGTATCACTCCAGTCTGTGGTTGAGTCGGGGCAGCGTAGCCCGTGGTATCGCAAAGGTGGCGCGACCCGGATGTCGCTACGACTTCCTGGTTTAAGGCATCGTGTCGGGCTGGTCTGGCGGTATCGCGTCGTGCGGTGCTCTCTGTGAAGCAGGAACGAAAGGTGTAGTCTCGGGTGTAGGCCCAAGGTCCAAAAGTGTCCCTACAACAAGTCGAATCGCGTCTATATACCGCTGCTTCGTCAGCTCTTCCCACGCGTCTGCGCTCCTACGCGTCCTACCAAGTTCCGCGCCCGACCGTTCCGACTCCCTACCTCGGCTCTCCGACTCCTCCCCAGACGCTCGCTCGCTTTGTGCTGTCCCGTGGTCGTGCCGGTGCCGCGACGCCTGTGGGGCGTCTCGGGGGTGTGTGTCTTGGTGTAGCGGTGTGATTGGTCCTTTTCGGTGCCTGTAGCGCTGCGGGTCCCATCACCGCCACGGGCAGCCAGCATAATTTCGTATTCTCCAGGGTCGGCCCGTGCCGGATTGACGAGTTTCGTTCCCTCACGGGCGAACGCGACTAGATCTGCCAGACCGCTGTTGCAACGCAGCGTTTAGGCTCTGAAAGCGCATGTGCGAGGAGATGACTTACGCGCAGTCAAGCTCTCCGTACAATTTGTTGTCCGTGAGCGCGCTGAAGCTACGCGTAAGAATGTCCGGGATCGTAACGACTTGCCTGTCGGTCGGCTAGTCAGCGACGTATAGAGGGCGCCTTGCGTGGGCCTACCTCAACGGAGCGAGGGCAGTTCTGTACGTGCGGATTAAGAGAGGGTCCATACGAGCGGGAATGGTGACATCGCAGCGCGTCATCGGCCTGCGGACGGTAGTCAACGATGGTACGGGCAGCATTTGTGGATGACGAACGTGACGGTTTTTCCTGCTTCGGCTATCGCTAATGCGTCTTGGTGAATCAGCCTACGTTGCCGTCAAATAAATAGGGTTCCTGCCGGGCATGCAAATGCGCTTACACTGCGCGGTCCTCGGGCGTCATTTCAACGTCCTCGACATCCACTATGGGCGCGGCGGTCTTCCTGCAAAGAGCGTTATCAGAAAGAGGGGTATGCAAGGTTATAGCGAAGACGAAAGCCGTACGAGGCATTGGTCTTAGACAATAACATCGGTTTCAGAGGCTCGTCGAAGTTGCCCAGGTCGTCGTCAGGATCCGGGGTGCTGAGTAATGTGAGCATCTCGAGCAATTGTTGTATGCCGCCGACGTACGGCGTCCGCTTCGCGCGAGCCTTCTTCTTCTTGGTCCCGTCATCACCGGGCGGTGGGGATCTAAGAGGCTTACCTCAAGTCATAGACGAAAGTCGGTGAAGCGACGCTTACGGTGACGCATGGCGGGTTGCTTTGCCTTTTGCGGACTTTGACGGTGTGTTGTGCGCGCCCTTTGCCTTGCCGGACTTTGGAGTGCGACTGTCCGAAACGTGATTGGACCAATGCCATGGTGGCGGCAGATAAAGAAAATACCCACGTAGAGCTGCGTTTCCCGTCACGATTCGTAGGGGCGTCATCACTGGAAGGGGTCCGTGAGACGCCGGTTTCTATTGAGAGATATAGGCGTACCTAGACATTGTAGACTCGACCGCTTCGTCGTCGATAAGCCTGTCGCGGTGACGCGCCCTCCCTCGGTCGCGCTTTGCGGCTTTAGGGCCGCTGTTCTCGGACTCTGTGGAGCTGTCGACACGGAAATGAGCGACGGTGTTAGGGCTGCAGCGCGACCGACGCACGAAGATCGGGACCGGTGGCGACGCTTCTTGCGCCTTCGCTGACGGCGAGATTCGTCGCTATGCTCTTGCTCAGAGTCATCCCTCTCAGATGAACTGTTCGGCGTGTGAGGGGGCGGTGCACGGCACGAGGGCTCTGACATACCGTGAACGGTGCCGTTTGGAACTGTCGTTGGAATGCGCGTCAGCTGGTAACGGAGGCCACGCAGAAGTACCCACCTCTTTTTCTTCCGCTTGCGGTCGCCGTCGCTGTCGAGGTCGTCAGGTGGGATTGAACATGGGCGACGCGTTTGCTCTCACCTGTCGTCTTCTTCGGCGGACAACATCTCCTGGTCGCTCGCAGACCTGAATACACGACAGCATGGTAAGACGCGGTGGAGAAAGCGGCAGAAGTTACGAACATTTCTGCCTTGGCTTTCTTGCGTTCTTGCTGCGCTGCCTTCTTCGGGGTTGGCTTGGGAGTACGATTAGAAGCGCGAGGAGGCATGGCGGACGACTCCGACGGCGTGCCCTGAAAGAATAGAGGCGGTTTAGCTCGGCATTTTATAGCCGTACGAAGGCGAGCCTCGGATTAGGGCCACGAATCGGCGCACGACTTTGTCTCGGGCTTGTTCGGCCAGCGGGTAATGCCCAATGCATGCGGTCCGCATGGCTCCTGACTTTTACGAAGATCCGCAATCTTTTACGAAGCTCCGCAATCGGACGTCCATCATCCAATCCTGAACTGTCGTGATCGCATGTTATCGGTTCTCCTTTCGTTTCAGTCAATGGCGATCCTTGGTTTGAAATACGCACATGCGGTCTGCGACAAAGGCCCGAGCCGTGCTGGCCAGGAGGTTTCAGTGTAATGGCGCGGAGATCAACCGAGTTGGCATGAAATCGTGTAGGCGTGAAGGCAGTGCCATCATGCTTCACCCTCCCCCGCTGTGGGTATTCGACCGTCGCAATGGACAGGCTGTTGTCTTACCTGAAGGCGGACAATCGTATCGGTGAGCGATATCTCCCAGAAGAGAGGTGATGCTCACGTAGATGGTAGTGGATCGCGTGTACCGCTGTATCGAGGGACTGGACAATGAGGAGACGGACAAACTGAAGCTACATGACATGGCCAACGTCAGTGCAAAGGAGCGCGCCTGACATCATGTTCGCTTACGTTTCTTAGATTGATGCGCTGAGGAACAACATCGACGTATCGAGGACGGAAGAGGGGCGCACGCAGATAATGCTGAAGGAGAATGGCGAGGCGCTCCTGGATGAGGCCGTGTTCGTCTTGAGGGGCATCGTCATGGAACACGACCTGCCGCCCATAACCAACAAAACTCAGTAAGCGTCCTCTGACCCTCCTGGTCACAAACTTATCTTTCGATTTTCCCCAGGCTTCCACAGCACGCCATTTGGGCCAAGCAATCAGTCACCATCACAGGCCTGGATGCGCCCCAGTTCATCCAGTCAATGGGTGCGGTCCTTGGCATACACCAGCGCATGTCCGCGCTCTTCCGAGAGGGAGACTTCACGAGATGGCAGCCAGACTATATCGGGGACCTACCTTTGATAACGTTTTCAAACAGGTACGTGACGCCGAAGAGCGTCATGAAGGGCCAGGATGCGGTGCCGTTCCCAGACAACGTGGACCCACATGGCATCATTCGAAAGGCCTCGGCGCATCTCGGCGTGCACACGCAGGACAACGAAGTGCTCTATTTCGAGAAGCACACGTCTGTTGGTGCGAGCCACCTCACGCCTTTCAGGGATTATGAATTAATGTGCCGATAGACGGGGTCACACGTACAGGCCTGCCGATCCGGCCGTCTTCCGTGTTGGCCAACTCGTCGAAGTTCAATTTACGCTTGGGTCAGTCCCGCGCATGGGCAAGAAGGCGAACGAGCAGATGATTCTCAAGATGGTGTCGTTGGCACTGCTAGACAGGGGCATACAGGAAGTGAGCATGCGTCGTGATAGCGTCTACGAAGATCCTGCTGACGACTACAGGCCTACGACCTGTCGCTCCTAGAGGCCGATATCACGAAATCGACGCAAGCCGTCATCGTGCGACCCAAGCGTCGTGTCGGTTACAATGAAGGAGCGGTGAAGAAAGCCAGGCTTGACGTCCAGGAGACGGAGGATGTTCCTATGTCGTCGGCGTCAGAGAAAGTGAAGGTAGATTAGCAGCGGTACAGCCAAACAGATGCAAATAAATATGTCATTGGCCAGACCTGTCTTAACGACAAACCACTAAGAGCCACTATGTCCAGCCCAGTCCTCGCCGGCAACCCGAACAAAGACGTTCTTGTGGGGCGGCGTATGATCGTACGTGATTGACTGGTCGCTTTCCGTAGCATTGATAAACCCATGCCGCTACTAAGGTCTACTGCGACGCCTGCATCCAAGGTGCGCTTGTCTGCTACCGCAGCAGCGCTCGCACGTGCATCGAGTGCCGAAGCAAACGCCGGAAGTGCGCGTATTCATTGGGCGTTCATGCATGCAGAGAACCCCCGTGCACTCTGTGTGCGCAGCGTGCCGTTGGATGCTACCAGCTGCAAGAAAGTGGATGCGTGAGGTGTTTGCAAACGGGCGCTATGTGCTCCGTCGATGCAGGTGTGTACATCCAAGACAGAGCCGTCCCTGATTTCAATGGTGCGATAGGCCAAACCCAGGAGAACCTTGACACTGCCCGCCGTTCGCCGTCGGCCGGCGACGCGGTGGAGGAGGCGGATGTCAACAAGGACGACCCTGAAGAGACCGCTCCGCTCGTCGAACCCCTACAGGCGATCCTAAGGGACATCGCAAGCCTGCGCGCAGACATCCACAGCATAGAGTACGCGATGGAAACGGGGGCTTACGATGTGAGCGAAGGCATGGGAGAGGTGATTGATCACGTCGCCAGGCTGGACAACCGAGTAGATAAAATGGATGGCAGAGTACAAGAGCTCGACGGTCGGGTTAAGACCTTGGAGAGAATGCTTAGCGACTAGTAGATGACAAGTTTGGTACGAAGCTTGCCCTTTCCCGACTCGCCGAGTTTGCGGATGAGTTATGAACAAAGCCGGCACATGGGGAATAGCCTGCGGTGGAAGTACAGAGCGCATCGTATAGAACATATATTAGAGGCGCTCGACATGCACGAGCAACGTGTGAGGCGGCAGGCCTAGGGATGCAGCAGCTACAAAGTTGATAAGAGGGAATTGTATGAACGTGTGATGTTCGTCTTGGTTCGACAGGGTCTTACAGACGCTCTGGGTTAGCATAAGGCCCTCTGTGCGATCAGGTAGGTATGCGTCGACCAACACTCTAAGACCACGGTCCCTGGGTCTACGCGCCTTCCTCTCACGAAGATACTGTGCGCCAGAAAGTAGGACCGATGTCAGCGGACTCAAGGGTGAGAAAAACCAATAGATGCGAGTGGATCGGGCGATCATGATAAAAGCGCCATTCAATAACTGAATCAGCACATGCGGAGCGCGTGATGTTCACGCAACGCTGTCATGCGACGCCGCCGCGCCCTTTGTGCCTATTCCGATAGCATCGCAATACCCTCCATCTGGGGGTCCTGGCGGCTCGCGTGCGCGCGCGGGAATCAAACGCTATCGAATAGGGTCCGCTCATGTCCGTGATCGCAGCCATGTAGCGATAAGGAAGGACACGCCGCGGAGGTTTTCGGTGGCGTATGAATCGAAACACGTGCTCGCATTAAGGCTGCGGCGGCGCGCATCTTCCTATACGGGGTGGAGATACGGGGTGGCGCATCACTGACCGCTGTGGGCATTGACTTGCATATACGCTGACGCGCGCGCGGAAATCATGCGAGTGGGATCATTGCATCCTAGCCGTAAGGGCGCTCACGTACGTTCTCATACACGATCGTAAGCAAGGCATTGTACGTCGCCGCGCTCAATTATCGATTAGCACGTTGTGCGACCAGTACGCGAGCCGGTACACCTTCAACAGTCGAAACCAAGCGAAGCCAGAGCCCTGTGGACCGCTCGAGTAGGAGCGGTATTGAACCTGGGCCTCCACCATAACGAGATCTCCGACGTCCATCTGCTCCACAGACATACGATTGGCCTCTCCCTTTGGCCAAGAGGTGCCGATCGTATCGAATACGGAATTGAACCGCTTGACCTGCGCAGAGGTTACAGGATGTGCAGGACGATGGTATGAAGACCTTACGTAAATGGCGCCGTCGTCCCCGCGCACCTGAAGACGAGACGCCGTTATGTTACCAGAAACGTTGTTGTTGCGTGCAACTGATCAATCGTCAGTGACATATCGGATTCGGTGCGTAAGAAGTGCGCACCGAATCTATGTGCGCCTCGCCGGCTCGTCGTGTAGAGCAGGTGCTCTGCCGCCACGGAGACAGAGTCTTCTAACGGCTGCACAGAGATGCTCACCTCTCCCAAGGGGAGCGAGTACTCGTCCACGATATGCATTGCGGTAATTCGCCCATGATAGAACACGCGTATGGGTGGACCAATCAGGCTCGTGCCATCGTCGCTCACAATGTTACGAGACAGCAGGTTATTATTCCATATGCAGGGGGGGTCGCTGACGCTTGGCAGCACGAACACGTCGTCGCTTTGAAAATCTGCCGCAGCGCAGGCAACACGGCTGCATATTCGTGAGTGCTAGAGACGCGACGATGGGCAATAACCACACACCCTTGCCACGTACGTGAAAGCTCAACCAGGGACGAGGGGGATGTCATGGGGGGTGGATGAAGAGGGGAGGATTAGGAGGGACATCGGTCTCTTAAGAGGCCCGGCGTAAGCCGGACCTACCCCTGATACCCATTTGCGTCGGTTGAGAGAGGTCCGGCTCCCATGGGGCAGCTCAGTGGAATGCCCCACTATGGTCACTAAGTTGGATACGTTTGTCAAGCGTTTAACATTACGTGAAAACTCAGTGAAATTAGTGCGGTTCAGCATATACGAGCAACGGGTTGGGAGGGAGAGTTAAAGAAGCGACGACCCCGACATCGACGATCGGGAACTGTATGAAAGTATCGTATAAACCGGTGATACTCTCTGTGACACAGACGCTGCGGGTCAGGACGAAAGATGTTGTAGAATCAGACACATATGCATCCACCAGCACTCCAGCTCGAAGGAAAGCGCGGACGCACACAACCGTCCCGGCATCGATCAGCGTGCCTCTCACAAACACGCCGTGGACCATAAAGTACAGCGACCCTGTTCGCATCTTCAACTCTCTGGATGGAGGAACACCATTATAGGTTGGATAGCCGTGCCATATCGGTGACAGGGGGCTATTAAAGGCGCCTGGGGTAGACGAGTTCATCGCGAAAGAGACAAAGTCTTTGAACCGGGGGAACTGTGTGACACACATGAGGACAAACAACGAAGGGCACTGGCCAGTACGCACGCTGTGAACCCTATTATGAGCATGCCGTCGAATAGCGAGACCGTAAAGCGTACCATGTTATGACGGCGTTTGTCCCACACTCACGTACGCGCTCTTCATACCGCCGCGTTGGCAAGCCTGCCAGGTTGAACAATATAGGGAGACTGCCTTTGTCGTACAGTCTACTTGTAGTCTTAATTAGCCACATGCGACCAAGCAGTAGCCTACGACGGACCTATTATCATGGGCTGCGCACACGATCTCCAAGGGACCACGAAGACGCGCTATATCGAGCGTCTCCAGAATAAGCACCTCGCCATCCTCCCCATCAGCAACGAGCTCGTGAAAGACGCGGTACCGGTCGGTAGGAAGCAGCGGCAGGTTTCCTGGATGACCGTTGAAAAGTTCCATGGCGAATAGGCAGGGGCGGGCGACGAGACCCGTGAAGTAAGTGTAGGAAAGATGTCCGGATCCAGTGGCCGCTGTGTTGTACCGCACGCCCGAGTCAATCCACGCCCGCGTATTGAGTCGAGCACCGAATCAGGGCAAGCGCTAAAGATCGGCTTTTCACAAGTGACGTCCGACAGGAGGTTGACTCAATGATGCGAAGAGCGCTGGAGAGCTGAAAGCATGGGCAGTAAGTAATACCGAGTGCCTGATTATCGATGTCTAAGTGCGGCCGATGCCTTGAACGGAAGCCGCAACATAAAATTGAGACCACGCGCGATACCTATTCGACAGTGTCCCGGTATCTGCGGAATAACTGCGCCGCGCGGAAGAATGCCCAGTGCTCATGTGATACCCACCGGGACACGAGGGACCTCCGACCAAAAATGCGCTACGTACCGCGCGCGTGCTCAAAGATCCGACCGAAGCCCGAGGTCAGATAACGTCAAATTTGCGGAATAACTGCGCCGCGCGGAAGAATGCCCAGTGCTCATGTGATACCCACCGGGACACGAGGGACCTCCGACCAAACATGCGCTACGTACCGCGCGCGTGCTCAAAGATCCGACCGAAGCCGAGGTCAAGATAACGTCAACGCATAACCGACTGGCAGGCGTTATCAGGGACACTGGCCTGATATCGGACGGGGGCTTCGACCGATGCGCTCCGATGCGACGGTCGAGGTGCTGATACGAACGCCGCCTACAACTGATGGTGTCTGCCGTGTTTGTCCGAGCGCAATACCGCGTTGCGAAGTTGCGCTTGTCACCGCGCGGACGAGGGCGCGGTGCGCATGGGACCCATCCGGCTCTGAGAGGGAACACAGCGCATGATCGTCGCATTTACTGCGCGCTGGGCCGGTGATCCGAAGAGGGCCGGGATTTCAACCTGGCAACCGATGTCGACGAAAGGACACAAGGTGCCCCATCAAACGGTTTCAGGTGAGAAAGGCAAGGCGCAACAGTCACGCAGAGATACGCAACGTAAAGCACACGTCCTGACGGTTTTAAACCAGGCACGGTAACCGGCGGCGACACGCAGGAAACATCAATCCGATTGAACTTGTTTTACGGCGTGTCTATGAGAATGTTGTGGGACCAATATGCCAGCCTGAACACCTTCACCAGCCGGAATACAGTGAACATTGTTTCGATCCCACCGTGTAAAACGATTCGGCGCTCTATGTTGGCCTCCACCATGACGATGTCGCCCACGCCGATCTCTCCGGCAGGGAGCGTCACAGCGTCGCCTCTTGGCCACGTCGTGCCGATCGTGTCGTACACCGATCTGAACTGTTTGACCTGGGCCGACGATGAGAAAGGATCGTGATGCCCTACGGTATAACCTACGCACCTTAATCATCCCGTTTTCTTCTCGGACCTGGATGCGCATTGCCGTTACAACGTCACACGAGTTGGACCGACGCTTAGCTGAGTAAACATTAGCAGTAGTACCGTCAACGTAAACGATTACGGACCAGGACTTCCATGGAGAAGATGGTTCGCCGTGTAGAGCATATGTTCCGCAGAGTAGAAGACGTGTTTGTCCATCGGGATCACGGATATGCTGACTTCGGCCAGTGGCAGCGAGTAATCGTCTACCATGTTTAGTGCGACAACGCGTCCGTGGTAGAAAACCCGCGTGGGCGGCTGAATAGCGTCCAAATCATCGCTACGGGCGAGCAGGTTGTTCTTCCACACCCAGTGAAGCTCGCAGAGCTTCGGTAGGACGAATACGTCGACGCCCCCGAAGACCTGGCCAACAGCAGCGACACGCCTGTCCACATGTCAGAGCACAATTGCTTTAAGCAGACGAGAAACAGTCACCCCTGCCACGTCTGGGAGAGCCCGTCGTCCTCCGCGTCGGAATCATGCATGTCCGAAATGGGCGCCATGGTGGATAAGCCGCGTAGAAGAACCGCGGGCACCCGTTTTATACGATTCGGCCTTCGCCGGCGCTATGACCGGGAACCAGCGCGGCAAGCACGAGCGGTCCATTTTCGGGCCAACAAAGCACCTCGCGCAGACTGAAATGCAAACTGCCACGACGTACATACAGCCGCAGCGTAAACTGAGACCACGTTAGGCTGCGTATATTCTGTCCATGATCTCCGATAACATGACGCAGACGCTCTTTTGCTCAACAGCGGCGCGCCGCGCATGCCGAGCGCCGTTCATGAAAACGGCGTCGCATGCCTTCGAGTAATGCCTCGCCTTCGCAAACGCGTCCCACCTCGAACCGTATCGAGGCACATTAGACTAAAGAAAGATGTTAGAGCTATGCGCGCGCTCGTGGTTAGAGACATTCACTGATTCGATGCAGTACTCGAGGTAGGCGGTGACCTCCTCAAGCGCCGTTGACGCGCTGGTATCGATCCACCACTCCGAGAGTCCCATAGCGTCATCGGGTAACTCAGCCGGGGTGTAAGGGACGGCTCTGATCATCTCCCAGCGAAGGGTGCCGGCCTTCAGCTCTGGCATACAGAGGCGGAGAGCCTTGGGAATGACGAGGGTCACTTGGCCGAGTGACGCTACCCCGAAGAGGTAGGTAACCAGATCCTAACATGTGAGTGTGCGGCGTCAGAGCCCGTTGGTAAGGTGCAGCAGGACACCGCGCACCATCTCTTCCTTCAAGCGGGCGGCAGAATCGCCCGCCACGATGCCATGGGAGAAGTGTATTGCGGCCTCATACAGTCGCAGAGTCACAACGTTCACGAAGTGCTGGAGTTCAGTGCGAGCTAGTTCGGGCAGCATGAGGAGCGTGGTTAAGCCGAGGTCGCGGCGTGACAACGACTTTACAGGCGCTACCGGGCGCCGACTCACACGCGTCTTCATCCCGCGCATCATCATCGCCGCCAGTCATGACTTCAGCTCGCACGAAGAGTTCAGTCAACCAGAGATGGCGTCCGTTTACAGAGAACGTGGAAACAGCACAACTGTACGCCGCCACTGCCCGCATTCGGCTGGCATACCGGACACTGCCCCTCTACTCGAATCACCTCCGCTGGTTCTCTCAAGGCATTGCCCGCGAAGTTGTGCGTACAACGGCAACGTTTCGCTGTCAATTCACGTATACTTTACCTATAGGAATTCATACCAGCCTTGCTGGGGATGCAGATACTAGAGGAGACCGACGAGTTTTACATAACGAAGCCTGTCTGCGATATCCGCTGGTACGGACGATCGGCGGCCGTCGTGGAAGACAACCTGGACGTCATCTACAGCATGCTGCCGCAGGGACCTGAGCAACAGACTATGGGCTATACAGAGGCACGCATCGCCAATCCGTGGTGGGAAGAGTGTCAGCTTCATCAGAGCGAGATTAAGTGGGCCCTCTCAGACTGCTCCGAACGATGGTCGGCGAACCAGGTGCGTACCTGGACTCTATTATAACTAAACCGCATGACTCAAGTTCAGACAGATGGTGAGAGATCAACCGGAGAAGAAAAAACGTTGGGTGCTTGATTTGGCCGCAGGTAAGAGCTCATTTATGTCCTACGTAGCTTCTTCCTCAGTCGCAGCCATATTAACACAGACCACTTTCGATTGGGTGTCGAGAGACGCGCGCCAAGGATGGTAGACGACGTCCGCTTGTTGCGCGCAAAGGCGGCGAGCGTCATAGTGGCTGCGTGCGTAGAGAAACACCGCGTGGCCGCCGGTCTTGACAGAGCCATGTCCGCACTGTACAGTCGTTAGGCCGCTTCACCTGAACCGCGTTATTATTCACAAAATATTACACATGGTGAGGGTCGTGAAGGAGATCGTCGAGATAGGATATATAGTTTTGTATTGTGGCTCCGGCTTCGGATCCCAGCTGATCCACCTGGTCCCACCTGTCCCAGTCTCGAAAAGCAGCGTCGGTTCGTTGAAGAAGATCAACACGCAACATAGTCTCCGCCAATGTTTCACCGGCTGTGGGAAATTTAGCTAAACGACAAACAAGATATGTTCGACGGAACGCACTGAATACTCGCGGCTGCTGCCAGATCAACGTTCTCGCCCTCCAACGAAGGAGAAGAGTTCGGTCTAGTGCGCGTCATGCGTCGGTTTCGTCACAGGAACTTCGAACTCACCGTATCCGTCGAGGTTCTCCATCGGCTCGGGCTCATTTCCTGGCACCGGTCCTGGCTCTGTCACCGCGCTCGTCAGTAATTCGGACGGGCAGGCTCACAGCGCAACTCACCATATTCAACGAGGCCCGCCCTCGGCTGGAGCTCCTTTACTGGCTCCAGGCCCGTCTCTGCCACCGCGTTCGTCAGCGGTCCTCGCGCGCAGGCCCCCATTGCAACTCACCGAGCTCAGGTACGTCGTCCATCACGATGTCCTGCACGCCTTCTCCATGCGTAATGGGTTCGTGGCCACCGAGGCGGTCGTGCCTGCACCCGGGTCTGACAAAGTGGCAATGAGCGAACGTCATTGCACGGCGCGTGCGACCGACCTGGCTGTTCGGTCAAAGCGCGCTCTCCCGAGTGTGAGGCATGGGCAGCGCTGGTTTCCGCGATGCCTTTGGGTTCAACGGCTGCTCGGGATGATGAGAGACGGGGACGCGCAAGGATGCACGATACGATACTGACCACGCCGTTTGCCTCTCGCCCGATCCGTGAGGTCGGTAGAGGTCGCGCCGGTGGAGTTGCCTTCGGGCGGATCAACTGTACGAACAGGCGATTGAGGTTAATGCGCCAGAACAGTAAGACATCACGGACCTCGCGCGTTGCGACCGCTGTCCAGACCTTCCATGTCCGGAGACGTGCGCGGCTCTGCATGCGGTGTTAGAATGTTTAAAGCGTGCAATGTAAGCACGTACCGTTCGCCTCGCCTTTGAACCCAAGCGAAAACAAGAACGGCGGCGGCACCAGCGGGGGATCGCCTGTCGGGTCGTCCATGGGGTGCGGAAGCTGTGTGGCGGGCCCGTCGCTTATGAACACCGCGCGAGGGAACGCCCAGAAGCGGAGGTACACGCCAACGCACCTCTCCTTGCGCGTTGCGACCGCTGTCCAGACCTTCCTTTTCCGGGGACGTGCCTGACTCTGCATGCGGTGTTAGATCGTCTTACTGGTGTTATACAATGTAAGTACGTACCGTTCGCCTCGCCTTTGAACCCAAGCGAAAACAACAACGGCGGCGGCACCAGCGGGGGATCGCCTGTCGGGTCGTCCGCGGGGTGCGGAAGCTGTGTGGCGGATCCGTCGCCTATGAACACCGCGCCGCGGGAACGACCAGAAGCGGAGGTACAAGTCAACGCACCTCTCCTCTCTCAACGAGGTTATGAATCTCATCCATCACGATGTCCGGCACGCCTTCACCACCGTGCGCTGCATTCGCAGCCACCGATGCAGTCGGGCCTGCACCAGGGTCTGATAATGGCAATGAGCGAGCGTCCTTGCACGACGCATGTGACCCACCTGGCGGTTCGGTCGCAGTGCTCGCTCCTGATTTTGAGGCATGGGTGGCGCCGGTTCCTGCGATGCCCTCGAGTTGAACGGCTGCTCGGATGATGAGAAACCTGCACGAGCAATGATGGACGGCGCGAAACTCACCGCGCCCTTCGGCACTCGCCCGGTCCATGAGGTCAGGAGAGGTTGCGCCGGTGGGGTTGCCTTCGATGACTTTGACTGTGCGAACAGGTGATTCAGTTTAGTGCGCCAGAAGAGCAGCATGTCACGGACCTTGCCCGTGGTCACCGTTGTCCAGGCCTTCCTTGTCTTGCGACGTGCTCGTCTCTGCCCTTGGTGTTAGATCGCCCAAAATTTGGTTTATCCAATGTAAGGACGTACCGTTCCCGTCGCCTTTAAACTTAAGCGAAAAGAGGAATGGAGGGGCCACCAGCTGGGGATCGCCTGTGGGATCGTCCATGGTGGGAGTAGAGACGCGCGCAAGCCGTGTGGCGGTCCGCCGCTTATGAACACCGCGCCGTGGGAACACGCGGAAGCGGAGGTACCTACACGCCAACGCACCTCCCTTCCACTCTATCCTCTCCGCTGTAACCATGGCTGCCATAGAAGAGCACGGCGAGTTCAACAGACGCGTGGCGCGCATTGTCGAAGCGGCGAAGAAGCTGCAAGAGTTAGGGCCCCTCCCTCTGTCTTCCTACCTCCAGAACCTCGCCCGTGAAGTGGTATGTATGATCCTACGGACTCCGGGGTATGCTAATGCATTTGCACAGACAGAAACAGTCCAGTACCAGAACAATGCCCGGGCCAACATACCTGTCCCTGGTGTCCTTAGAGTCGCCCTGGAGCAGGTCAAGTCTGCATTCGCTTCAAACGCCGAAGTCAACTTCCGCGCCATCCTCGACTGTCAAGACATGGTGGCCACCCCCTTGGCGCACGGACAACACCTAGGCCCCGATCAGTGGTGGAACACTCTCGGTCCGTTGCGTTTAAATCTGCTTCCGTTGCTCTGCTCAATTACATGCAGCCCGATCACTTGCGCGGAAACCCGGACTCCAACTGCTGGTGTCGAACACAAACAAGTCGGAAGAAAGGTGTCGCATCCGGACACACAACACACTCCCGCAGGCCGCCCGCCCCCTCAGACCAGACCAGCCGCGCGCGCTGGCGACGTTATCCGCCGCATCCCGATGATGACCACATCTGCCAGGAAAAGGCCCGGTCCTTCCGATCCGACTCCGACTCCGCCCCGGAGTGAAGCGGATACCGGACCGAGAGACGACGGTAAAGTGAGGCCCTGACACCTTCGAAGGCGGGCGTAACGTTAACGTGTCCCGTCTCAGTGCGAGCGCTGCAAGAAGAGCAAAGTCGAGTGCATCAGGACCGCGCATGACGCGTGCCTGCCATGTCACAACGCGCGACAGAAATGCTCGCACTCATTGGGAAGGGGCAGATGGGGGCCACGGGCTCAAGAGAAGGCCGATGAAAGTCCGAGGACGACAGCGACGGCTCAAACGTCTGCAAAGAGGAAGAGGCGGGAATCAGCCGAGTCCCAGGAACATAGCACAGGCCAGTTTCATGCTACGTAAGGTATCCGTCGACCTCGCGCTCACGCAGAGAATCAGAGCGCAGCCCGGATGATGCGCCAACAGAAATAGTCGCAGTTGAACCACGCACCAAGAAGATGAGGACTCGACAGACTGGAAAGGGGAAGTCAACGAAGTCCGCGACTGTCAGTGAAGGTAGACTTGCTTTCCAACGCCAGTTACTGTCGACGACGTGCTCACGCGCGCCACCAGAGCCCGCAGTGCCACCACAGCACGCCCCAAAGGCAACACCGTCTCGCACAGGTGCGGTAGATTTGCACAGCCTCTGGCCTGTAGCTAACGATTTAAGCGAAGCAGCCAACGGAAGCAACGCGGTCGAGAGGGTCGCCGTGGCGAATGTCAAAGCGCTGGCTGTCGCGAAGCCCTTGCATTTGCCGCTCAAGGAGACGGACACGCCCGAGTTCGCCGCTCTCAGACATCTGATCACCGGACTAGAGAGTCTGACTCGGCGTGGCGACCGGTGGGACACGGGTCTCGAACGATTGGACGCGCAGGAGGCAAACGCAAAACGTAGCGCGGAGCAAGTAGCCTCGCTGGAGGCAGAAGTGAAGCGCGGCTCTGAAAGCCTGGCCTTGCTACAGGCGGAAGACAGGACACGAGCCGAGAGCCTGGCTACCTTGCACGCGCAGATGGCCAAAGTGCAGGCGCAAATGGCGTCCATCCGTACGTTTACACTGCGGTCCCGATGACGTGGTACTAACGATGGGCTTTGCAGTCATAGATCAGACAGGCGGCGAGGGAGCAACAGAGAGCGACACCCGACCGATGCGTAAGACGTTAGCTCGCCCCGCGCCTGCTTCCAGGGGCGGGCTGTCGAACGCACCAGACACTTCGGCTGTTGCGAGCGGCTAGCTGCTCCCTGAAGGAAGGTTTGCTGACGACAAAGGGGCGTGATGTCGTATTTACCTCATATGGCCCATCTTTCTTGAGACGGTTAACGGGCGTTGTGGCGTGTTTTTCTTTCCAAGCGGCACACGGTTACTCATGTAATACCATAGCGCTGATTCGGGCTATACTTGTCACTCGAGGCATTCGAGCGTGCGATTAAAAGAGGAACGTGAGCCGCGCGCGAGACATCGGCAGCGCCAGGATGCGCGAAAGCCGCGCCAACGCAGTGGTCGGTTGCAGTGCACGACCTCGGCAGCAAATACATTCGCGAGGCATCTGTTCAACGTACGGTAGCCACGACGTAGTCACCACCGGAAACCATGAGAGTTTCTTTTATAGGTATCAAAGGAAACTGCCAACGCCAAATGCACCTGGACCTATCAGGACCCATAAGAGAACCGCCGCGCGAGAGACCAACCAAGCATTCTCGTCACCATCAACAGGATGAACGACGGCACCGCCAACCCAAAAGTCATCCAGCTGTACGACCACCGGAACAGGAAAGGCCTTCACGGTGTCCGGATGGCCCTCGTCGAGGCAAAGGAGGTGATACCGTTCACCGCGGACAAGTTGAACGTAGGTCGGAGGAGGTGCGCAGCACATGTCCGGTATACCCAACGACGCCCGCATCAAATCGCATGTCGGGGTAACGACGTGGTCAACGGCTGAGGCAATAACCGATGCGAGGTGTCGACACTGTGTGGATATGAGACAGGCGGAGGATACAAAAGCCGGAGCGCGTGCATACCCTAGGGAGCAGTCAGAGAGGATCGAAAGGTATGGGCTGGGACCTACTCAGTAGCTGTCAGGTGGCAAATATCGGCTTTGCCAATGTACCGGAGGATCTTTGGGTCCATTACCCTGTGATGATCGCTGATGAGGAGAAACGAGCTGCGAGAAAAACAGATACGGACATGGGATGGACGACTCCGATGTCACCTCCGCGGAGCCACAACAGCCTTGTTCTAACGCCAACGGCACCTACGACGCGGCTATACACTTGATGTAATCCGGTGAGGGCTGCATCGCTCGCGAATGCGTCGGAGACAACAACGCAGGCCATCGATGTTGGGGGAGAAGGGACGGCGCCACTGGGCTCCGGCCTGTATGCGTACGGAACAATTCGGGATCGGAGTATGTAAGTAAGGTGGAAAAATAAGAGCCTCACGGGACAAAGGATCTGCTACAGGGTCCATATCTAAAGGGAGTAAAATGTACAGATGGCGACAGACGCAAGAGCCCATCGAAGGTGACCAGAACACAACCGTCTCGGGGTACAGGAGTCAACCAACCCAGTCTCCGTCAAAAAGGTAACCATGATGTAGGCGTCTGTAAAGTATTTGAGGCGGACGGTGGAAGTGTAGTTCTGTATCAGGTGTCTGCCTGGCTAAATATCGGCGGGTCCGCGCCCATTTGGCATCAATCAGGCGGGCATCAAAAATTTTCCCGGACCAGCGCAAGAGACCCGCGGCCGTGCGGCGATGCGTCCCTCTACAGAGTGCATTGGACGTTACGGAAATGCCTAAGGCAACGTCCCTGGTAAAGTCCGCAGAGCACAAGGTTGGTCCCGCAACTGTGACCGGTTTTCGAGCTAACGTGCGTCGTTACAGATGGGGTGCGCCAGGTGCCAAGAAAAGAGTCTTGTCTGCGGCCGCAAGTCTCAGCATAAGCGATGCGCTCCCTGCGCGAAAGCGCATAGCAAGTGCGTCGCATTGTACCCTATGCCAGTTCCGCGGTGTGTACAGGCACGTAGATCGCGGGGTAAGGATAGCCATTACACTGACGAGACGTCAGAGCAAAGTCAGTGCCGTCCGCGGGTCGGAGACCCCGTCCGACACAAGCACGGACGAGGACGAGCGAGAAGCCAAGCGAATCCGTGCCGGATTCATCGACGGCGATGCTCTGTCAATGGATGGCGAAAAGATGGAGGTGCGTGCTTTTTCGCGGGGCATGGACGACCATCCCACTGACGAGGCAACGTCAGAGCAAAGCCAGTGCCGTCCGTGAGTCAGAGTTCTCGTCGGACACAAGCACGGACGAGGACGAGCGAGAGGCTAAGCGAATCCGTGCCGGATTCGTCGAAGGCGATGCTACGTCAACGGACGGAGCAAAGAACGAGGTGCGTGCTCCATCCCAGCCCGCGTACACGTTGACAGAAGGCAGTCCACAGTACGTATCGATTCTTCGAAGCTCGTACGAAAGGCTTCTTCGGCAAGAGCAGTACCTGTGTGACACGCTCATGCGGATGGGAAACGTTGCCAAAGCCAACATCCGTACACTGAAGGAGGCAGGGGGGAGGTAAACTGAAAACATATGTGACCTACGCTCCATGTGAAGCCGATTGTATACGTAGCAGCATCGTGCTCAACGCTCATTACGAATGGGAGGTGTGGTTATCAAGGCGTAAGGACTACTGCATCGCCCGTTACCGGATGTGCGACAGGGCTAGTATCTAAAGGTAAGAGGGGAAACTGAAGTCTGCATATGCAGGAACCCGCGGACGGTGACCAGTAGGTAACAAGCACCGGCTTCATGTCGCTGTCATATCCTTCGTCACCATCCGGTTCTCCGCTCTCCGTAACGTAGGTGAAGCTAACGAAATCCTCACCGAAGTCATTCAGGCGAATGAGCAGCGGGTAAAACTGCGGAGTGGCAGGGTCGACAGGTACGCTCGAGTACGGGTACGTGCGATAGATCTGCCCTCGACGAAGATGCAGGTATCGCGGAGGTGGCGCTACGTATCTAAGCTGGTCACCCTCCAGCATGAGCAGCCTTCTGTCCATGGGGTTTGGGAATGGTATGATGTGGTCCTGCGACGCATGGACGATGGCATCCAGGTCGCTGTACTGTGAGTTGATCAGTGACCGTGAGGCGGATAAGGTGCTGTGACCGACCCTGCAAGCGTGTTAACGAGGGCGGCGATGTGAGCGGATGATAGCACGTACGTGTCAATGAAGAGGTGCTGGGGTTGCGCAATGAGGGAGGCGCTATACATCTCTGACTCCGCATATCCACCCCTGGTACACAGTGAGGACGGAGGGCATGCAGATAGGAGGTGGTTTGCACCTGTCTGTGTAGACGCCAATATGACCGCCATCAAGCCATATCAGGAGGGCATCCCCTACGGACCCAGTCACGTCCGCATAGACGCGCTGAATAGGGCTCATTTCGCCCGAGGCCGTGGTCATAATACCGGTGTGGGAGTCGAGGGATGAAGCGTTATTCTCTATCTGGGGCATAGCAGGTGGACGCGGGCAGAGGCGAGTGCGAAGTTCGGCAGGTCCTTTTTTCTAAAGCCGACGAGCCGAGAGTTGTCCTAAATACCGATCACAATAGCACACCGCATTTTCACGGACGGCTCATATGCAGCGCCGTATCTGAGCAGACATGTGAAGGTCGCGGTTGTTGTTCGAGACATTCATCAGAGCCGGTCCCTCTATGAAGCGCAAGTTGGGCTTGGCGTAGTGCGCGGCAGGAGGCGGCGGTCCCAACTGGAACTTGAAGGTAGGATGAGGCGTGAGGTTTGACGGGCGTGGGTTCGATTACGTGTAAGCGCTGGATGGAGCGTTAGGTCACCAAACGCGTCCCGGCTACCACGACAGCATCCGGTCTGCCAGCGCATCCACCAACGTCCGCCAATCCACACAAACGCACAGAAACCGCGATCTTATTAAAGGTATGCAAACCTCGATAGCGCATCTTCTACCGACGGGGAGCCGTCGTCTTCTACCAAAGTTTACACTCCAAGCCCGTGCGCATGAACAGCGTTCCATTTCCCCTTTCCCTGTGCCGCCATCCTGAATGCGAGCTGGGCACCCAACGGCCCTTTCGCGCAATCCTTTTCTTCCCTACGCCCTTTCGACGCACTCTTCAGTGCGAAAGGGTCACTCCTGGGACCCGACGTGACGTGGAGGACACCACTTAGCCCATGCGCCTCCTTCCCGCGTACAACTTCTACACGTCCTTCGATGCGAATGGGTCCATCCAGGGCCCCGACGCTTCGACTGTCCTTCTGCTACCTACGCATCTCACTGGTTGGCGCGAAAGGGACCTTGTTATGACAGATGCGATGTTGTGAGCCGCCTCCCTGCCCAGCCAGAGAGCAACGTCCACGCATTTCTCATCATAATGATATTACGCACGGGTATTCTGACAACATCGACTTTGTTTCACAGAATACATGGCCGACCGACTGAAGGTGAGTTTTCGCTCAATGTAAGTTGCAGTCGTAGCTCATGGACCTTGTCAGTTTGCCAAGACACGATCAGGGCGTATATATGCACCAATCTCGCATCTGACGCCGCTGTCGACCACCTCAAATACGAGCTGCTCCTTCAAAAGGCCGTCCAGCGCGACGACGAGGAGGCGGACGGGATGGACCTCGGAAGACGCATCGCACGGTTCTGCGCAGCAACTCTGGCGGCCGAACGCATAGGCCGCGACGGAATATCCGCACCGTCATCACCAACCTCTCTGTCTCCCCTCACGACCTCACCGATAACAAGCAGGCCGCCGTCAAGCAGCGGATCCGATAGCGACCGCTCGGACAGGTCGTACGAAGACCCTTCTGCGTTCGTTAAACCATCGTAATTCGTACTAACGACGCTGACGCCGCCAACAGGCTCGATCACACTACGGACAAAGGGGCGGCAGCCGCGAAGGCTTCGACGGCGTCCCAGAAGCGAAGGCGTCGACGGAGCGTCGCCATCACGCGACCGCACGACCGGCGAATGCCGACAGCTGACGATGCAAGCACCTCGGTCGCAGGGCATCCCTCGCCCCGCGATCGCGAAGTTGCGGACGGGAGGGCGCCAACGGCGCCTGTGGCTGGCAGCCGGCCGGGTGCCGTATTCGAGCCGCGCATACAACATGGGCGCAAACCGTCGGCGAAGGCTGGCAAGACTCGGCGGCGCCGCCAGAAGCGTCAACGGGAAGCACATGAGAAGAACGCCTTGACCGAGTTACATGGAGCGAGCTTCATCAAAAACCACGCCGCAGCCGACATCATCGACGCCGAGGGCTTCGATGCGATGGAGTACTCGGTCACGCGAGGGGGGTACACCGTGAAGAAGCTAGGCGTGGAGGGTGATAGGCCCTGGACTGCGGAGGAACTCGACGACATGGGTATAGCGGAATTCCCGTGGGACGGGTGGTGAGCGAACACAGTTGGACCGGCACATAGCGGTGACGCTGACAGACGACAGCAACACGTACGCAATACTCGATTGCGAGGACAGAATCATCGCGGTTCTGCTCGGCAGACCGCAAGACGCCGAGGGCACGCCCCCAAACGAGTGCTGGAACGCGGTCATAGGCCGAGGCGGGACGCTCTTTGAAAGCGTGCGGCGCAGCGGTGAAAAGCGTCGGGCATTCCCCGCTAGACTAGCGCGTCACCGCCGAGGTGAATTCACGGCATTGTCTTTCGGCATCTCGTACGGAGGAGGTCAAACGGTAAGCGGGGCACTCATACGCCTGCATTTCAAGTGCTGATACGACGCGAACACAGAAGCCAGGAGAGCTTCGCCACTCGAAGACGAGGGGAAAACTTGTCGAACGCATCAAGCGTTCTCCGGACATTCAACAAATCGCAGGTCACGCCAGCGGTGAGTCCCGTCGTCCACATGCACAGGCTCAATGCTTATGCCCTCTAACAGAGGGCCTTTCCTCGTTCTGTCCAAAGCCCGCCGTTCACATGCGCGAAGCCCTCCTCGATCTCCTGGAGTCCGATCCGAGTCTCAAGATGCCCTTTCGCAACAGCGTGTACCCCACCGCAACTGCAAATTTGGGTCCCTGCACCACCTGTCTGCTCCACAACGACTGCACAAACTTTCCTGGGCTCGCATGTGCAATCACGGCGCTTGGGTCGTTCAACCCCGTCGCCGGCGGCCACCTCGTCCTTATCGACTTGCGTCTGAGGGTCCGTTTCCCCGCGGGTGCGACTATACTGCTGTCATCAGCAGGCCTTCGGCATGGGAACGTCCCAGTCGCGGCAGGTGAGCGCAGATACTCGTTTACGCAGTACTGCACAGGCGGCGTCATGCGCTGGGTTAGGCACGGCATGCGGCCAGCAAGCGACTTATCGGACGAGGAGCGCGTAGAACTCGACGGTCCCAACGGAGAGGGGTGGGCGCGCCAGCTTGGTAGACTGAGCAAGTACAACGAGCTGGAAACAGACAGGTCGTGCATGATTGACAGAGAAAAGGTGATCCGCGCTCGAAGCCGACTGTAATTCGCAAATAATCAAGGGTGATATTCACGTTAATCAGATGTAATTCACACATAAATCGAGGGTGATATTCATTTACATCAGCTGTAATTCACACATAAATCGAGGGTGATATTCATTTAAATCAGCTGTAATTCACGCATAAATCGAGGGTGATATTCATTTAATATAGCAGTAATTCACACATAATTCGGGTGATATTCGCTTTAAACAGTTGTAATCGAAGCCATAAAACGAGGATGATATTCATCGGTTGGTTGCGATATTGGTACGTAATTCGGAGATGATATTCATTTAATGCGTGAAATTCGTATGTAATTTGATCGCGAAATTTCGGACGGCCTGCTTCCATCCTACCACGACCCTCAAACGCGCTGATAGGTTCAGGCCGCGGGCAAGCGTGTAGCGAGACGTCGCGAGACGGGGAAGCAGCATGCGAGGCGCAGGGTCGCGGGAGCGGGGGTGATGGGAACGTGGTCCGGCGACCCAGGAGCGACCGGGACTGGCGACGGAACGGATCACCGGAACGGGCTGGATCGGGCGGGCTTAGCGACGTAGGTAGAGCCACTACTTAGGGAGCTGCGCGAGACGTAGCAACCCAATCAACCTGTGGGCGGCGCAAGCCACCCACACCCTTTACCTCACAGAAACTGTAGCCTGAGGCGCTACCAGACTTAGGAAGGAAGGACCCCACCGATGTGGGAACAGGTAGGCAGGCGGACAGGCAAGAGGGGGTGCGACGGCCCATAGGCGGACGCTTCGCACACGGGTGCGAAGCACTCGGAGGAGGATCCCGTAGAGGGCATCCCCAGGCAGGTGAGTGTTTAGTTTGGTGTTTAGGCGGTAGGAGGTGGCCCCGCACGACCGCGGGGAGGGCACGAAGCGCAACAGCGACACGAACACCTTCCCCCCTCAGCAAGACTAGTCACCCGGACTGGATCGCGACGTATAGGAGGCAGTGTTGGTGGTTGTTGTCCCCGTGAGGCACTCGCCGCACGCCCCGCTAGGGTCCGTCCCGGGTGATAGCGTATCATTTTGGAGCCCACCGCGAGGGGTATGGTGATGACGATCGTGTTCGAGCTTTAAAATCAGCCTCGTAGACGGCACCCGGTCGCTGATCAACATGGCGCCGAAACCCAAGATAGCCCACCTCCCAACGCGAACACAGCCGCAGAGGACCACGAGGGCGGACGCTCGCAATACGTCGCGACAGGCGGCCATAGAGGCAGAAATCGAGGAACCACAAGACGAACAGGGGGAAGTCTCATCGCTATCAAGTCTGCCATCAGAAGAAGAGGATCCGCATGGACCGACCCTCAGTAGGGAGATCCGACGCGCCGGAGAGGACCCTAGGTCCCTGATCACAGGAGGGGATCGCGTCACGATCGAGGGACTAGAAGGTTTGCTTCTGAATTCTGATGGTGGCGATAGCGACCATCACACACGGCATGATCCGGAAGGGGAATGCTCGAGGAACGAACGGGTCAGTCCGGGATGGGGACGGGCCGTTTCCTTACAAGATAGGACTTCGCGAAACGTCGCGGAAGCCAGCAACAATCCCCAAGAAGCTCCATCAAGCCGTTCGAACCCCAGCAACCCAAAGTCGCCAACACAGTCAGGAATGAGTACACAGCAACAAGGAACAGGGACGGGTGGAGGAGGCGGCGGCGGAGGCGGAGGCGGTGGAGGAGGGGGAGGCGGCGGACAACAGGCAATACCGCCTCAGCCCAACGTCGCGCCAGTCGCAATGCCTACCCGCGGGGACCGCAACGCACCGTCTTTCAATCAGAAGGCCCGCGAGTTACCGCGTTACTTCGACGAGCTGAACCATCTCTTTGCCCGGGCTCAACTAGCGGATGATACGGCGAAGAAGGGCCATGCAGTGCGTTACCTAGACGTCGCGACGGCTGAGGAGTGGGAAGCGAGGCCGGAGTTTAAGGATCCCACCAAGACCTACCAAGACTTTCAGGACGCCATTGTTAAACTGTACCCGGGAGCCGATGAGGACCGCAAGTATACCATCGCGGACATGGACGCGCTCGTAGGCAGTCGGTACCGTCTGGGCATTGCGTCCGGCGGCGAGCTCAGCGAATTCTATCGGCAGTTCTTCGCGATCACCGACTTCCTGGTTAAGAAAAGCAGGATCTCGACCCGTGAGCGCGATATCGCGTTCCTTCGCGCTTTCCAGGACAGCCTCATGAACAGGGTGGCGACGAGACTGCAGATCAAATTGCCGGACCACGATAAAGAAACACCGTACCCCATGGCCGACGTGCTAGAGGCAGGAGAGTACGAGCTGAGGGGCACTCCCTCAATCGTACCAGCGGTCAGCGCAGGACCGGCAGTGGCGGTTGCAACGACGGAGCCTGTAATCAAAATAGAACAGTTTCAAGAAGCAATCAAAGCCGCGGTTGCCGAACAGTTCGCGCGGATGCTCGTCAACCAGGGGAACGGCGGAGGTCAGAGGGGTTATGGGGGTACCTCGGGAACTCAACAGCCGCGCGCCACGCAAGGAAATCAAGGCGGACAGGGAGGGCCGTCAGGATGCCTTTTCTGCGGCCAAACGGGGCACTTCGTCAGGGAATGTATGGTGGTCCAGGACTACATCGCGACGGGTCGCGTATCTAGGGACCACAACAACCGGGTCGTTCTGAAGGGTGGAGGACTTATCCCGCTAGGAGAAGGCCCGCTGAAGCAGCGTGTGGATGCGTACTACGCCGGGAATCAACACGGACAGTCAGAAGCCATGATGCTGACGACGATGGACTACGAGCCAGTGCCGGCCAAAGTGCAGACGGTCGCCGGCCTAATCCAACTGACGCCGCAATTGACCGACGAAGACAGAATGACGGAGCTCCAGCAGGAGATGGCAGTGCTCCTGACGGCCCGAGCGGAAAGGCAAGCTCAGAAGGAACGCCGGCAGGCCGCACTGGACGCGGGCGAGTTTCCCCAGGCAATAGGGCTGCTGCCTGGCGAGCGCGAAAGATCGCGACGAGTTCCAGAGGTGGTCATTCCGAAGAGGAAGCCGTTTACGCAAGCCAAGAAGCAGGTTTCCTTCGAGCCGGAGGCCGTCGACCGACCAAGGGAGACTGGGGATAGCGCAGACAAACAAAGGCAGGCCGACGAGGACAGCACAGCGGGTGAGGAGCCGTTAACACCTCCGATCCACCCTTTCGCGAAGGTGCCCGACGCGACGTACATAGGGCCGGCAAGTTACCAACGAAGCGCGGGGCAGCGCAAGGCGGACCCAGCATACAATAAGGTCGCCCCGGTCCGCGACCCCGTAATAGCAAGTAAGGTTTATGAGAGGGCCATGAATGCGGAGGTCACCTTGACACAGAGGGAGCTCATGTCCATTGCCCCGGAAGTACGCGCTCAGGTTCGCAACGTGGTGACCCCTAAGCGGGTCCCAAACGAGGCAAGAGTACCAGTAGTCCAGGCGATGGTGGAAAGCGAACCAGAGCTCTTTCCGTTCGACTTTGACCAGGACGAAGGGGAAGGAGAGGACGAGAAGGTGGTGAGGGGATTCGCGGACCATATGCCCGAAACCTTTCTGCAAGCCCTGGGACACCAGCCAACGGAGTTGCCCGAGGGGACGCGTGTAGGAGAAGTCATTGTGGAGGTTCTGATGGGAGATCTAGGAGAAGCAGGAGAAGGGGAACCAGACCCTGAGCCGTTGGAAGTCGCCAAGGAATCGCTGGCCCTCCGTTCGATCTTGCCACTAGTCGACAACCAAGCGCACATCGAGGCAGTCGTGGATCCCGGGTCGCAGATTATTTCCATGTCCGAGGACGTATGCCATTACCTCGGGCTGCATTACGATCCGAACGTTCGCCTGGATATGATATCGGCCAACAAAAGTCGCGATAGGTCGCTAGGCCTGGCTAGAAACGTCCCGATGAAGATTGGGGGTATAACGCTATACGTACAGGTGCATATCATCCGCAACCCGGCGTACGACATGCTCCTGGGGAGGCCCTTTGACGTTCTCACGGGAAGTACCGTGCAAAACTTTGCAGACGAGAGGCAGACAATCACGATCACGGACCCAAACACGGGAGTCATGGCGTCAATCCCCACTATTCCACGCGGCCGCAAGCGCATCTCGCGAACCCAGAAGCAGGGGGTGGAGGGTTTTCGCGACTAGAGGATTTGTTGGAGGACCAGGAGGAGGTAGGGCTGGTCGTGGGGTTCGAGCCCGATAAGCCTGATACTCTTAGAATGGAATCCCTGGTGTACCTCGAATCCTCGCCTACAATCGAAGATGTGCAGTCAGCTTATTTGTCAGTGTGCGACCTACCGGAGGAATACGCGGGAGTGTTCGCGAAGCGAGCGGAAGAAGGAGAGGAAGAGGAGGAACGAGCAAGAGCAGGGACGTTTATTTGGACGGCGGCAGACTGGGGAGACGGCGAGAGTGGGAGAGAAAGAGAGGAGGAAACGGACAGAGGTGAGCTACAGCCGACCGCGATGCAGCGCGAAGTCTTTGCGGCCACGAAGAAGCGTTACAAGCCAGCACACCTCAAGGTAAAGCCCATTCGTACGGACCTGCCGGAGCACTTCCGGATCCTCAGAGAGATCAGAGGGGACCCCCTGGCGGATATGCCGCCGCTCCCAGAGAAGCCACCGGACTTCGTACCCACGGGAAGGTACACCGCGGAACGTCGCGAACAATTTGACCGAGTCCACGACGGAGATTTCCTATGGCCGGAAGAAAGGAAGCTCATGCATGCGTTTATGTGCGCACAAAACGAGGCATTTGCCTGGGACGACTCGGAGCGGGGGCGCTTCCGAGAAGACTTCTTCCCCCCCGTCACAATACCAGTAGTTCCGCATCGGCCGTGGGTTCAGCGAAATATTCCGATTCCGCCAGGGATATACGACAAGGTCATGGCGCTCATCAAGACCAAAATCGCCGCGGGAGTCTACGAGGACTCAAACTCGTCGTACCGCTCTAGGTGGTTCTGTGTGGTTAAGAAGGACGGGACCAGCCTCCGTATAGTCCATAGTCTGGAACCCCTGAATGCGGTGACCATCGCGCACTCAGGAGTACCCCCCTTCCCAGATCATTTGGCGGAGCAGTTTGCGGGGCGGCCGTGCGGGGGAATTCTGGACCTCTACGTGGGCTATGACGAAAGGAGACTAGATGAAGCCTCAAGGGACCTCACGACTTTCCAGACGCCGTACGGCGCAAAACGGCTGGTGACCCTGCCTATGGGGTGGACGAATTCCGTCCCGATCTTCCACGACGACGTGACCTTTATTCTCCAACCGGAAATCCCGCATATTACGGTGCCTTTTATAGACGACGTCCCCCTGAAGGGGCCGGACTCGGACTACAGGACGGAAGGCGGAGGATACGAAACGATCCCCGGCAACAACGGCATAAGGCGGTTCGTATGGGAACACTTTAACAACGTTAACAGGGTAGTCCAACGAATGCGCTACTGTCATGGCACGTTCTCAGGATGGAAATCACAGCTGTGCGTACCAGAATTCTACGTGGTAGGGCATCGCTGCACACCGCAAGGAAGGATGGCAGACGAAGAAAAGGTCGCGAAGATTCGCAATTGGGGGCCGTGCACGGACCTCTCAGACGTACGGGCTTTCTTGGGGACAGTCGGAGTCCTGCGCATCTTTATCCGTAACTTTGCGCACCGAGCCCATGCCTTGACACACCTGACGAGGAAGGACGTCCCGTTCGAATGGGGACCCGAACAGTCGCGAGCTATGGAGGACCTCAAGGAGGCAGTCCTCGCATCACCAGCGCTCCTACCGATTGATTACACGTCGGAGGCCCCCGTGATCCTAGCGGTAGACACCTCGTACATCGCGGTGGGTTTCCTATTGAGTCAGGCGGACCCCAACGTTCCCCAAGACAGGAAGAGACGCCGATATTCTCGATTTGGTAGCATCGCGCTAAACGATCGCGAAGCGCGGTTCTCGCAGCCCAAGCTGGAGCTCTATGGTCTTTTTCGAGCCCTGCGGGCCCTTAAAGTCTACCTGATAGGGGTGAGGAACCTGACCATTGAGGTCGACGCCAGGTATATCAAAGGCATGCTGGAAAATCCTGACCTCGAGCCATCGGCCAGTATGAACAGGTGGATTATAGGCATCCTGATGTTCCATTTTGAGCTAGTGCACGTGCCGGGACTCTTCCACGGGCCCGACGGCCTATCCAGGAGGCGTAGGCAACCAGGAGACGCTCTGGAACAGGAAGACGACTTCGACGACTGGGTTGATGCGGTGTATGGTTTCGCACATATCGTAAACATGGTAGTCCCGAAGACAGCGCAAGAGAGAGCCTCGCGACGGCAAGATGGATGGACGGGGCCAGGAAGCATACCAGACGAACATGGGGCTGGTTCAAGCCAGGACGCGATACGTCGCGAGGAGGCCCGGCGCTCCCACGATGAACCGGCCGACGTCTGGGCAACTACGGTCCAAATGCAACCCGCACCAGTACAGGACGCGACGTATCGCGATGTTCCCAGATCAGACAAGGCTCATGAAGCTGACAAGCGGCTGGAACTAGTCAGGGACTGGTTAGGGACCCTGGCGCGGCCGGCGGGCTTGACCGACGAACAGTTCGCTCGTTTCGCTCGATACGCGCTCCAGTTCTTCAAGGATGGGGACCGCCTTTTCAAAAGGCACCACCAAGGCAGGCACCAACTCGTGCTGGGAGGAGACCGACGTATCGCGGTCCTCAAAGCAGCTCATGACGATGTCGGACACAAAGGCGTCTACGCGACGCGGATGATGCTGTTGGAGCGTTTCTGGTGGCCATACGTGGACGCAGACGTGGCCTGGTGGGTGCGAACGTGCCATATTTGCGAAACCCGACTAGTTCGCCACAGCCTGATACCGCCAACGGTGGCAACGCCGGCGAACCTTTTCGCAAAGATGTATGCAGACACCATGCATATGCCAGCAAGCGGCGGATTCAAATACATCGTGCAAGGACGCTGCTCCGTAACCCACTATCCAGAGTGGAGAATGCTAAGGGCGGAGACGGCGGACGCCATCGCGAAATGGATTTTCGAAGACGTCTTGTGCCGGTGGGGCGCCCTGCGAGAAGTGGTCACGGACAACGGCGCACCGTTCGTGTCGGCCTTGGAATCCCTGTCGCATAAGTATGGAGTCCGGCACATTCGAATATCGGGATATAATTCGCGAGCCAACGGAATAGTCGAGCGGTCTCACTTCGACGTACGTCAAGCGCTCTACAAGGCAGCCGATGGAAATGCTGCAAAATGGTCATCGGTTGCGTACTCGGTATTCTGGTCGGACAGGATAACGATCAGGCGGAGGATGGGCTGCTCGCCATACTTCGCGGTAACAGGAACGCAGCCGCTAATGCCGCTGGATATCATCGAGGCTTCATACTTGATGCCTCCGCCCGAGTCTCTACTGTCTTCCACAGACCTCATAGCGCGCAGGGCAATGGCCCTACAAAAGAGAAAAGCCCAGTTAAGGACCATCCACGACAAAGTCTTTGAAGCGCGACGTATCGCGGCGGTAAAATTTGAACGTGACCACGAAGCGACGATTCGCGACTACAATTTCAAGAGAGGCGACTTGGTCCTCCTACGGTTCACACGGTACGAGAAGTCATTAGATCGAAAAATGCTTCCGCGCTACGATGGACCGTTCGTGGTAATTGGTCGACGGAAAGGAGGACCTTACGTGCTTGCGGACCTCCACGGTGCGCTCTTCGACCGACCGGTCGCGGAGTTTCGCGTCCTGCCTTACTTCGCGCGAACGAACATTGCGCTGCCAGAGTTGCCCGAATTTCTGGACGTCCCACAGTCAAGGGTGGACGAGCTACTTCATGAAGATAGGCAGGATCACGATGCCATTCATGAAGAGGAAGCAGACGACCCCACCAGGGAAGACGATGACCAGGACGACGAGATCACCGTCTAAAAAGTACCGCCCAGCACTACGGCGACTGAGGACAGTCGATATTTCAGTTGGGGGGAGGATTAGACGGTGGTATTTAGGACTGAACAGCTGGAAGTACGGATGGAGACGAGTCAGGACGATAAGTCGAGGTCGCGAGCGCTAGCGAAGCTCGGACTGGGCAGGCACCAACTAAGGCTTCAAGGGTCTGGAACAAGGCTGAGGTCGCGCCGGAAACGCGATAGGACACGCTCACACTGTGACACAAGCAATGGACTCTATTCACAACATAGCAGGATAGCGAATTCTATGTACACAGCAAAGAGGTAGCGACGGATAGCGAACAACTATGAACAGACCGATAACGAGCGGACAACACGACAGCGAGACGCCGAAACCCCCACCTAGGACACGAGGAACGCCCCCCGCATCGAAGCACCAAGGCCCTCTGCTGTTGAAGCAGGGGCGACTCCTTTTGAAGAAGGCTCGCAAGCGGCTAAGCGGCGGGCGCGGGGTCAGCGGGACCATCAGCCGCGGCGGAGGGCGGCGTGCCGACATCCTCGAAGGAGGGAGCGGCGGCGGTAGGCATGGTAGGGCCGGGGGCAGGGTCCGACGCGGGAGGAGCGGCAGCGGCGAGCGGCGAGAAGGGCGCGGCGGGAGCAACCGGAGGCACGGGGGAAGGAAGGCGGGAGGCGCGACCGACGAGAGGCACGACGGCGGCGCTAAGCAGCGGGAGGGAAGAGGCGATGAGAGCCGACGAGGGTGGCGCGAGGAGGAGGCGCGAGGCAGGCCTGGCCGGCGCGGGAGAAGAGGCGCGCAACGCGGGGGGAGCAGGGAGAGGGATGCGGCGCGGCGGATCGAAGGGGCCAACCTGCGGCGAGATGAGGCCCCCAGCAGGCGCAGGGAACGCGGGGTCGCCGAGCTGCTGCAGGGTCTGCCAGACCCAGTTCCGCTCAGCGACGATGCCGCGGGCCCGGGCGTCGAGCGTCGCGTAGTTGACGCTGATGGTGTTGAGCTCCTCCGTGAGCGCGTTGTAGGTCCGGAAAAGCTGCGGCGGGGAGTCGTAGCGGAGGATGGGGACGGCGCCGGCAGGGTCGGGGTGGTCGGCCCAGTCGAAGGCGGAGGACCGGGGACGGACATGGATGCCGGCAGGGTCGACATCCTGCGAGACTCCGTCGCTGCCCACCACGTAGAAGTGCGTCCCGCGGACACCGTCGTCGCACTTGTGGTGGCCCACGAAGCAGCGATGGCACTGGCGGCCGCTGACGTCCGTGAAGAAGCACGTGGGGTGGGAGTCCATCGTGGCGCAGCGGTAGCAGGGGGCGGAAGCCTGAGAGTCGGAGTGTGAGCGGCGCAACACAACGGACAAGAAAAGGACGACGTACCTGAAGGCGGCGGCCCGGGAAGGTGTCAGCGACGGGGATCTTGGCGCCCTTGACGGAGGTGGAAGGGTCGGCGGCGGGCGCGGGGGAGCCGGCCTCGGAAGAGGGGACAGTGGCGGCGGGCGGAGGCACGCGGGAGCCGGAGGGGACGTTGGCAGGGCGCTTGGAACTGCGGACGGCTTTGCCCTTGCCCTTCGACTTGGCGGCGGCGGGGACTGATCGGGGGGCGGGGAGTTTGGTGGCGCCGCGGGTGCGCTGCGCGACGGGCTCCTGCGGGTCCCCCGCCTCATCTAGCTCGTCGACCTCGGCCTCGGCGTCAGCCTCGGAGGGGGCGGACTCGCGGTTGCGCTTGGTGGGCGGCGGGGAAGCGCGGGCGGCGGCGCGGTGAGGCGTGGAGGAGACCGGGGGGCGGACAGAAGGCGCGGGGAGGGCACTGTCGGCGCGGGCCCGCTTGCCAGCCTGACGGGAGAGGGGAGCGGCGACGGGAGTGGAGTAGGGGATGGTGGGTGAGGACGGCGTGGGGGAGGGGCCGGAGGACGGCCAGGCGTCGACAACGGCGGATACGGCCCCGATCCTGTCCAGCACCTCGGACGGCGGGGGGTCCTCCCCCAACACCTCAGCATAGGCGGACTGGACACAAGGGAGGGTCAGCAGAGCGTCGGGAGCGAGAGGCCGTGGGCACTCACAGTGGCCGACTCCCAGTTCGCGGCGAACTCGCCGTAGTGGGCGGGGTCGACTGTGGGGAGGGAGGCGACGAGCGCTTCTACGGCGGACAGCCGTTTCCTGAGGTTGATAGGGCGGGAGAACGCAGACATGGCCAGGGAAGGGGGGAGATAGGGAGAGGTGAGGGGAGGAAAGAGAGAGACGGAGAGGTCGAGGCGCAACGCGTCGCGTTAAGACGGGGCGCCGCGCCAGCGTGTGGGTTTTTGCTTCCGACGTGGAAGCAGAGCGGGCCCGCCGGGCCGCGACAGGTGCGGCGCTTACCTTCACACGGTTTAGCGAGCGTTCGCGCGCGAGTCAAGAAGAAGGGATAGGGAGCGGAATGGCATTACTGGGCCCTAAGGGCGCCTTGGGCAAATTACAGGAATCGCTCGCTACGCGGGCGCACCGGACCCAGACGCACCATTGGGCGCGGGAGTCCGGGCGCGGTTACCCCCATTCCTACGACCAGCCCGTCGACTCAGGGCATCAGGAGGCCTCGGGCCCACGACCTCAACGAGGTTGGGGACCCCCCACGAGAACGCGATAGAGCCGCGGCGGATGACTCGGTGAGTAAGCGGCGGGAAGGGAAGGGCGGTAAGCATACGGCGCATAGGACCGGCACCGGCGAGGTGGTCGAGGACCGCGGCAACTTCGCAGGCATCGTACAGCAGCTTTCCCGCGGTGCCTTCGAGGCGAGTGACGGCGTGGCGCAGGTGGCTGGCGTTCAATTGGTCCGCCCAAACGAAGTCGCGAAGCTCCGCGACCAACTTGAGGCCGGGAACGAGATAGTCGGCGGCTTCACGGACGTTCGCACGATGGGCAGCCTGCAACGAGGGACTCGCGGCCGCAAGGAAGTCGAGGACGCCAATGTCGCGGGGGTGGGTCATTCCGATCACGGCGCGGTTCAAGGGGAGCATGAGGGCCCCGACCAGCCCGTCGGCGTGGTCGAGGTCGTCACTCAAACGATCGAGGTCGCGAAGGAATAACTCGGCAACACGGGTGGCAAGGCCGTCGGGACGGGGGGCAAACTCGGGGCCGAACAGCGCTGCCAAGTTGACCTCGAAAGTTGCCCGGCCGTGAAGTTGGTGACGGTACAGCAACCAAACGGAGCGCTCCACCAGGTGGGCCAAGGAGTCCACATGGACCACGTGAGGAAGCAGAGCGACGCTGGGTGGCTGCCCCGGGGCGTTGTCCCCTCCGAACGGAATATTTCCTACGATATTCGCGCGAATGGGGGCGGTTTGTTCGAACGTTTCGGGAAAGCGCTCCGCTAGGTAGGAGAGCGTCGAGACGACGGTCATGGACGCGAGGGCCGGTAGGGTAAAATGCGACGTCTCGCGATGGTCCTGCTGAAAAAGGGGAAGAAGCGAAGACAACGTCAGTACGAGGCCGGGATGAGGGAAAAGAGGGCCGCGGGACGACGCACCAATAGGTCGGAGATCTCCTGAAGCCAGGCAACGGCGGCCGCGGGAAATGAGGAAGCGTCGGCACCAGGCAAGGGCACCTCAACCGGATGTATCAACAGCTGGTACAGCCGGAAACGCGAAAACGCGCGGAGTAGGACGGCCTGCATGTGGAGGAGGTAGTCGGACGGACTGGGGCGTTGAGGGTGTTTTTGGAAAAGGCCATCGTCGCAGCCCCCTCATATAGGCGGCGCGAGTAGGGAAAGAGGCACACCATCGCGGCGTCGCGATACAGCGCGAAGACCAAAACACGAGGGTCTCGCCGGAGTTCCGGCCAACGTGGGTTATCGCGACAGATCGCGACTCAGACGGGGCCTCCGGCATGGGCCCAGGAGCTTATCGCAAGGCATCGCGAAACGTGGCACAGGGACAGGGGGAAGCCGCACATGGCTCCTGGTTCCATTTCAATAGCTATGGAACATTCTACAGACATTGGCCCGGGAATATACCTATTCCTCGCGCTCCATCAGAAGCTCGATCACCTCCCCCTCCTCGACTTCTTCCGAGCTGGCGATGGGCGGCGGTATCTCCCCGGCGTAGGTAGGAGACGCGGAGGGGGCCGTCGGCGCTGGTACCGTGGGGTGCGCGGGGAAGGGAAGAGGGCCCGGCTGGTCCGAGGGATGGACTATGGCATCGAAGCCTAGGGGTATCTCAGCTATGGCTTGGGAGGAGGAGATGTGCGAGAGGCGCGCAGAACTGATCTGCTCGATGGCGCGAATCGAGGCCACGCTGATATCCTGGACCAGGAAGTCTGCGGGCTGGAGGTTGGCCAGGAGGCGGGACCCTAATCCCCATGCGTCCAGCATCCCGCCCATACAGGTTGCCATCGCGGCCCAGCGCATGTCGAGGCGATCCAACACCAGTGGCCAGTCCGCCCAAATATCGCGAAACGTGTCGAAGGCCTCGGAAATGGTGGTAAAGTCCCGTAACATATCCACCGAGTCCTCCGCGAGGCCCCCCAATAGGTAGTACACCACGCCCGTGGTGAGGCGGCCCGCGTAGGCACGAGAGTGGGGGGAGCTGGAGGCACCACGGACGTGGTAGGCCAGGGCGCGGCACACGGCGTCTTCGCGGGTGATAACAAACATCCCATGGATGGCCCGGGCGTCGAAATCACGTAGGAGCCAGCTCTGCATCCCCTGAGGACGCAGGGTGGGGAAGGCGCCATGCAACTCCGTGATTTCATGGAGGTAGGATTCGACAGAACCGTCTCCGAAGTAGTACACGGTCCAGAGCCCAGCCTCCACGATGGTGATCAAGACGTGGAGTTCCGCGTCGGTAGCGTCGGCAGGGAAAGGGGAGAACATCTGGGACCACCGCGGGCTGGCGCGCGCTGAGTCGGGGAGGGTACGCATGAGGGTGCCCTCGAAGCGCTGGGCGAGAGGGGCGGACGCTGGAACGAGCTTCACCATGAACTCGAGGATCGGCGAGGTGAAGTGGAAGGCAAGATCGCGCAGGCTGCGGGACGCGCGGATTGAAGAAAGGGTCTGGAATTGAGTTCATCATCAGCCAAGCCCGGAAAAGACGCGGTCGGGGACCAGCACGCACCACGAGCTGGTTGACCTTGTCGGCCCACTCTAGACGTAGCGCAACCTCCCGTTCGGCATCCCCAAGGTCAAAACCAGCGAAGGGGGCCTGCGTCAACAGGCGGAGGAGGTCGAGGTTGTCGGCGGTGGCAGACGCTGCGGGGAGGGACATCGCGGGACAGAAATCGGCAAAGGGATGCTACAAGCGACGTTATCGCGAAAGGTCGCGAGCCCTTATATGCCGCTTCCGCACGGTTCCTGGCAACTGGGGACAGTTGCAGTTTCAGTTGGGGGAGAAATGATAGGTTCAGGCCGCGGGCAAGCGTGTAGCGAGACGTCGCGAGACGGGGAAGCAGCATGCGAGGCGCAGGGTCGCGGGAGCGGGGGTGATGGGAACGTGGTCCGGCGACCCAGGAGCGACCGGGACTGGCGACGGAACGGATCACCGGAACGGGCTGGATCGGGCGGGCTTAGCGACGTAGGTAGAGCCACTACTTAGGGAGCTGCGCGAGACGTAGCAACCCAATCAACCTGTGGGCGGCGCAAGCCACCCACACCCTTTACCTCACAGAAACTGTAGCCTGAGGCGCTACCAGACTTAGGAAGGAAGGACCCCACCGATGTGGGAACAGGTAGGCAGGCGGACAGGCAAGAGGGGGTGCGACGGCCCATAGGCGGACGCTTCGCACACGGGTGCGAAGCACTCGGAGGAGGATCCCGTAGAGGGCATCCCCAGGCAGGTGAGTGTTTAGTTTGGTGTTTAGGCGGTAGGAGGTGGCCCCGCACGACCGCGGGGAGGGCACGAAGCGCAACAGCGACACGAACACCTTCCCCCCTCAGCAAGACTAGTCACCCGGACTGGATCGCGACGTATAGGAGGCAGTGTTGGTGGTTGTTGTCCCCGTGAGGCACTCGCCGCACGCCCCGCTAGGGTCCGTCCCGGGTGATAGCGTATCAGCGCGTGGTCCATCTCACGGCCAAACCGACACATGCACGTAATCCCTAAGACCCTCCCGCCCCCTCCCTCGGATATACCGGATGGGGATGAAATGAAGGCAGAGTGGTTCAAATGCGTTCACGACAACGACGCACCCGAACCACATTTCAATGCGGTCTATTGGGGTCCCCTAGCACCGGACGGACGAATATGCGGAGCAGGTGACGTGTGGGTCAAGACGAACGACACGAAGGCCGTGTGGGTATCAGACGGTAAGGGCAGATGGTCCGAGTGGCAGTTTCTCTACGGCCAAGCAAAGCACGTTCGGGGTGGGGATGCTCGGCACCCCGCGCACGACAGGTATCTGTCCTACCGCATACCAAAGGGATGGACGTACGTGACCCGAAACTGTCTACGCGTCAACGCAAGTATGTTTGCGTCGGGCGCCGAGCCAAAGAGTTGGCTGGCAATCCGCCATCCGGGGGTCGAAAACCCGCAGGCTACAACGGCAGATGTCATTGACAGGTGGCTGGTAGACCGCGCAAGTACGTGGCACACGGTGTTCTTCCTTACAGTCCAACTGATCAAGTGTGAACATCACTCTCATCAGCGTCAGACAAGACTCAAAAGAAACGAAGGCGACGGCAATCACTCGACGGTGCGTAGCAGAGCATGCGGTCCGTGTCGGCGCCGCGTGCTCACCTGTGAGACGAATGTCTAGTTCAAGATCACGCGGCAAGTCAGCGCCAACCGACGGACATCCCACGCTCGCAATTCGAAGGCGTAAACCGACTGAAGACGGTACATCAACCCCCTCCTCCTTCTCCGGGTGTTGGGCTTGGCCCCCCACCCCCAGTACCTGCTTCGTCGTCGCCACATCACCAATCACTGAAAGCACACCCAACCCCAAGCACCCCTCATACTTCACCGGAGGCGGGCGAACGCAACATCGAGCACAGGACAGAGCGCTGGCCCGACGGGACGCGGTTCGTGGTGTGGGCAGAAGGCTTCGAAACGGTTCTGCCATACATAGGTCACGTCCTTGGGCGAGAGGTTGGTCCACCATCGCAATTGTAACGCCATCCATTGACAGATAAGCACGGGCCCACAGGAGGAACAGGATGATGACGTTCATGCCGTTCTGGACATGGCGGCGGCGGCAGTCGGCACAAATGAGGGCTCGCCTTTCGTTTTCCTCACATTCAACGCCGCAGAGCGGACGCACGCCCGCATTGCTGACGACATTCGCTATGCACTGGCCAGAAATCATACCGTCGTCGTCCGGGGTGGCATCTCCGCGGGCAACTACGAGATAAACTTCGACAAGGAGTCACTGACCGACCTCGTCCGAGAGCCGACGATCACGGTCCAGGTTCATTGTAAGTCATAATATCTGGACATCCTCAATGGGGCGACCGAGCACGCAAGTGACCTATCGTTCTGCACACAGGTGCAAAAAAGCGAATGCATCCACAGGCGCCGAACGCGAACGTGACCATGTGTTATCTGGACTTTCTTGACAACGTCTCCCGACCGGATCAATGCCTCAACCTACTGGATCTTCCGGTACAAAAATGCGCACCGCCGGAGTATATGGAGTGGGTAACCTACCGACGGGGAGACGCGTTAGCTGACACAGTGCGCGTACGCAGGCGCATGCAAGACGACGCAGGCGCATGGGATATAACAAGCCGGACCGGGTACCAGGAACAAGGCAATATCTTTGCGGCACAAGCTCGGAAATCCACGACGGCGAAGGCGTACTCTAAGCTCGTCGAGACATGGGCAAATCGCTCCAAGGACGTTGATTTCAACAGCATCGGACCTACGGTGCGGTCGGCAGACCTCTATGAACGGTGGCATATTATAACGTCCGGTGGGTTCTACACTCGCACACATCACGACTCAGACGGGTTGTGCACCTGGGCGAGCCCACGGCACGGAGTCAAAATATGGGGCGTCGTCAGCTTCACGAGGGCAGTGACCCCGATCGCGCAACAGACAGTCATGGGTCTTTTCCGAGAGGTCATTGACTCCGGCGCTCATGGACTGGTGCTCAAAGACCCTCGTTTTTCACTGCACGTTGTGAGGTTGGACGTAGGGATGACGATGTGAGCACTGCATTTGCGGAATCCGTAACCTCGCTACATGCACTGAGCTATGGAGCAGCATCATGCCCCGGGAACGTGGCACATGGTGTACACGCCCGTAGACAGCGTTATGTACGGCGGTCACTTTCTAACGTACGAGACGCTGCACTTGTCGGCCTGGTCCCGCGCCGCCGATGCAGACGAGGATGGAGCCTACGCGACAAATGCGGACCATCACGGGGTGAAACGAAACTTGGCAAGGATGGCAATGGCCTTGAAAGGACGTGTTGAAAGTGAGTGGCCCTACCCTTAGACTACAGTGGCATATCCAACATCTCACCGAACACGCAAGTGAATCGAAAGTCGTTTATGGCGCTTGCGAACATGATCGTCAACGCACACGAATTCCACGCCGAGGACAGCCGCCCACCTCCGAGAGGGCTGCAAGCAGAAGACGGGATGGACCACGTAGTCGCATTTCGCACGGTGAAGGCAGTGTGTCTTGACAACGGCATACCGCGAGGCGCCCTGTCAAAGCCAATGGCGGACGACATCCCATGGGACCAACCTGGGGACGCCATGGTGAGCCTGGCGATTCTGCGGGACGACATGGATGCACGGAGGTTGGCGATGATGAACGAGAACCGTACCTGGTAGCTGTGGACGCGTAGCCGAGGGAAGTGACTTCATGGTTCTCGTGAAAACCTAAGAGCAAACGGACGCACGATATACGTAACGGTTATAGAACAATTGATGCCAAATTTGAAGGCTCTGGGTCACGCCATCGGCCACACGGGCCGCACTCCGCATCTCCCCGCGTACGATACGATACCGACGGGCACTGTACGGACCAGATTCAATCCCCGCACTACCTGACCATGTCTTGCACGCGCGGACTGTCAAGGCTCAAGCAATGTGAGTGTATAGGCTATCAATGTTTTCTCCAACATCGTAACATACCCCCGCAGTACTTCGGCGGATGCTATGTCTATCGGCAAGTACAGACGACGGACAAAGGCGCAACACGAACCATCTCAACGCTCACGTACGTGACGCCCACTCCTTCGCTTTATGATTCTTAACAGAAACGCAAGGGGGAAACCGGTGGGGCTCCCGAGACAGGCAACTATGGCAATTGCGTGGAGGAGGCAACGGCCACGGCGGTGAGCCAGCGGCCTTAGTACGCATTACGAAGGCTTACCGCCCCCGCTATCAGACATGCGCTTCCTCCAGCCGCATCTCCACACCTACCCTCGAGACCGCGTCAGACTCGACGGCGTCCACTCACAGCTCGATGCCCTCCCTTATATCCGCCCCGCAACCTGCTACGTCAACAGAGGTGCGAACGACCGCAATGAATGGTAGCCACCCACCAAACTTACGAGATCGATCATACATCAGCGAGTAGATCACGAGCGCACTGATAACGGTGCACAGGACTTGGACACGCGGGCCGTCGGTCTCTATGGCATCATCCTGTTCATAACAGAATGGACCGTCTCTGCCCAAAGCCAGGCTAATACGCGGGGCCTAAGCGTAGGATAGGGGGGGCGAGGTACTATACAATACGCACATGCGAAGAGCCCGCGTACTACAATTTAAATGCCGTGAACCCTAAGGAATACACTCACGTGACTGTCGTCGCATGACGGGGGCGTGAGACTGTAAGGGAATGTCAAGAGCACCCCCCGCTGACGTCTTTACCCATTGCAAGATACGCCATGGCAGGTGAGTACGCAGCAAATGATGTGCTCGATATGTCCTCACACGTTTCGTGAGACAGGGGTGGCTCGGTGTTAGGCGCTTCAGACTCTACTAGAAGGCCCCTGGCTCGAGCAAGACGCACTGCGCATGGACCGCCCATGGAGCAGGCGATCCCATTGCCCGTCCAGCAGGTATACCTGGAAGCAACAGGCATACATGAGCGGGAGGACAAGCTCATATGGCTAAGGGGAGGTCATATCGGCGTTGTAGATTCGAAGTCAGTGCCCGGTCAAAGCACACACCCTCCCGTTTACAAATCCGCGTACCACAGCAGCAACCACAGGTACCGCACCGTTCATATGTTCGCGGGGAAATCGCAGCCTCAGAACGTCGACGACGAATGGTGAGCTTGCATGCATCTCGGTACACCCCACAGACCGCTAACTCCGCCCAGGGTACGTCGACGAAGTCATAACGAACGCGGCGCTGACAACGCTAACGCAGTTCGATGAACTGGCCTCCGTCGCGTTTGCGGCGCAAGACCATCAAGTGAATCGCGCAAACCCCACAAGGTCTCGACTGTGCATTCTAGACCAAGGGCGCACTGTACACATCTCGCCCCCTCCCCGATACCTGCACATCGTCCGAGGCGAGAAATACCGGCTGCTACGCCATCTCGACGAAGACGAAAAGGACCTACCCATTAGGCGGTACCCGTGCATCATTCGGGTCAAGACTTTGAAAACGACACCGTCACATTCTGCTACGGTGAAGAGGGTAGTCCCGGCGATAGCACTGCGGAATACTGCCTCAGTCGCAGACCTGTTTTGTTTTGGTCACCTTCCCTCGGTCATTGCGTTTGGCGCCTCCAGTACCCACTGCTACCGATGCACGTAGACCACGTCGCTCTTCCTGTTACGGGGGATGCGATCATTACATAATTCAATTGCGCATGGCCGTCGCTCGCTCGCCAAGCGGTCTATTTTCACTAAGCAGCCACAATGCCATCCGTAGCACAGCACCAGCCAGCAACCACTCCGGGCTCAGATATGCTGTCGACAGTACAAGGCGTCTATTGTCATGTTTTCGGAACACCGTCCCCGGGCAATGGGCTTATCTGGCTGTACGGAGGAAGCATCGGCGAGCTCGGAGACCAGTGAGTGTATACCGACGCCACGCGGGGACGTTTGCTTAATCGTCCGTGGTAGAGCGTCCGACAACGGGATCGTCGAGGCCGTAGGGCACGAGGCTCCGATAGCTTTGACGCTAGACCAGTACGTCACGAACCGCACCTACTCACAGGCCAGCGTAACTGACCACATTCTAGGGTGAGCAATCCGCACAAGCGAGCGCATGGCAAAGCTAACCTTTTCCGCTTATTTGATAGTATAAGGACCTCCGTGCAGTCATCAGCGTTGCAATGGACCACGATATCGGCACGGCGAGCCCCACCCAGATGGACCGCAGCAGAACGCGCGGGTACTCCTGCCCCCCACCACCTCTTTACCTCAGGCTCGTACGAGACGCCCACTACCAACTATTGTGCCCAGATCTTGATAACCATGGGTGCATTGATCTCCGCCCCCACCCTATTATTGTACGCATTGTTGACTTCATAGCGGACCTCGTCCACGTAGAAGGTGTGTCCACCACTTATCACGACCACGTGCGCAGACGAGCGCTGATGGTGCGGACGGCGGATGGCGGCAGATGGGCATGGCGTATGCAATTTCCACTTATGCCCATCGACTCGTCTAACATGCGTCAATCCAACATTGAATACGTAGTAGCTGTCGCACCGGTATAGCCTAGCGCGCATGTACTACAACAAACTCCGTCTTTATCCATCCCCGCCATGATATCGAAGGACGAATTACACCCGGAAGTGACTCCTCGCACGATGCGCAGCACGCGCAGTGACGAACGGCTATCGGAGAACGTCCGACCGCCGATAGCGCCGAGACATCGCCACCGACGGTGTATGCTTGAGTAAGCACATGTGAAAATGTCCGAGATAAAGAGCAAGCCCACGAACGCAGGCACCCGTCACAGCCCAGAGCCCCTGCACCTCAAGGACCGATGCTCCTCCTCGGTGAGTACCCATAGCTCCGTTTCGACGCATCGTGACATACGGGCGCAGGTCGTTGCAGCTTCTTCTGCATCTCATCTCGAGGCCATTGCGCAGACGACGAATACGGCAGGGGCGTTGACAGGACAGATACGAAGCGACCCTGGGACATACCGCAGTTGCTATTCGTACGAGGACCACCATTCACCAGTGCACGACTAAGTCCGCTACAGACATTGAACCCGGGCAACGCTTCTACGAACGCGTACGGTTCTAACATCCGCACCAAGGTAAGGTCATCGCAGGGTTCGCATAAAGGCCATTCAACCGTACGAGCACAGAGCAACGGCAGCCCCACGCGCCGTTATGGGTCGTCGTTCGGAGACGCCTGCACCGGCCGCGGATACGGTGCTGAGCTGCACCACGAGGTATGAGACCATCTCATGATGTTAATGAGCCAGCACTGACAAACACCTTGACAGAGAAGCCTATGCACCCCGCCTGTAGTTGAGAACCAAGACGTGAAACATACCGGCGATGTGAGATGGATCAACGCTATCTCTATACGACCCGCGTCTTACGGCACTATGGTCAGACCTCACCACGCGATTCATTACCCTCCCTTGAAACGGTACCGGACTCCACCGAATGCTCAGGGCTGCCTGACGAAGAGGAACACAGCGCAGTGGGGCAGTCGGACGAAGAAGACCACGGTGCAGGCGATCACGCCGTATGTTCCCACTCGCCCACAATTGAATACACCGTCGAATCTAACATTTTTGCAGGTCATATCTTACAACGCCGTGTTGGTCACTTATGGATACGTAGAAACGCGCGAACCCATAGAGCCTGCAAAAACGCCGGAGCACATTCGGGCCGAGCTTATACTACAAGGAATACGGATTGAGGAGGCCCACTACATGTGTACCTCGTACATCTAAATACTATTGGGACCATTCGGACGACCGAAAAACGAGAGGCCCCAAACACCATGAGTCCCAGAAGTGCAAGGGCGGTAACCGTGTCGAGGGAGATGGGGTAGCAGGCTAAATTCGGCGGCTATAGCGCCGCAATTGACCGGCCCGACCGCGAGTGATCCGGACGTACCCACCTTCAACACCCTCTCCCAACCACCACCTCCCTCGCATAGCCTCTCATCTCCCTGTTCACTCGAATTTAAAGCAATGACGTCACCAGTACCGCTTTCAGTACAGGCCCCCCCAAAAAAACGACAGAAGATCCGCCTTGACGCTGCCCTCATACAGGAGTTCGCGATCAAAGGCGCGGTATGGCAACCGGACGGTGACATCGTCATCCGCACGAGAGCACGCACCGAAACTTCTGACTTCAAATTCGTACTTTACCGGGTGCACAAGATCGTCCTCGCGGTCCACTGCGGCACATTCGCGACACTGTTCGAAGGAGACCAGGCCACGTTCGAACGCGCGTCGGAACGCTACGAAGGAGTGCCGGTGATGGAGTTGGCAGATGGACCGAAGGAGGTTGAGAACTTCCTGGACGCGATGTACCATCCCAAGTACGCGTAACCGCCTCGTCTTCGCGTGGAAAATCCGCTAACTACACTGTGAAGACAACTCCGTGAGCACCTGCCGAACTATGGCCTCGACCTAATCTACGACAACCCCTTTCCCAAATTTCCTGTCGCCTACACCGGCATATTAGCCCTCGCGACTAAGTACGATGCAACAGACATACGAGAGCAGGTGGTTAACGCGCTCACTATGATGTGGCCAAACATGCTGCGAGACTGGGACAAAGTGGAGTACGACAAGGGAATATTCCGACCCAAATACTATGAACCCGGTAAGCCGGACGAGCATTGACGATATGTATATCACAAAACGCCGACACGCCTCGTCTTTAGGCAAATTCATCCGGCTGGCAATTGCACACGACATCCCTCACGTCCTTCCGGGACTGTTTTACGACCTCGCGCGTGCCACCGATGATTCATTGACCGACATGGGAGACGAAGAAGGCGCCGCGTACGAACGCGACCTCGGGCTCTTGACGAGTGACGAGTTGCAACGCGTCATCTTGGGCAAGATCAGGCTGCGGGACTTTATCTCGGCGAAAATCAAACGCATGGGTGCGGCCAGCAACGACGGGTGCGAATGCGATCCTGAAAACAGCGCCAGATGCGAACAGGTAGCGTGCACCTGGTGGAATAGCCGCATCGAAGACCCTGCCGTCCCGGACTGGCTCTCATCTCTCGAGCTGCCGACAGATTGGGTACTCAGTGAATCGGGTATCAAGGATCTGTGCCGGGGTCGTGCAAGGGAGACGATCAGCCAAAACGGCCAACTCAGAGCCGATATATGGCACGCACTTCCAGATATGTTCGGACTGGTGCGGAATGCAATTCGATCGTATCGCTAGCTCACTGACGAAAAGTCCGCTGCTTAGCCTTCATGGCCAGCCAGGGAAGAAGGCGCGGGGCAAGGCAAAGGGGCGCATTGGGGGCAGATCGCAGCCGCATGGCTTTAAAGTATAGTAACGCGCGGCGAGGGCTGTATCATAACCACACGACCGCTGGTAACATGTACAAGATCATATATATAACGCGCAGGCGTGAAATACAAGAGGACGACCTCGGTCTCCTCGAGATTGTCGGGGTGACGGGTTTTGATGCCACCGGTCTACGGAATTCGGGTGCAGGAAAATCCGGAGGACGAGCGAGCCGGCGACGCTGACGAGCATCGTCGCGGTGTTGACGATGGTTATGGGGTTGAAGACGTCTACCGAACGGTCAGCGTGAGCGCGCGGCGCGCGGCTGATAGGTACGTACTCGCCATGTCACGGACGATGGTAAGAGCAGCGCAGAGAGGAACACCCCGCCGCTGCACCGCACTGACACCTGTGCAGCCCCGGGGGTGCTGCGGGCGCGCTGGGAGGGTGTGGCAGCGGCGGCGGGCGAGCTGGAGCGGTGCGGGCGAGCTGGAGCGGCGTGGGCGTTGCTAGGGCGACGGCGCGCACGCTGGGGGGACAGTGGTGCAGCAGCGGGCGCGCTGGGGGGCCGGTGGTGCAGCAGCGCACGCGCTGGGAGGGTGCGGAGGGTGTGGCAGCAGCCGCGGGCGAGCTGGAGCGGCGCGGGCGAGCTTGGGCGTCGTGGGCGTTGCTAGGGCGACGGCGCGCACGCTAGGGTGACGGTGGTACAGCAGCGGGCACGCTGGGAGGTTGCGGAGGGTGTGGCAGCGGCGGCGGGCGAGCTGGAGCGGTGCGGGCGAGCTGGAGCGGCGTGGGCGTTGCTAGGGCGACGGCGCGCACGCCGGGGGGACAGTGGTGCAGCAGCGGGCGCGCTGGGGGGCCGGTGGTGCAGCAGCGCACGCGCTGGGAGGGTGCGGAGGGTGTGGCAGCAGCCACGGGCGAGCTGGAGCGGCGCGGGCGAGCTTGGGCGTCGTGGGCGTTGCTAGGGCGACGGCGCGCACGCTAGGGTGACGGTGGTACAGCAGCGGGCACGCTGGGAGGTTGCGGAGGGTGTGGCAGCGGCGGCGGGCGAGCTGGAGCGGTGCGGGCGAGCTGGAGCGGCGTGGGCGTTGCTAGGGCGACGGCGCGCACGCCGGGGGGACAGTGGTGCAGCAGCGGGCGCGCTGAGGGGCCGGTGGTGCAGCAGCGCACGCGCTGGGAGGGTGCGGAGGGTGTGGCAGCAGCGGCGGGCGAGCTGGAGCGGTGCGGGCGAGCTTGGGCGGCGTGGGCGTTGCTAGGGCGACGGCGCACACGCTGGGGGGACGGTGGTGCAGCAGCGGGCGCGCTGGGAGGTTGCGGAGGGTGTGGCAGCGGGGCGGATGCAGCTGTAGCACGAGCCGGGCGCGGTCGCGTGGTGGGCAGCGTGCCGATTGTGCCCTGCAGTGAAGACGACGAAGATGAACCGGTCGAGGACACGGAGCACGTCATGGTCGAGGCCACGTACCACACGTCTGCCAGTTGATCGCGACGAGCTGCGCGCCTGCGCTCCAATACCGATGCGGCTCGTAGTTTGTGGACGCAAGCCTTGTGCCCTTCGGGTAGACGCGTACGAGGTGCGTGCGGTTGTGCTTGATGAGGTCGAGTAGCACGCCGCTCTGCTTGTACATATTGTTCGCGGCACTTGACGCCGATGTACACCAGCAGCGCCGCGAGCGCGAGCGACATGCAGACCTTCGGCGCTTTGGCGGCCGGGGCGGGCGACGTCGAGGGCGAGCGCCGCCGCAACACGTTCTTTGCTTTGCGTAGCTCCTCCTTGAACTCGAACTGGAGTTCCTGCTCGATTTCTTTGGGACGCCGGACGGTCCATGTCCTGGATGTCCTCTGGACGGAAGGGGGCTGGTCACAGAGCTCGGGGGAGATGAGGTGAGACAGGTAGTAAATGCGATGACGCGCAAGCAGAGACAAATCACGTGTCGTACACCGCATATGTAGCACCGGCGCCTCTCACTTCCCCGCGCTGTGATCGCCGCACCTCGTCACACACCGTCTTCCACCCACTCTCTACCACCCGCTCCAATCGTACACTAGGACGCACCCAACAATGTCTCCAACCGGAAAGCAGGGGAACACGCAGGAGGGGGCGCGCACTCACGTACGTCCGATCACATGCACGGCTTTCTTTTGATAACCGGCAAGCAGGGCGGACATACCCGAGCTAGTACGGTCCCCACGAACATCGCCCCGGAGTTCACCGACTCCGCCGAAGTCCGCTCCCTGATGCGCAAGATAGACGAGATGACGAGGAGGATCGACGACATGAACCGTCCAGCGTCCACGAACACCGCGCCTGCGTTCAGCGAATCGCCCGAATTCCGGTGCATGATGCTCATACTGGCGGATATCAAGACAAAGGTGGACAACATGGAGCGGATAGTACTTGGCCTACAGGACGCCGTTGAGAGCAAGGATAAAGACGAGGCGGAGGAGCGGGATTAAGGACAACGGAGCAAGGTGGAAGTATGTTAGCATGCACCCTGCATAGGCCGCTAGCTGAACAAGTTAACAGGTGGTTGATATTCGCGCAATCAAGAAATAGGGTCTACATTCTGGTGTACAAATACGTCCAGGCGGGTGGGACAGCCAGGGGCTACGATCTCATGTACAAATGCGACCAGGTTACTGTATAGAACTTCAGATATTGTGTACAAGCGCCACGGAGTAGCAGAAGCGGGCGCGACAACTCGAAACGGATGTCGGGAAAGTCCGAAAGACAACGGCAATCAAACCGGGGATCAAACCGGCACCCGGCGACCATGACCGAATAGATGCAGGCACAACCTCGAAAAACCCCCTAGTAAACGATTCAACTTCGTAAACTCAGGGAATCGTAATGTATTGTTAACGTTGCCCAGTATTGGTAACGATCGATCGCACTGTGCATGTCTTCTGCTCAGCCAATGATATTGGAATCTGCAGTACGAGAAGTTCGCAATCCCCGATGCAATTCGCGTATTGGATGCGATCGTCGAGACACTGTCATAGTACTAGCAACGAAGCAATAATCATAGACGTCCGGCAGGATATGGAGGGAAACAAAGAAAGCGCGCCGGGTAAGCGCCAGTGGCACGCCTTGCTACATTCTGTGCCAATCAGGTCAGCCTCGGAGACTAACTTCGCCTTGCTATCACGCACCGTCATGATCAGGCGGCGCTTCCTAGTCGCTTCTTTCAACTTCATTCTTCGTCGAGTGCGCGGCCCTGACCGTCTGATCGATTCCGTCCAGGTGGGCATTTATCACCATTTGCTGAGGAATTTGAGCGTCTCTAAGTAGCAGACGCAAAAGAAACACGGACCAGCTGGCACGCAACTTTGCCATTTTTGACGCATGTCTCTTCGATTTCCTTTTCCATTGTCCCGCACGACCACAGCCTCTAGAATTTGTGCCCTCCCCCTTGACTAAAGAGAGTCCGCGCAGGTCTGTCTCTTCATTTTAGCCCAACTTGTTTATCTCTTACCTGAAGGAAGCCGCCGCTGAGAGCACTCCCATTGAAGTTGAACACGGCCCCTCCGGAAACGAACCATTCTCCAAGGACTCGTGGCGGCTCGCTCTCCATGATTTGGAGTCGGAAGAAAAGATTTATCGACTGCGCCCCAAGCAAATCGTCCCGCACATCGCGGCGCTGCGTGCGGGTGACGTGATGAGCGATGGCCGCCCGCAGTGTATAAGGCCGCACGACTCGGATTACAAGACCGTATGCTTCAACAACAAGACTCTCCTGCCCTACGTGCACTATCGGTTTGTTTTGGGCGTCGTCGGGACCGCGCTGAAAACGTTCAGTTGCACTCGCGATCTGTGCGCTGCCATCCGGAACGCTGCCGAAGGTGCGAGTGTCTTCGAGATTCATTTTGAACGGTGTCTGACGTCCCACAGCATATGCAAGGGCTTACGAACTCGCGGAAGTTTTGCACCGAGATATCAGCACCGGGAACATTTTCTTCTACAAGACCGAGGACGGTGTCATCAGAGGACTTTTGAACGACTGGGATCTGTGCAAGGTCATCCGGAAGCTGGAGAAGGAGAGTCGGCGACAAGACTGGCGCACAGTGAGTGATCATTTTATTTTCTCGGTCACCAAGTCTCATGCCACTCCAGGGGACATGGCAGTTTTTGTCGGGACTGCGATTGGCCAGCCCAGTGAAGCCGCACGAACTTTCCGACGACCTCGAATCCTTCGTCCATGTCCTGACGTACAATCTCGTTCTCTATCGCCCGATGGGCAACGACAATGTTTCCGCAAACGTCCGTGTCGTCTTTGAAGACTACAGTCTTCGCGCAAGAGACCAAGTCGCAGTCGGCGGTGATGGCAAGAAGTCGTTCTTTGGGAGCACCGTTTTTCAGAACAATATGCTCCGCGACGCTCTGCCCGAGCCCTGCGCCAACATTGTGGGCGAGCTCAGGCGTCTTTTTGCTCCCCTTTATCTTGACGAGGAGTTTGTGAAGGAGGATCAGATTGTTGCGGCCCGTAAAGCACTTCAATCATCCGATGCCTTGCTAAAGATATTCGGGACCTGGCTTGCCAAGGACGGATGGCTAGCCGACGATGGCTGCGAGCCTGTTGAAATCGAATCTTGGGAGCCGCGAACCAAGCGCACGAGCTCTTATATCTCGGACACGCCATCGGATACCTCCCGGTCAAGCAAGCGGCGCAAGTCGCTCATCCAGTCCAGCAACGGCAACTCCCTGCACGCCAATTCGTTGAACTCGCTGCCGGAAGGCCACGCCATATAGCTGCCCGTGCGTAGACTTTGCATTATTGTTCAACATTTAGTGACGCTCATATCACCTTTGTAGTAAGTAGATCTCCCCGCCTTCCGTCTCCTCCGCCACGAGCCACGGACGTGGCCAGTTACACGAATTGCGCACCGAGTTCTTTGAACATGTTGTTATGACTTCTCCATGTAGATATGTACAGTTACATGGTATCAAACGCAGTGCATGTCTTCCGATGTCACCCAATATTGGGGTCTGCAGGACGAGATGATGATTGTAGACGTCCGTCAACAGGACACGCACTGGCACTGGAGTTTCCCGGGCCGGAGGGAAACAAACTTACATAACGAAAAGCGCGCGGCCCCGGGTAAGCGCTGGCACGGCTACTGTACACTCCTACTTCGTTCCCTTTCGTTCCTCGTCGAGGAGTGTGCGGCGACGGGCCTGATCGACTCCGTGCCGGTGGGCATTTATCACCATTTGCTGAGAATAAACCAGACACCAAAGAAACACGGACCAGCTGGCCTTGGCAAGCATCCTTTTTGACACATGGCTCTTTGGTCTCCTTGGACCCACGACCACAGCCTTGAGAATTTGTGACCTCTCTCTTGACTAAGAGAATCTGCGTAGGTCTGCCTCTTCTCCCTCATTCTCCTTTAGCTCAACATGCCTATCTCCTACCTGAAGGAAGCCGCCGCCGAAAGCACTCACGGCCCCTCCGGAACGGAACTTTTCTCCGAGGACTCGTGGCGGCTCGCTCTCCATGATTTGGGGTCGGAAGAAGAAATGTATCGACTGCCCCCCGAGGACGTTGTCCCGCACATCGCGGCGCTGTGTGCGGGTGACGTGCTGAGCTAGTACAGGAGCGCCTCGTGGGCTTGCTACACCAAGACGCTCCTGCCGCATGTGCATCACCGGATCGTTGTAGGCATCGTTGGGACCACACTGAAAAAATTTCGCTCCACTCGCGATCTGTGCGTTGCGATACGAGACGCGGCCGACGGTGCGAGTGCTTTAGAAAGCTCCTAATGCTGCCTGACCTCTGATCACCACAGCGCATGCACGGGCTTACTAGCTCGCGAGAGTGTTACACCGTGATATCAGCGCCGGCAACATTCTCTTCTACAAGACCGCGGACGTTGTCATCAGCGGAATCTTAATTGACTGGGATCTGTGCAAGATCATCGGGAAGCCACGGAGAAGGAGAGTAGGCGCCGGCAAGAGTGGCCTACCGTGAGTGCTTGATATCATTTTATTGACTTGGTCACCGAGTCTCATACCGCTTCAGGGCACATGGCGGTTCATGTCGGGGCTGCGGCTGTTACATCCAGCATCTCCGAGACCCCAACCCCGTTATATTCATGGAGCCGAAGATTCTCTACCGCTCTGCCAGTGAGTTCTCACGTTCTTGCCGTCGAGGGCTACCCGCTTGTACACCCTAGTCGAGCAAGTACCCATCGACGATTTTGAGCTGCCCATAGGCCGCGCGGAAGTGCTCATACCGGGCGCTGACCTGACGCTACTCTCGTGGGGCACGCCCCTCTTCCACTGCGAGACGGCGCTCTCTATGCTCGAGATCCCACCGCCCGCGCTCGCACCCCACGTACCCGCGGCCCTGCGCGGCGCGAAAGTCGAGCTCATCGACCTGCGCACGATCCTCCCGTGGGACATCGAGACGGTGCTCGAAAGCGTGCAGCGCACCGGGCGCCTCGTCGTCGTGCACGAGGCGAGCAAGACTGCCGGCGTCGGCGCAGAGATCGCGGCGGAGGTGCAGCGCCGCGCGTTTTTGAAGCTCAATGCGCCGGTGAGGCGCGTGACAGGCTGGGAGTGAGTGTACTTCTTGCTTGTGTGGATTGTTCAGCTGATATGCTCTCGTTTGTGCAGCACACCGATGGGTTTGCAGTACGAGAAGTTCATAATCCCCGATGCAGTCCGCGTGCCGGATGCGATCGTGGAGACACTGTCATACTAGTAACGAAGCAATGATTGTAGATGTTCGGCAACAGGACACCGCATCTCTAGAGGGAAACAAAGAAAGCGCGCCGGGTAAGCACACGGCTGGTTATCATGCACCGTCAGATGGCGCTTCCTTCAGCTTCAGCTTCATTCCTCGTCGAGTGCTCAGCGAATGTCTGACCGACTCCGTGCCGGTGGGCATTCATCACCATTTTCTGAGAACTTTTGAACGTCTCTATATTACTAGCCGAATAGACACAAAGGAAACACGAACATGCACGAACATGCATGAGATTTCATTACCGCATAAATTGACTGACGAGGTTTCGACAACAGTCAATGCCACCGAGTGGCCCTCCGCGTCGAGAATGACTGGTAATCCTAATACATCCTTCGGATCGTTATGTCAATTTTGAGTGGGGGGAAAAGGAAGACTTTCTGCTCGTTCACGTTTCTTTCCGTCGCGATCGAGTCGGGTGAGGCTTAGTCTCCTGGGTTGACCTTGGCACAGACGATAAGTCGTTCGGCTGAGAACTTGGATCCGGTGTACCGGGACAAAACAAAGGATATGCGAACCAGCCGCCAGTGACCGTGTGGCCGCCTCCTGGGACAGGCCGGCCGCCGGCCGCCGGCGGTTACGGGCACGTGACGCAAACCTGGCACGCGTTCAGCTTGGCACGCGGTCCTTGGTCCCGAACTCCATTGTCCTGCACGACCACACCCTCGAGGTCTGTGGCCGGAAATCCTGCTTAAAAGCTTGTCTCGAGAACCTCCGTAGGTCTGTCTCTTCCCCCCATCTTCCTTCAATCTGCTTGCGCTCAACATGCCCTCTTTCTCCTACGTGAAGGAAGCGACTGAAAGCACTCCCGTTAAACACGGCCTCTCCGGAAGAGAGCCATTCTCTACCAATCCAAACTCAGGAAACGCAGGGCACAAGTATCTCCAGGCCGACACCGACATGCAGTACATGTTCGTCGGACCAGTCCCCTTGGCTCAGTTCCTGGAAGATTTCGTGCCGTCGGCACCGGGTGTGCGCCCTGCGAACTCCATCGACATGGCCATGGAAGGCAAAGGCTACGAGAATAAGTTTGTGAGCACTCCATCTTCATCCATCCAACAGTCGCTGACCCATGTAAGATCGCCGCGGTTCACGCGAGTAAAATCTGCCCCAACCTTGTCTTCGTCAACACGACCTCGAAGGGAGACAAAAGCTACGTGGAGGTTCGAAAGGCTGACATCTCGGCCTTCGTTCGTCCCCAGCCTGGCGAGCCTCAAGTGACCAGGGACAGAGCCGACTATCGCGATGTCGAGCTGTTCTTCGAAGTGAAGCCGGCCAAGGGAGATCCCTTCGTGGATCCGAAGGCCGTCGTTACTGGTGACGAGCGAAAAGATTTCATCTTCGAGGGCAAGTCTGGTGTGGCTGCGGGCACCAGAGGCCAGATGATTTCGTACGCGCTGGCACAGAACGCATCCCAATTCAGGACCTGCTCTTTTTCGGTCTTCCTCTGCGCGGGCGAGGCGCGCCTCATGCGATGGGAACGCGGCGGTGTCTTCGTCACCGAGATATTCGAGTGGCGGGGCAATCCTCTCTTCGCCGAGTTCCTCTGGCGTTTCAACCACATGACTGCCACCCAGCGCGGACGCGATCCGACTGTCACCGTGCCCACGCAGGCCGAAGCTGAGGCCGCTCGCGCCGTTCTTACTGCCTCCGGCCACTTCCCCGATGGCGTGCCGAAGGTCCTTCACAAGTTCCTCGTCCACGACGACGTGCAAGATGTCGACATGTTCTTCGTCGCTCCCAGCGCCGTGACGCACAGCCGTGTGCTCACTGGCCGCGCTACCGCTGGGTACATCGCCTACGACGTGCAGACGAGTGCATGCGTATACCTCAAGGACTCGTGGCGTCTTGCCCTGGAGGATCTGGAGAAGGAAGGCGACATCTACCGACTGTTACACGAGAACGGCGTCCCCCACATCGCGCCGCTGGTGTGCGCGGGTGACGTGGTGAGTGATGGCGTCCCGCAGCGTACGAGGGCGCACGAGTACCGGACCGCCTCGTGGGCTTGCTACACCAAGACTCTGATGCCGCATGTGCATTATCGGCTCGTTCTAGGCATCGTCGGGACCGCGCTGAAATCGTTCAGTTGCACTCGCGATCTGTGCGTTGCGATACGAGATGCTGCCGAAGGTGCGAGTGCCTTAGACGCTAATCTGAATGCTGTCTGACCTCTGACCACCACAGCGCATGCACGAGCTTACGAACTCGCCGAAGTTTTGCACCGGGATATCAGCGCTGGCAACATTCTCTTCTACAAGACCGAGGACGGTGTTATCAGAGGAATCTTAATTGACTGGGATCTGTGTAAGATTCTCCGGAAGTTGGAAAAGGAGAGTCGGCGGCAAGACTGGCGCACGGTGGGTGATCATTTTATTTTCTCGGTCGCCAAGTCTCATGCCACTCCAGGGGACATGGCAGTTCATGTCGGGACTGCGGCTTGCCAACCCAGCCAAGCCGCACACACTCTCCGACGACCTGGAATCGTCCACGTCCTGACGTACAATCTCGTCCTATATCGCCCCATGGAAAACGACGGCGTTTCTGAAGACGTGCGCACGGTCTTCGAAGGCTACAGTGTTCGCGCAAAAGACAAGGCCATCGTCGGAGGTAAGGGCAAGAAGTCGTTTTTTGGGAGCACCGTTTTTCAAAACAACATGCTCCGCGACGCTCTGCCCGAACCTTGCGCCAACATTGTGCGCGACCTCAGGGATCTTTTTGCGCCCCTTTATCTCGACGAGGCGTTTGTGACTGCAGAGAAGATTGCTGCGGCCCGTCAAGCACTCCAATCATCCGAGGCTTTGCTGAAGATATTTGGAGAATGGCTTGCCAAGGGCGGGTGGCCCACCGACGATGGCTGCGAGCCTGTTGAGATCGATTCTTGGGGGCCGCGAACCAAGCGCACGAGCTCTTACATCTCCGACACTTCGGACACGCCATCGAATACAGGCTCCCACTCCAGTGGCAAGCGGCGCAAGCTTATCCAGTCCAGCCATGGCAATTCCCTGGTTCAATCGCTGACCTCGTTGCCGGAAGGCCACCCCATATAGATGCTCATGCACAATCAATGACGCTCATATCACCTTTGTAGTAAATAGATTTCCCCGCCTTCCGTAACCTTCGCCACGAGCCACGGACTTGGCAAGTTACACGACTCGCGCACCGAGTTCTTTGAACATGTTGTAATAATTCTCATATGTAGACCTATGTATTGTTGCATAGGATTGGTATCGATCGATCGCGTTAGCCAATGATATGGAGATTATAGAAACGAAGCAAGAATTCTAGGCTTCCGGCAGCAGGACGTATTTCTGGAAGGCAACCTTGCGGTAAGCACAGATTGAAAGAAAGCGCTCCGGCCAGAGTCAAGCGCTGGCACGGCCAGCTTATCACGCACGTCATGTAGTCTCCCAGAGGCAGAGTAGACGGTTTCAAACCTTCGCAGGCTCAGGATCATACGTCATGATCAGACGGCGCTTCCTTCACCTTCAGCTTCGTTCTTCGTCGAGTGCGCGACCCTGACCGTCAAATCGACTCCCTGCACACTGCAGATGGCATTATCACCATATACTGAGGAATTTGAGCGTCTTTACTAGCAGACACAAAAGAAACATGAACCAGCCGGCACTCATTTGCCATTTTTGACGCATGGCTCTTCGATCTCCTTGGACCCGGACTCCATTGTCCCGCACGACCACAGCCTCTAGAATTTGTGCCCTTCCCCTTGACTAAAGAGAGTCCGCGCAGGTCTGTCTCTTCATCTTAGCCCAACATGTTCATCTCTTGCCTGAAGGAAGCCGCCGCTGAGAGCACTCCCGTTGAAGTTGAACACGGCCCCTCCGACAACGAACCATTTTCCAAGGACTCGTGGCGGCTCCGAACTTTCCGACGACCTCGAATCCTTCGTCCACGTCCTGACATACAATCTCGTTCTCTATCGCCCCATGGATTATGACCGCATTTCTGAAGACGTACGGACGGTCTTCGAAGGCTACAGCGTTCGCGCAAAAGACAAAGTCATTGTCGGAGGTGGCGGCAAGATTTCGTTTTTCTTAGACGGTACCCTCGCCGACAAGTTATTCCGGGAAGCCCTTCCTGATCCTTGCGCCAAAATTGTGCGGGATCTCAGGGAGCATATTGCTCCCCTTTATCGCGACGAGGAGAAGGTTGGGAAAGAAGTGATCGCTGCGGGCCGTAAAGCAGTTCAATCGTCCGAGGCTTTGCTCAAGATATTCGGAGAATGGCTTGCCAAGGACGGATGGCTCACCGACGATGGGTGCGAGCCTGTTGAAATCGAATCTTGGAACCCGCGAACCAAGCGCACGAGCTCTTACATCTCGGACACTTCGGGCACGCCATCTGATACAGGCTCCCACTCAAGCAAGCGGCGCAAGCTCATCCAGTCCAGCCATGATGGCAATTCCCTGGTTCATTCGCTGCACTCATTGCCGGAAGGCCACCCCATATAGGCCCTTGTTTCGTGGTCCGTTACTGTCCGTAGACTCAGCACTCATTTGCTATTTCTCACTTTTGCGGTAGCGCTACTATCCCGAGTCACATGTACTGTTCCATCTGTATGACGACTATCTGTACATTAGAACCAGCATTATTTAAATCGAATTATATCGATTCGTCATTCTGGTTGGTCCGGGCCGCCGCCCGAATATGCACAGACCGGACCCATTGCATACCGCGACCACCAGCCACATGGACTCTCTTCCCGCTCTCTTCCACCGCGCTCTCAACAATGCATCGAGAGCTGCCAACCTCCCCACAATCGAAGATGAGACTCAAGTATTACGCTTTCTCCTTCCCTCTTTCATACCTTTGCTCACCTCGTACAGGAACTCGTAGCATCTGCCCTCAAGGACATGCGCACCGTCCGCACTCGCGTTGCGGATCTCGCCCTATTCAGCCCCAACGAGTCTCTCGAAGACATCTCCTCGCGCGATCTCGTGTACCTTCTCGTGCCGTTCGCCCTCGCCGAGATCGAGCAGCACACGCGCGCAACCGAGCGCGACGCGCGTCTCACCCACCTCCGCGAAGCTGAGGTGCGTCGCTCCTCCCCACCTACTCACATATCGATGGCTGAGAACTGACTGCCATGCGCATGTAGCAAGCATATGGTCAGTTTGTTGGGGACGTGGAGCTGTATGAGGTCGTCCCGCCGGCGGAGCGCGAGCTATACGGGAAGCGCGCGAAGGGCATCGCCGACGCCGCACGACGGCGCGAGACAAAGATCAAGCAGTATCAACATGAAAAAGATATCCGCGGCAAAATCGAGGTGCGCGCTCTCCTTGCTCTACAATATATACACACTAAACCGCAGAACACAGGCCCTCGCCAAGCGCCGGCACATCCTGTCTTCCCCGAACACGTCCCCTACCGACTTCGACCTCATCGCATCTCTTCTCCCGGTGGCATCCGCTCCTCAGGATGAGGATGAGGACGCGGAGACGGAGGATCTCATGCGCGACGCGACGCTGCTTCTCCTCCGGCTAACATACGCGCAGGCGCAGGCGCAGATCGACAGCCTCGCTGACGAGCTCATGCTGCTACGGACGGCGCCCCCGCCCGCCCCAGCGCCGCCTCCCGGCGAGCAGCGCGGCGTGGAGGACGGCGATACGTGGCGCCTCGACGCGCCGCCGCCCTCCGCGTTGCTCGACCCGTCTGGCAAGGTGCGTGTATGAGGTCCTCTTGCGAGCGATTTATCAACGCACTGTAGCCCCTGCGCCCGTTCACCATCCTCCCGTCGAACGCGGCGGACCGTGCTCGCGTGCAGGCGCAGGTGTTCCAGGCAGGCCACAGGCTGCCGACCATGTCGATCGACGAGTACCTCGCCATCGAGCAGCAGCGCGGGAACGTCATTACCGGCGGCGGGTACGTGTCTGGCATACTGCATCTCCGAAGGATGTTAATTCTGCGACTTTAGCCCGCAGTCCGAAGCGCAGCCAACATCCTCGGAGCAACTCGCACTTGATGCGGAGGAGGATGGCACGGCGTTCGGCGAGGCGAAAGAGGAGGAAAGAAGGCAGAAGGACGAGAACTGGGCACGCTATACGGACGTCAATCCGCGAGGCGCGGGCAACACGATGAACCGCGGGTAGCCGGACGGACGGAGAGAAGAGAAGAGAAGAAGATGTTGACAGTGCTGTATGATGAATAACGAATGCTTACCAGATATAACGCACGGTGTAATAAGCTGTGCGCCATCGCTGCGGCGCGAGGGAGTGGACAGGCTCGGAAGGCGGACCACAGTGTCATGTATGGTATAGAACACAAGTGGAGTGTACAAAACACCAGGCTAACAGCACTGGGATGCCTGCGGCACGTCGTTTGCTGGTGGCGAAGTAACGTCGATTTCTGGCGAAAAACATCAGACCAACATGAAGACATGCTGCAGGACAGTTACGTACTGGCATTCGCCGCCTCTGTGGGCTGCGCCTCCTTCTCCATCCCGGGCAGCGACATGGCAATCTTCTTGAAGAGGCTCTTGACGTTGTGCCCTGCCTTTGCAGAAGTCTCCATGAACATAATATTGAGCTGCTGGGACTTGGCCGTCGCCTCCTCGAGCGTGACTTGCCTACGCGCCGGGCGTAACGAGAATTTCGATTAATCAGCTCAGTATCAGTGCTGCGCGTTGGGCAGGTACGCACCGCTTATCTGAGAGGTCGGCCTTGTTCCCAACGAGCACGACCATTACATCGGTCCCTCGCTCAGACCGCACGTCGTCTATCCACTTCGACGTCGACAAGAAGGACTGGCGGTCTGCGGGGCATATGGGTCCCATGTACATCTTGTAACGAGCTGTGGACGCACTTGTGATATCGAATACAACAATCGCAACTGTGGAGTCGCGGATGTATGAAGGGATGAGCGAGCGGAAACGTTCCTAATCGGAGAAGCAGTGAGCAGGCGTAGAGGTCGGGGCAGGACGGTGCGCACCTGGCCGGCGGTATCCCACAGTTGCAGCCGCACTGTCCGGTCATCAAGGTAGAGTGTCTTGCTCAGAAAGTCGATGCCAATCGTCGCCTGGTACGTGTTGTCGAACGTATCGTACATGAACCTGCACGCACAGCGCTCGTCAATTGACCGCGCAGCGATGTAGACGCCGACATACCGTGTGATAAGACTCGTCTTGCCCACGCTCTGGTCACCGAGCAGCACAATCTTCGTGCGTTTGAGCGTACCGGACGAGAGGTCCGTTGTGGGGGAAGTCGGTGTGGCCATGTCTTGCGAAGGCGTCAATCTGGGCGACAGTCGATAGAAATGTGGAGCGATGGATGCTGCAAAGAAGCGCAAATGTACAGAAAAGACCGGGACAGAGGACGTAGGACGCTCCGGGCGGTGAATAGAGAGCAAGTCACGGTCGGAAGGGGATGTGCAGCGGTGTCAGCGCAGGTTCAGGGCACGGCGGCCCGGCCCGCCTCCGTGCCTGTATGAGGTTGGTGTGGGATGAAAACTGGTCCGGGATATGTTTTCTGTCTTTTTCTAGTCTCAGAGAAAAGAGCTTTGGTCCCAATTGTTTCGGCGTCGCCGCGTGCCCGACCCTTACTCCCGGCGGACGGTTTCGACACAGTGTTTCTACAACTTCATCTTTCGCTTCACGTCTGGCATCGGACATCGCATACAAGCACTTTGGAAAGCTTAGAGTCCCTGCCAATTCGTTCGTGGAACCCAGGGCCACAGCTATCTAGCGCCCACAAACAACTCGTGAACAAAGTCCATGTGCTTTGCACGCCACGACTAGGGTGACTAGCTGCTCTGTCAGGAGCCACAGAACTCTCTACATTCGCTATAAGGGCCGCGAGGGTTCTTCCCGTTTCCCTATCACTCCCCGCAATGAAGCTCGCGGATAAGCTCAGTACGGCACACACACCGTTCTACACATTTGAGTTCTTCCCACCACGGACAGACCAGGTATGTAAGTTTATGACCCGTCTCGATCCGTCTCGACCCCGTCCCGATCCCCGGTTCCGTACGTGCCAATACTCATCTCGTACTCCGACAGGGCTTCAGCAACTTGCTCGCCCGCATATCGCGTTTGGCCGAGCTCAAGCCGCTCGCGATCAGCGTGACATGGGGCGCCGGCGGCTCGACGAAGGAGCGCACGCTCGAGCTTGCCGCTCTGACACAGAAGGAGTACGAGATCGACACGATCATGCATTTGACCTGCACGAACATGGAGAAGGGGATGGTGGATGAGGCGCTGCGGGTACGTCGTCTGCTTGCCTGCGCTGTAGGCGCGTCTGACATGATACAATGAGCGCAGGCCGCAAAGGCGATCGGCATTCAGAACATCATGGCGCTGCGGGGAGGTCAGCGTGTTAGGTTGAGATCAACAGAATTCGTCGCTGATGGGCGTGCGTAGACCCGCCGAGGGGAGAGGAATATTGGATCCCAACCGATCCACGGTTTGCACATGCAGCGGACCTCGTTTCCTACATCCGCTCGCACCCCGAATTCTCGGATGCATTCTCCATCGGCGTGGCAGGTCATCTCGGCTGTCTGGCCAAACCCTGTCCGTGCTAACCCCACTGGTTAGGCTATCCCGACGGGCACGCAGACAAAGCTCTATCCGAGGAGGATGAGTTTCGCAATTTGAAAGCGAAGGTAGATGCAGGCGCTGATTTCATTGTGACCCAACTCTTTTACGATGTCGATAATTTCTTGTCGTGGGTGAAGAGAGTCAGGGCTACCGGTCAGTGCAGTCACGAGGATGAGGCCTGTACGTGCTCAAGCGCATCTAGGTATCACGGTGCCCATAATCCCGGGTGTCATGCCCCTGCAAACATATGCATCGTTCCTCCGTCTCACAAAGCTCTGCGGTACGAACATACCGGCGGCGCTACAAGCAGAGCTTGAGCCGATAAGGTCTGTTTATGCTCTTACATTGCTTCGGGCTCACTGATTAACATGATTACAGCACGACGACCAGAAAATCAAGGACTTTGGCGTCACGCTGGCTGTCAGTATGATCAAACGACTTGAGGAGGGCGGCATCCGTGGCTTCCACTTCTGCACGCTCAACCTCGAGAAGAGCGTCCAACGCACGCTCGAGCTCCTCCAGTGGGCTCCGCGATATCTGAAACCTCAGAACAAACTGATCGCAGTACGTGCAGTCATATAACTCCATATCATCTCTGACTTACATTCGCGCAGGACACCCCGGACGACGTCGTGCATCCGCTCAGCACTGACCATCCTGATTTTGTTGTGACGCCTGCAAATGCGGCAAGCACTGCGAGCAACGGGCTCGTTGGCCACTTGGCTGGAGGTGAAGGTGACATTGGCAAAGGCGAAGCCAACAATGCCGCTACCTGGGACGAATTTCCCAATGGACGCTTTGGAGACGTCAACAGTCCTGCATTTGGCAGCCAAGACATGTGGGGAGGCTTCAGCCGTCTCGTGCGTACGATCTCCTAGCAGATAACTCGGTAGCTCATGCTTCTCGCAGAACACCGCCGCTACCGAATGGGCTCGCCCGCAAACGCACGCGGACGTTACTGCAATTTGCCTGCGCTTCCTCGCGTCCGCCGCGCCTTCGTGGCCGTTCTCCCCGGCGCCGCTCTCGCTCGAGTCGCAGCTCATCCTCCCGCACCTGCAGCGCCTCGCGCGCGCAGGCTGGTGGCCCGTCGGCTCGCAGCCCGCCGTCGACGGCGCGGACTCCGCGGACCCCGTCGTGGGCTGGGGCCCTGCGGGCGGGTATGTCTACCAGAAGCCGTTCGTCGAGTTCTTTGTGGGCGAGGACGTCGTGCGCAGGCTCGAGGCGCGGGTCCGTGCGCAGGGCAATGGCCTGGTGAATGTGCTCGCAGGGAACAATGCGGTACGTTGCGGCTTGTTGGGCTTCAGGCGTGTGGACTGGCGCTCATGAGCTATTACGGTATAGGGAGAGCTGCGGACGAACGTTCAGGAAGGCGAGAGGAACGCGGTGACATGGGGCGTATTCCCGGGGCAAGAGATCGTGCAGTCCACGATCATAGAGCAGGAGTCGTTCCTCACGTGGAAGGTATGTTCTTTCCTGCATATGTCTGTATTGTATTGTTAATCTCGCCGAAGGACGAGGCATTCTCGATATGGACGGACTGGGCCTCCCTGTTCCCTCCAGAGTCACCGGAGCGGAAGTTGCTGGAAGACATCCGCAATACGCAATGGCTGGTCAACGTCACACACCACAACTTCAAGGATCCAGAGGCGTTGTGGGATTTTTTGTCCGAGGATCTAGGCGATAATAAGGCTTTGGATGCATGATGAAAGTTCGGCGCGTACCGTAGGGTACATTTTACAGTAAGCTAAAAATAACATGAAGTGCTGGGCAGATGGCGAGCTCATTGAGGGTCCAAACACGGCCCGGCTGGGACGCCGCTCAAGAGTACTGCGCGAAGCTGAGCATCTGCGCTTTAGTTCCACCCGCTTGCCTAGCGGAGAGAATTCTAGGATAGAACAAGCTGGTAGTACAGTACTATATCTGTCGCGGTCGCTGAAGGCAAGAGACTGATAAATAGGCGACGATCGGCCCGATCGGCCCGTTGACCAGTGGTGCCTGGGCGAGCACACTGTCAGTTGGCAAGGTCAACCATGTCGGCGGGGCCCGTCGCCCCCTCAGGTTCAACTAGTTCCAATTGCGCGCAATACTGAAAGGACGATAGCTGAAATCTATTGCAGTGAGTGTACCATCTACTCTGACGTCCATCCTGAAGTGGTTGGGAACAGCGAGTGGCAGTGTCTTCGGTGACTTGGAAAAGTTGTTAACATCGATGTCCGCCACTCTTGCTCCTCCATCGCGCTGGTGAAGCACCTCGTATATCTTTGGAAAACCCTATCGGTGCAGCTCAGGCTCGTTGATAGTATCGTGGATTAGAGCATTACCTGGCTATTTCGACGCACGTATGCTCCTGGTGGGCCGTTTGCTCGCTTGACCTATGTCGTGCGTAAAGCTTGCCAGCTGGGGAGACAGCGTACGTCACTCAGAAAAGGCTAGCAGATGGTGCCGTCACCAGCTGTCTGCGCGCTCTGAATATCTTACCTTTAGCAATCTTTTCAATCCGAAAGAGTTGTGGCAGGTATTCGTTGGGGACGTGTATACAAGTAGCCCCGGGCAGTACGTAGGTCTACATTCTCCCTCATCTTCAGGGCTCACTTCCCACGTCCCTCTCAAGTAGTATTCCATGGCTGCCTATATAGCCTCTGTATAGGCAGTGAGCTCAAGCATCGAACAGTGCCATGTCGCGTACCGATCATGCGTTTAGCACTAATCACGACGTTGCTATCGAGGATAGGATTGACGTCGGTTTGTTCATTATCTGTCATGTCAACGTCAATAAACTTGACCTGAATCTTTCTAAGGCTCAGACTGTGGCCACACGTACCGACCCGTTTGACGCTCTGAGGTATCGCCAGCACAAGGCCGACGAGACCGACGAAGACAAGAAGGGTGCGAGTGAACATGGTGTGAGCTGCTGCGGTTTGGTGCGATGTGTTATGGATGGGTGTTGACGGGTGAGTCTCCCGCTTTTATATGGATGGGTGGCGGTCGCCCCCACCTACAGTCTAGCTTCTCCGATACATCAACGCTCGGACCCGGCTGCTGTCATCCTCGGCCTAGCCTCTGTCGCAACACCCCGGTGAGAATAAATCAGTTAGTTCCTTCGGGCTCCTTGGGCTCATGCCATCCCACGGTCCGAATCTTTTAGCAGGGGCTCCCTTCTGTATCGCAGGTTTCTGATGATCAGTAAGCGTACTGGCCATCGATGAGCTTCATCGAAACGAAAAATTGCACGGCGCATTAGCTCCATGATCAGGTCAAGCAGCGCCGGCGCCGGAAATTCTTCAATAACCGCTCTCCTCACTCTGGGGCGATCGCCACCGTTGCTGTAGACTGCAATGACTCGCTCCCGCATCCTGTACAGATTCTCCTTCACTCAGGTCGCTTTCTGCGGCCTTCTCCTCGTCAATATAGCCCTTCTCGTTGGCACGATGGTGAAGACATTCTCGCAGGCACCTCCCGCTACTTATAGTAAGTGCCACAAGTTTGTCGCCTATTGGATATTTTGACGAACACTTGTTTTTCACAGCCTACCTGGGCAGAGATGTCCCTCTCGAAATGCCAATTGGTCGCATTCCGGACGTCGAAATGACATTCCACGAGTCGATACGCTTCACTCTGGCCGATAATTCAAGCCACGACAACTGGGACACCCTTTTCAACAGGCAGAGGGGACTTGGTTTCAGCCATCTCGGCCCTTACCACTTTCGCTATATTACCGCAGCGTATCATTCCCTCCACTGCATATACAGCATGCAGGTGGACTTCGACAAACCCGACCACGCCAACAATCCAAGCCATCACTTCATTCACTGCCTCATGTACCTCCGCCAAATCTTTCTTTGCTCGGCCGACGCGACATTGGAAGAAGGAGACTTCATGTTGAAGAATATCACGACAGACCGCATGGGAGTGACGCGGCAATGTCGGGATTGGACAACGGTCTCCCGCTGGGTTGACGCGAACATAAAGGAATGGATGGAGTACAATGGCATTACGTGGACTGAACCAGTACGCCACAAACCTCATACTCAATGCTCACATCATAACCAGTTTCCCAGAGCTCGAACCAACCATCCACATGAGACGTCTGACTGTACAGAGCTCCGGAATCATGGCTACGGTCAAGTGATCTTCTTACAGCCAATTTCTTGGAACAACAAAAATATGTAAGAAAATTCGAAGACATGCGCGCCGAGTGGCGACATCACGGCACGATTGTGTGATGACTTGAATCAGCTTCCAGGTTCTCGAACACGAGTATCGTGGAACGAACTTGCGTATCCACAGTGCGTGCCGTAGCCCTGGCGCTGATTCAAAGTGGGGTACACCGTGTGAGACCAGGGGCAGGCTTAGCTCTATTAACTACCGAAGTATTTGGCTTTCTCCCGCCAGTTCATATCCCTGCATGAAGATGCAGCCATCTCTCAATTGCAGAAAAACTGCCATCCTCAGAGCCCCTACATTGATCGCACTCATCATGCTTGTCGCTGGCCTGTCCATACCCCTTGGTGCATATCGCTGGATTGGTACAGCCTTATCCTCCTCCAGTACGTCCCACTAGTACTGTCATTATCCATGCTATGGGCGAACTCTCACAAATATCACACAGAGCCTCTCTTGGCGTGGTCGGTGCCTCCACAGGAGCACGTAGCGCTAAGAGTCATTCCATCCTCTTCGCACTACAGCATGGGTGCCGAAGGCTGGGATAAACTACTCCCGCCGAACGGGCACGTCGTCCACACCGTAGACGCAGATGGCTTCAAAACGACACACACCGTCGCTATGTTCCATCAGCTTCGTTGTCTCGAAATCATCCATCGAGCTTATGTCGACGAGGGCAGCCATCGCACGCAGTTGCAGGTCGCGTCCTGTCTGAACTATCTTCGGCAGACATTGTTGTGCCATATGGATACCCGTAACGAGCCGCAGGGGTCGGTATTTACCAACAACGGGTTCGACACGCTGTGTCATGATTGGGAGGGGGTATTCAGAGAGGCCGAGAGGAATTCATTGGTGTTCGCTGCCGAATTTGCATAGTAGCAGTCAATCGCGAGTTCCTCTGTACACATATCGTATTCGTGTCGCTGGTACGTACATGCTAGCATCGCACGGCGGAGCGCACGCACACCTCATTTTGGACAGCGATCCCTCGTCCGAAAATTTCTGATCGGCAGTTCCAGCTTCTGACACCCAGACCTCGGCGACACCCGTAGTATCCGTAACCCGAGGATGCACTAGCTTCGTTCAGGAGGATCATGATCGCTGTTCCGAACATTACCTCAGTCCGGACAGCGGCCTTCGACTATCGGCGCTGAGAACGAGGCACGGGCGTCGAATGGCAGAGTGCCTTGCCTTCGATTGAACGCCGAGGCACCCCATGCCAGTGCGCGTTGTCTCATGGGAAGGCATCAGACATAAGAATGGCTGACTTCTATGCGTCGAGAACAGCCTCCGATACAGACTCTACGCCCTTTACCACTGGACCGGCAAGTGACCATGTCAAGTTCAACCACGTCCTTCGGTCCTGTAGGGGAGACGCACGATGAGATTTTTCTCGAGAAGACGTTCATGGCAAGCGGATATCTCACCGGAGTGGGGTTTGGTGCGATGATTGCATGATTGATACAGCCTATGATGCTCACATCGCCCAGGCATCCAACTCGTCCTCTATTGCGCATGTGTCGACGTGCTGTGGCGTCAGAAGCCGCGAAAACGCTCAAACATGTTCCTAATCGCGTACATCAGTGTGCTGTGCGCCATGAACACCATATGGACGGGAACATCAGCGTATGGGTTACAGCTCACCTATATCGACAACCGCAATTATCCGGGAGGCCCTTTCGGCTTTCTGCTCGTCGAGTTTTCCTTACCCGTGAACGTGCTGTCGTTGGCGTCGTATATCGTCGGCAATGTCCTGGCCGATGCTCTGATGGTGAGTGACCATTTTGCTCTATAAGTTTTAGCACTTAGACCCTTTTTTTAGGTCTGGAGATGCTGGGTGATATGGTCAGCCTCGGTCGGGAGAAGGGCTCATCTCGTCATGGTCATCCCAATCCTCGCACTGCTTGGATCCCTCGGTACGCAGTCATAAGTTCGAAAGATGGCAACAACTGACTCATCGTATCGCAGCAATGGGGATTATCTACGCCATCGAAACCGCATCTCCGGCGGGATTTTTCAGCAGGATCACCGTTAACTTTGGGATCGTTTTCTTCGCACTGTCCATGTCCCTGAACTTGCTCCTGACGGTCATGATTGTTTGCCGCCTCTGGATGGATCAGAAACGCAGTCTCGGAGTGCTGGGCGTAACAGTTGGGAGACGCTACACGTCCTTGATGACCGTGTTCATCGAGTCGGCTGCGCTATATGCCGTTAGCTCCCTCCTGCTGCTCGTGACCTACTCCGTTGGAAACCCAATTAACCAGATATTCTTGGGATTGAGCCCTGCTGTTCAGGTAAGACTGGACGTGCGAATGGGCGTAATTTAACTGATCATTGGGCATTTCTAGGTGACTGCCAATTATCTGATCGTATATCGCATCGCACAAGGACGGGCCTGGAGTACGAGCACGCTCACGATGGTCGACCACGCTGCCATGGGAAGATCAGATATTGAGCCATCGGTGGTGATGGACTATGACAAGGAGGAAAGGATGGCATAGGATCGAAGCCGGCTGCAGTCCCAGGGAGGGCCTGCGACTCGATAGAGGTCGATGCAGATGGGCGTGATCAACCAAAATTTACGGCGCTGTACAAAGTTACGACTTACGACAAGGAATCCATGCTGGAGAACGACATATCTTACGGCCTTGAGAGAAAAAAAAACTCCTCGCCTTCTTGAAGAGACGGCATTGTGCGAAGAATTGCGGCGGGCGTCACTGCCGCCTGCGTGCAGTGCGTAGAGATGCCTCAGTGGCGGAGTTCAACTTCAGTTCCCGGTCGGAGTCCGCCAGGCCGGGGTTTCCCGAAACTCAGGAACTCCACCCGTTACTGTGCCGTCACTCGCCACCCGCAGAGCAAGCAAAGCCAGCTCGCAGTAGCTCGCAGTGCAATGCCGAACTCTTCTGATACTGCTGAGGGCGCTTCTTGCTTGGTTCTTTCCGCCGCGCTCTCTGCCAACCTACTGGTACTACTAAGGTACTAAGGGCGATGCGACCGCAAACGGCCGTTCTACGGCTTCTCGACGTATCAAACCAAACTCAATGCACCAGTGTGGCGTTGCAATATCGTTCGGTATAAGATGTGCCCTGTCCAACTACGTGACCTTGTCTTTTCGTCACCTCCTCACTACATCTGGTTTTGCTATGTCTCTTTCAGCATACTATGGTCCAACCGGGGAGAACGCCGAGGATATCTTTCTCGAAAAGACATTCATGGCAAGTGGATATCTGACTGCCCTTGGTTATGGTATGCCTCATACCCGTCACCATGATACCATCTCATCTTCTGACTTATCAGGGGTGCAACTCGTCCTTTATTGCGGCTGCGTAAAGCGTCTCTGGCGTCGCCGGGAAGGCCATCTTATCTCACTATTTCTCATTGGATACATATCCGTCCTTTGCGCTATGAATACGATTTGGACAGGAACGTCAGCCTATGGACTTCAGTTGACGTTCATCGACAATCGCAACTATCCTGGAGGGCCATTCGGTTTTCTGCAAGTGGAATTCTCCCTCCCGGTCAACGTCCTATCTCTGGCTTCGTACATAATCGGAAATGTGCTTGCCGACGCGCTCCTGGTGGGTTCATCAGTGCGCTTGTCCTCACACTCGTACTGAAGTTCTCCTTTGGTTTTATCTAGATCTGGCGCTGCCGCGTGATATGGGTTGCCTGCCTGGGCCGGCAGGCTGACTTGGTCATGGTCATCCCATGCCTCACCCTACTGGCATCCCTCGGTGGGTCTCTCAAGCGTCACTGCGATATGCCCCGTTCACCAATTCCACTAGCGATGGGTATTATCTATGCCATTGACACCGCGTCTCCGGCGGGATTCTTTGCGAAGATTACTGTCAATTCAGGGACAGTGTTCTTCGCTATCTCCCTGTCGCTCAATATCCTTGTCACCTTGATGATCGTTTTTCGAATCTGGGCGTTTCAGCGCAAGAGCCGAGCTATCCTGGGCCCGGATTATCAAAACCAATACACCTCCATATCCACTATGTTCATCGAATCGGCGGCTGTGTATGCATTCAGCTCCATCCTTTTGTTGACAACGTACTCCATTGGGAACCCGATCAATCAAATATTCTTAGGACTCAGCCCCGCCATCCAGGTGACTTATATCTTCATCAGACTGTGCTCTCTTGCTGATAGTCACACCAGACGATTGCAAACTACCTCATCATATACCGCGTGGCCGAGGGGCGGGCATGGAGCTCGAGGACATTTTCAACCCACGCCACTGAACCTGGTCCACCGGTCTTTCGGATCGCGGCGGAGTCCAACTCCTCCACTGCGGACATTGGTGCTATCGAGATGAACAAGGTGGCCGTGAGCACTAGTAGCAATTTGGACCTTCGTTTCGCCACTTCGTCTCTTGCCGATGCCGATGCTTCCCTCTAGTTCATATTGTCGTGTACTTGTTTCCAGTCTCTTGTTACCTTTCATTGGGTCTCCTCGTACGATCAACAAATTCTCGAGCTGGTTAGGACCATCTCGCACTCAGTGGTGGAGAGCAGCCTCTGCCCGATACGCGGGAGCGGCCTTGGGGCTCATCCAAGCCAACAGACAGGGTATATGCGGGCTGCTTCTCATATCATTGCACGACACATGGGTCCACAAATTACACGCGCTGCCCACTACAAACCCGCCAATCACATAGTGCGATCCCTCTCTTTGTATGTGAAGGAGTGGATTGCGGTGTGCTCTCGAGGCTCGCGCGGCACGCCTGCACCAGGGCTGGCGCGTTTCGGGCGGCCGCGAAAGGTTTTGCTCGCAAGGTCTCTGGATGCAAGGGCTACCACACAAAAAGCGCCACTGCCCGGGATATATCAGCCCCGAGGTCTGCCAGGGCAGTGAATGCATGCATTGGTTGGTGATGCGCACGTAATGAAGCCCGTCTCTCGATCGAATGGAGTTGCCCTGAGGAGCCCTGAGGCTGGAGTTTGTGTGGCAGTCGAATGAGCGGCGTAGTAGCGATGTTGAGCGCTGGAATGAAAAATGCTGTCATTTGTAGAGCGGCTCCTCACATAAGTCTCCGGCGTCCGCTGATCGTGCCCATCTTACAGAACGCCCGCGGATATAATAAGAAACTGTTCATTATTCGTGGAGAAGCGTCGATCTGGATGGGCTTGTCGGGTCACTCGATGGCTATCATTAATAGCGCGCTCACCAGCATTCCGAGGAGAGCGCGCGATGCCCGGTGGCTGAAGGCGTGAGCATCGATATAGAGTTCTCTACCATGCACTAGAACATCAGTGCTGTCCATTGTGGAGATACGTACTCCATTGCGTACATCTCAGCCTTCCTTAAGCGTGGCGCGCGATGGCGATATACTCAGAACGAGCGCCAGATACTTCAGTCTGAGAAGAATCCTGATCTGTGCCGGACGTCCTGTATTAAGATCAGAGTCGACACGATGATATGGTCAGAAGCATACGTACATGGGTGGCGGTAGGGGAAAAAATCAGATAGAAGTCGCCCTAGCTGGAAAGAACAGTTTGTTCGCACTTACCCGAGCGCGCAATCCAGCGCCGGCCAGCGTTCCTCCACTTACGCCTACAGCACAATGAACCGGCCGACCATCTACGGCACGATACGAGAGGATGGGGCCAGGAAAAGGCCCGGCGACTGACGTGTGCTTCACGGTTGTGCAGGGCGACGTCGGCATCATCCATAACACAGGCTGTGCGAGAAGGACGCAGAAGGCAGAAATCAAGGACTGGACATGAAGCAAACCATTGATGGTACCCGGGCCTCCGCCTCGCGGGGCTGATGCTGCCGAGCACGAGCATGAGTTCACCTCCGAAAAGCCGGGGAAGCACGTACTACCGCAGTATCATGCCCCCCACACGCTCGGTCCCCGGCGAGTCTGCGGCGCACAAGCGGCGTCAACGTGCGTACACCCATTCACTGCGCCCCATTCCGTATCTTCATCCAGCGGTGCGACTCTTCATAGTAGCCTTATGGCACCGGCTCGCGAAAGCCTGTGCCCGACGAGGTCCGACGCGATCGGTGCGTGCAGAATGCGCGCCTGGGACGAGACTGGTTGCCCCGGCACTTCTCCTACAAGCACCACCTGTGGGAGATTCAGTCTGAGACAATGCATCGCACATGTTGCCGGTCTGCAATGGTACTGAGCACTCACGCAGAACTTGCGCAGAACTCGGAATCGCCGCCAAGCACTAGTGGCAAGTTGCTAATCGTCCCGACCAACTTCGCGGAACATTACACAGTAGCCCAGCGCACCAGGAAGTGCCACATACTACAAGATGGGAGTAGAACGAGGATTCCGGAAGAATACTTGGATGGCACTCTGAGCATGAGTGCCGCGGCAATTCCAACGGCCGGCAGCGGCCGGCTTGTCGGCTTCTTGTCGCCTGGGCCTCCAGCTCCCGCCGCCAACGATTCAGTCCGACAGTCAACGTTCAGAGTATCATCGTGGTCCTGGATGCATCCTTGTGCCGTACACCCTTCCCTCCAACTCGTTCCATACGCCAGTCTGGCATGAGCACACCCGAAATACCAATGTCTCATTCTATCAATCTTTGACCTGTGCACGGTTTGCAACCTGCTTTGCCCAGCTGTCCCCAGCCGCACGCGACGCCCTCCCCCCAACCTCATGTTTCTTTCTATTTGAACGGCTTGGCCAAGCTACTTTGTAGCGTGTTGCTGGAGGTAGACGGCTTCGTGCAGGATGTGAGCGTAATTCCTACGTTGCATGCTAAGTGACTCACCTGGGATCTCACTTTGTTTGTCCTGCCACCACTCGATCTCTGTCTCGTCCCCCGCGGAATCCAGAAGGAATGCATGCAAGGAGTCCATTGGACAGGTAAAGATGTACTCCCACTTGGTACCAAACTCCACGTTGATTGAAGCAAGTTTCCGCCCTAACGCAGGTCGTGTGCGAAACGTTAGGCACGTTGCATCGATGACAGTCTGTCGAGTTCTGCCGGCCGATGTCTCATTGATGGTGTATATATCGATGACGTTGGGGCCTTGACCAAGTCGGGCTTGTGTCGCGTTGGGGAGCGCACTGTTCTCTTGACGAGTGGGCATGGATAAGGTGAGAGTACACGACTCCATCCCCCAGTCCAATGCACGGTACTGAAGAACCGTTGATATCTATCAGATCTATGTCATTAACTGCGTAGCGATCGATGCACCAGGTGCACTTACTTTGGGCGTGATGAGGACCCGGTCTGACCTCACTCCAGGCCGCGTTTCCCTGCGGGTCTCATGACTGTTATACAGAGACTCGGCTGGTCTTCCTTCGTCGATCTGCGTCACGAGGAAAGGGAAGGTGTCTATGGAGATCGGAGTTGGAGGCGTCGTCCTGATGACTCCGTCAAGTCCCGGAAATTGACTGGGGCGGCGGAGGACGGGCTGTTTGGTGAGCGTCACCAGCTCTATAACACGGACGACCGTGGCATTGAGGAATGAACACAGGAAGCAAAGGGCGGTAGCGTAGAGCACGATGGAAGATGGCACGGATCGGTGTGGGATTGGAGCGTTGTCAGTGTCGCTGTCCCCTTCGAGGGAGGGAAGGGGATCGTAAGTATACCCTCGCCGTTTGACTCCGGAGAAGAGTTGCATGGTTGTCCATTTCACGATAGAAGGCAGGTGCACTCTTGAGTATAAAACTGACGTATGATTTTGTGATGAATTTTGCGCTTTAGGCCAGTTCCTCGGGGGCGGGGTTCGAGCCCTTGGAATCCATTGTTCTGGTGACCATGCCCGCGAAGCGATCGCTCGTGGTCGTCTTCCATGATGCTGGATGTCGCCGGTCGTAATACATGGGTTCTCAGATTCGTGCCCGAGGTGAGTCCCTACTGTAGAAGCCTCATTTTCGCATCTTGCCGTATCACAGCGTCTGATACAGTGATGCAGAAATCTCGATGCGCCCTGAGTGCCTTCCTCCCTACACGGATTATTTAATGATCTCGTACTCGCGGCGCCTTCCGCTGTGTCGGTAAAGTCGGCGTGCATTCCCTTGGACGGAAGGCGCAGCCGTCAACCACGCGCGCATATATATATCGTAATACGCGTACGCCGGTGACATCCTCTGTGGTCGAAGATTCCATGATACGGACGCTATTGTCCGGCATTCTGGTTTGAGTTCGGCAGCGGCGCTTAGGTTGTCAGCGATCGCGGCACGTCTCGAGCTCAGCGCGCGCAACCCGGTCGCCGGTGGTCTTCTGGCCCAGTGTCTGACAAGGCAGGGAGCCCGGGCAGACAGATCCGGCACACATTTCCAGGCTGGCGCCGGTGCACGTAAGCTCGAATAAGAAGTCTCAGGCTGAGGGAGGAGGCCGCCGCAGAGGATGGACTGCATCGTTGGACGCATTGAACGTGTTTCGCAGGCAGAATGTGAAGAGCATGACGTGCAACTCTATACCGGTTGCGCCCACAAGAGAATCACTACATTACAAGTTTGAGACGATGCGGAACTTGCTCGTTCCGGAAGTCGACGATACAGCTATCCAAGGTCCAATCGACACGATTATGCAACCGATTCATCATCTGGTGCTTGATAGTAGTAAGAAGCTTATGTCGATGAAGGGAATTGGAATACCGTGATGGCTTGTGTGTGAAGTTAGCGTGCATCTACCTTGCGCGCACAACACGAAGAGCGTACCGGGGTTTGGACTGTCATGATCTTGGAACCATTGAACGTGGTCACCAGCCCGTGCGCCGCTGAGTTCAAAAGTGGGCAGGGAGTCCCACTCACAGTGGAAGGGATAAGTGAAGTTGGTCCCACGTGCAATCGCAAGCCTGCCGATTTTGCGCACGCGAGGAGGGCGATTCGACCACGACAGCATAGGCGCAGAAATGGGGCGATGCGACTTGAGCTCCCATATGTCCACCGTGGCGTCACTTCCGAGTGTCAAGTGAGGATACGCGCTGGCATTCACAGGAGGATCTGCAGGAACTGTCAAGGACAGAACACAGTTCTCCATGTGATAGTCGATTGCCCGAAATTCGACGATTGTCGATATCTGTCGGGCAGGGAGATTAGAAAAGGAGGCATGACGCCTGTGTTAGACGGACCTCGCTGGTGACCTTGAACTCCTTGTCTGTAGGCGCCACTCGTCCGTCGGCTAAGACATACTTGGCCGCTTCATCGCTGTAGGCCTGCTTTGGATGAGCTCGGCTGACTTGCGACAGCAGATTGGGGTAGATGACAAAAGGAGGAGAATGGGGTGGACGTGTCACGCGCTCGAGACCAATGAAGGGGTTGGGCCGCCGTAGCTTGCCCAGATCCTCATAGCGGATGATCACCGGTGGCCTGACGGATATAAACGCAACGATGTTGAGCACCGAAAAGACGACGCATGCGACACAAGAGAGCCATGGGATATGTCGAAGGGAAGTAGTATTCGGTTCTAAGCAGAATATTTTAGTAAGACAACAGTGGCGAGACATACGGTCGAGAGCATACCTGATCTATTTGCAGTGGAAGTGCCGCGGTTCTGAGAGGTGCCGGTGACGACCTCAGACAAGGCTGTCATTGGGACACCTTCATAGCAGGCAAGGACTGTGTCGGCGGATGTCATTGCGCTCGAGTTGAGGCCGCCGTGAGGGAGAATAGACGAATGTACTTGAAGGCTGCACCCGACTGCCCAGCGCGGCTGGGCTGGCAGTCGTGCATCATGCGCCGGTTGCCGTGAACTTGGTACGGAATGATGATGCTGTCATGCGTTGCCCAGAAAAAAGTACAACACTAGATGAGCGCTGCTGGACGGTCAAACTCAGACGGATCCGCAGCACGACCGAAAAGTCTGGCCGTGTCAGTGATGGCAGCAACGTCGGACGTTCGCAAGACTGGGCGGTGACAAAGCCAAAGTGTCGGATTCACGTCACACGGGCAAATGCCGACCGGACGAGAACTCCGCTCGGGCGGCTCGGCGGCATCTGAAGGGCTGTTCTCCGCTTCCTGAGCGCCCGTCATCATGATACCGTGTGCTCTCCTGACCTTCGCATGGGATCGCCTGGGATGGGAAGGTTCTCCTTCGTCCGGGGCGTCGCGGTGCATGAGGCGCCGTCCATTCCCATTTCTGCCGCCGCGTTCATAAAGGTTTGAGGGTAGTGTGGCTCTTGTGCATCGCTCTCCTAACGACTGATATTGTACAGTATGCCGACTAGTCGCCTAGCACCCTATGGCACATGGGCCTCTCCTATCACCGCCGTGGCCGTGGCCGCACAGGTTTGTGTCATGGTCGTACTCGCGACGATAAACTAACGCATCACAGAGTCTATCTGCTGGCATCGAAGACGTGTTTCTCGACGCTGTGACGTCCAAGATATTCTTTGCTCAGAAAAGACCCGCGGAAGGTATGTACTTTCATCGAACAGGCATGCCTTTTCTGAACGCCAGCAGATGGCAGGTCCGCAATTGTGGATGCATCCTCGGGAAAGGACCTCCTTGACCAGTCATGGGATGCGCGAACGTTGGTTCACGAGTACGGCGGCGCTGCGGCCGTAGTGCACGGGGATGTCCTCTACTTTTCGCACGTCAAAGATGGGCGCGTCTATCGATGGGAGAAAGGCTCAGCTCCTGTTCCAGTTACACCTGGTGAGTGCGCTTGTTCCTTGCTTACAGTGGCAGAGCTTAACCTCGAATGCAGCCAGTTCAGTACTTCGCTACGCAGATTTCACTGTCCATCCTGGTGCTTCCCACCTCCTGGTGTGCATCGTTGAAGACCACAGCGACCCGCATCCCGCACGCGTCGTGACAACTCTAGGCGTCATCAACGCGTCAGCTTCGACTGTGACGACACTGGTTCAAGGAGCCGATTTCTATGCCTGCCCTCGGTTCAGTCCCGATGGCAAGTTTCTAGTGTGGCAGCAGTGGTGCGTACTTCCTAATGACATCGTCCCATGGCCTTACGCGAAGTGAAGGCACCACCCGGAACTGCCATGGCAGAGTGCCGAGATACTGCTCGCGCCCTGCGATGTCTCGCAGGATGATTCAGCCCTACAAATTGGATCGGTCATCCACGTTGCTGGCAAGCACGAAGTCGTCTCCGCGCAGGACCCCGGTTGGTCTTCCAACAACAGCCTGTTCTTCTTTTCGGACGTCAGCGGGTACCACAATCCCTGGAAGTTCACGTTCGACTCAGCAGCCCCGTCCACGACCGGCAAGGCAGAGCCCATCCTCACGGAGCCTGTCGAAGAAGAGTTCGGCGCGCCTCAGTGGTGGCTCAGCCGCCATGGCTCCGGCGCGCTGAGCCCGACCAAATTGGCGCTCCTCGCTTTTCGCCAGGCACGGTCGACGCTTTACGTGTGCGACCTCGAGAAGGGCAGCCTCCTTGAGGTCCCGACGCCTTTTGCGCATATCCAGTACATGCACGGCGACCTGCGTGGCCGCGTTGTGATGCTCGGGCAGCCGGCCGACTCTGGTGAAGTCCTCTCGGAACTGGTCCTGGATGAGAGGGGCTCCCCTGTTGTTCGGCCGGTCTCCCCTCACACTGATGCCGGTACCTCATCCTTAGTCCCTTCCTCCTCTGTGTCGGTCGGGCAGTCGTTCGTTCTGAAGCTGGATCCCGATGATCGGGTCTGCCATACCACCTACTACCCCCCTAAGAACCCGGACTACGATGGCGGCGTCCCTGGGGAGAAGCCCCCGGTGGTCGTATTGATTCACGGTGGACCGTTTTACATGGAACCGGCCGCCCTGGACTGGTCGAAGCAGTTCTTCACGTCGCGTGGGTGGGCTTAGTGCGTGATGTCTAATCAGCGCGTCCGACACTTACTGACATCAATGATAGCCTCGACGTAAACTACGGAGGATCAAGTGGCTTTGGACGGAAATACAGGTGAGCTTTGTCTCAGCTTAATAGGCTTATTTGTGCTCCAGACTGACGTGTGTCCAGGGAGAGCTTGCATGGCAAGTGGGGCATCCTCGACATCGACGACGCTTATGGGAGCATCCTGAAGCTGGAAGAGCTGGGCCTCCTCGACAGCAAGCGTGCGGTAGTCCATGGTGGATCGGCGGGCGGATACTCCGTGCTCCAGATCGCCACTACCCTTCCAGCGGCCTTCGCCGCAGGGGCGCCTCAGTACGGCATATCCGACATGCGCAAGCTGGATGAAGTGCTGCACAAGTTTGAGTACTATCTGTGTGATAGGCTCATGGGCGGGCGTTACGAGGAGTGTCGGGACGTTTGGCATGCGCGGTCGCCGATCTATCACGTCGACAAAATTAAGATGCCTTTGCTGGTGAGATTTACGCTCGAATTATGGGGGCACTTGCGAAATGATTTCTGCACAGGTACTTCAGGGTGAGAAAGACACGGTGGTGCCGGCGGAGCAGATGATCAATATGGTCAAGATAATCAAGGATGCCGGGGGAAGGCGGAACTTGTCTTGTTCCCGGACGAGGGTCATGGGTGGCGGCAGGCGAAGTCGGTTCAAGTTGCGCTGGAGAAACAGCTCGCATTCTTCAATGATGTCCTGGGATTTGAGAACAATGCCTGAAGAGCTCGTTGACGGTGATGGTTAACGCGTTCACGGCTACCGTATATTTGTCTGATATACTCAAGGGACTTTCACTAAGTATCTTTTGTGCTGAGTACAGGAGCGACTATCACTTGATTCGCAGGGCTGGAGACCTTAACGGGGACGACGAGGTGGGTACTGATACTTTTGTTGCCACGCGGCCTTCGGGTGGTATTTTTTTCGGTGGCGGAGCCTTTCCCGCGCCGACCACGGCGCATGACACAGTGGAGAACGTGCACACCGTCACCCAGATTCGTCGTTCTCGTGAACCTTTCCGGTGATAGACCGCCTCGCGAGGCAATCTATCGCACCCGCTCGTTGGATAGTGCAGGCCCGGTGGCCCATTCAACTTCGCGTGGCAGACAGTGATAGCAGCGATGAAGCGATAGTGGCGATGATGGCAATCTTCCACAGTTTCGTCACCTCTGGTTCGTGTGTCAGACAGCTGATGGTGAGCTTGCGAAGGTTGCAGCTATAGTTCGTGTTGGTCTTTCTCAAACCAGTCACACGTATGCGGCGCTGGAGGAGCATCGGATACCTTTATGTGCTACGTTGCAGCTCTCGTCATTCAGAGTCTCTCCCAACTTCCCCAACGCCAACAACCATGCTGCTCACTACTGTTGACTTTCTCCTCCTGCTGGCTTGCCTGGTGGCTTTGAGGGCCATTGCTAGCAGGCGTAGGCGCATCGGCTTCCCCCATCCTCCTGGGCCGAGGGGGCTTCCTCTCATCGGTAATGTGTTTGGTATTCCCAAGAGTAGACCATGGATGGTGTACGCACAATGGGCAAAGAAGTATGGTGTGTAGCATCCATTCTGTCTGCGGGTCACAGCCGGGCTGACTGCGACCCCAAGGCGACATCGTTTCTACCACAGCGATGGGGCAGAACATCGTCATCCTGACATCTCTCAAGACCGCACGCGATCTCTTCGAGAAGCGTGCGGCCAATTACTCTGACCGCTCTACTTTGCCTATGATAAAGCTGTACGTATCTGGCCAAGTCGACTCTGCGACGTAATTGACGTTTTTTCGTTAGCTTAGAGTGGGATTGGAACGTCCCGTTCTCTCGCTACAGCGATCGCTGGCGCCGCGCTCGCAAAATTATAGAGCGTAGTATGCGACCTAGCGCAATCACCCAGTATCGCGCTACCAACTCGCCAAGGTGGGAGCCTTCTTGAAAGCGCTGCGGTCCACGCCTCAAGATCTCAGGGAGCATATCGGACTGTACGCATATGCGGACTATGTTTCCAGGAGATGAATGACTGAGGCCTTATGCGCAGGTTACAAGGCTCCATCATCATGTCCATCCGTATGGGTATGATGTCAAAGACTACGATGATAAGTTTTTGAAGATGGTCGACGACATGGTCCGACTGGGCGCGCCGTTGATCCTTCCGGGCTCGTGTCTATACAACGACCTGCCCATCCGTGCGTGTGCTCAGCCGGCCATCTGAATGCTGATGGATCATGGCGCGACAGTGGTTACCTGCCGGCGTGGCTACCCGGAATGGGCTTCAAATCTCTGGCTGGGTATTGTCGTGCCCTTGGTGTCGAGGCGCGGAGCGCGCCGATGACACTCGTCCAGGAAGGTCTGAAAAATGGAACCGCAGCGCCGTCTGTGACCCGCGAGCATCTCCGGAGTTGGAGGAAAATAGCGAGGCCGACGGCGCGCAGGGCTTGATGACATTGCTTCAGCTTCAGCCTCACTTTACCCTGGTGATCCTTGTCACTGCTCTCTACTGAATACTGCTTTACTGATGCTAGCTATTTGCAGCTGGAGCAGACACCGTAAGCCTTCCAACCATCTTCGTTTACTCCTAGTGCATGGGCTCAAATAGAACGGAGCGAAGACGGCTGCAGTTATAGCTACATTCTTCTTGGTCTTGGCAAATTTTCCAGATGTCCAGAGGAAGGCGCAAGCCGAAGTGGACGCTATCTCGCGACGTCTACGCCTTCCAGACCGCGACGATCGCCCGAACCTACCCTACATCAATGCGCTCATTCAGGAGCTACTCCGCTGGCATACCATTGTCCCCCTCGGTATGCATTGTGCTAGGATAGGCCATTGTGCATAAGCTGACAAATTTGCTAGGCATTCCGCACGCTACGTTGAAAGACGATATCTACCAGGGCTACTTCATTCCCAAAGGTCGCTTAGTTATCCTATCGTCTGCGGCCCAGGCTGATGGACGCTCTCCTGCAGGCTCAATTGTCATAGCAAACGCGTGGTAGGACGCGCAGATGACCCTAGACCTACTTACTTGTACTCATACTTGCTGCAGGGCGATTTTACACGATCCAGATGTCTATCTCAACCCAGACACCTACAATCCCGAGCGCTACCTGACAGAGGACGGCCAATTCAAGGAAGACCTGGCAATTGCTGCAAATTTTGGATTTGGAAAGCGGTACGTGGCCATGCGCCTCTCAGTGTCTGTGTACCGTCATTTGTCTGACGCTCCACAGAGTGTGCCCTGGACGCCATTTCGCTGACTCGACCCTGTATCTCATTGTTGTGTCAGTGCTGTCGACCTTCAGTGTACGCAAGGCGCAGGACTCTGCGCAGGGTAGCAGTGAGATCCGTATGACGGATCTCTTCACCGATGCACCTCTCAGGTATAGTAGAGCGGCACTACGATGACTGGCGGATGCTGATGATTGTTCATGTAGCCGTCCGGAGCGGTTTGCATGCTCCATTACTCCTCGGGACGACATGGCTTTGGATCTCATCTCGGGCGTGTCAGCGTGAAAGCGTTTGTGCTTGCGGGTCGGTCAATCTGTATTTATGATGTCTTGAAACAGCCAAACGACCGCAGTACTGTACACTTATGCCTATTTCCTCATCCTTCTCGCCAGTCCGCCTTTATCACCGCCATCGTCACCCGACTTGAATTCCGTATCACCCTAATCCCGCCTCAACCCAAGTGGGTTCAACTGGTAAGCGGCGTCACGCACTTGGCAGGACTCGGATTATCCCTTTTCCTCGCCATCCTCCGCGTTTTCGGAAGCGACCAAATCCCGCGCCATAGGATGGGCCCACACATCTCACAGTGTAAAATGTAGCAAACCCCGGTCAGTGGGCAAATGCAAATGATGCGGTCCTCCTCGTTAGACGTGGCAGCGGCGGTTACAAGTCGGTTACATTATACATAGCCGGACGAGTCGTTTGGCGGGCCGCGTGGCTGACTAAGCTTTCCTGTGGGCGATAATGTGACCGCGGCGCGGCGCTCTTGCCAAACTCGACGCTCGTCGCTCATGAGACCCTCCTCTCTTGAATCCTTTGTGCAACACGCATACCCTGGCTGGGATGTTGGAACCCATGGCTTTGTTGACGCGGAGGTATTCCAAGTGCTTCCCCGCATGTATAGGCTCAGGCTAGACCTACGAAACCCTGCGGCGCCGATGAGAAACTCCCAGCCGAACCAGCTTGACATTGCTCTCTCGGACGCGCTTCAACAGAAACTGCGCTTCTCAGTCGGTGACCGTTTGCAGCTGGCCCTCGAAGACGGCGCGTTCGAATCCCTGGAGAAGCCGCCAGCTGCGAAGGTGCTGCCTATACTGCTGCAATTCTCGGACACCATGAAGTTCAAGGCTCTATCAAGTGTGAGTGGGTACCGCGATGGGGAGATTGTTGACGTCCGCTGCAGTGAGTCCTTCCGGTCGACGGAACGCGCTCTGACTGACTGTCGGGGTGGTCAGAGCGAGCCAAACGCAGCAAACCGCCGCCGCCGCCGCCACCAGGGGACGGCGATGATATGGACTGGTTTGCTACGCCTGCCGCCAGCTCGGAGAGTGACGCGTGCACCGCAGTCTCCGACGGCCGCGTCTCGCCGAGCACGAGCGCGCGATCACCCACCCTCGCCCGCTCCTCGCCCTCACATGCCTACACGATCCCCAAGGCGCACTCCCTGCCCATTACCCCAGAGACGTCAAATTCGCCCTCTGCAGAACCTGTGCATGTACCTCAGACGCGCAATTCGTCCATGGTGCGTCAAATTGTGCAGGAGAAGAAGTCGGGGAAGCGGCCTGGCGCCCCGTCGGAAGATACACGTCCTACGAAGCTCGCGCGGACCTCCCATCCGCAGACCTCCGCTGCGACTACCGAGCACACTCGTGCGCCCGCAGTGCCCAGCCGATTATCGAAAAGGGAGAAGAAACGCCTGGCGGCGGAAGAGAAGAAGGGGGCTGCGTGTCGGGCATCACCACCCCCTGCCAGTGTGGAACGGATGGACATCGGCGCAGTCTTCCGTGGTGAAACTGCCATGCCGGTGAATACGTTAACTCAGGGAGATCCTGACCATAGCCCTTCGTTTTTGCCCAAGCCACCTGCGTCCGCAGTCAAGCCTGTCGAAAAGTTGGAGCCTGAAGACCCCGATTTGCGCATGAAGGCCGGATTGATTACACCCGAAGTAAGCATGACCTCTCCCTGCCTTTCATGTGAACTCACGACGCTGTATTTCCAGGCTCGCTACAGCCCTCTTTCTGAATTGAAAAGGAATGTGTCGGCGTCCATTATAGCGGTGGTAACGTCCAGTCGGGACATATCTACTACGCGGACTGGCGGTGTGTTGGTCTTTCTTTCACACATTATTCAAGTGTATTAATGCCACGCACAGACCTTTCGCAGGGTTTGGCCGTCTTGGATCCCTCAAATTTGGAGGAATGGGGTGGCTGCTTGTACACCCTAGGAGGTGGCATGAAGATCAACATGTTCACAAAGTTGCACGCAGCGTGGTTACCGACGCCGAAAGTCGGCGACATCATCATAACCCGCATGCTCAAGGTCAGCAAAGTCTCTGTGTCAATAAGCGATTGTGTTGAACAACGGCACGTATTTTCTGTACAGGTGGTATCTTACAATGGCAACCTCAGCGCGACTGCCTACCCCAATGTGCTTCGCTGGGCTATCTACGACCCATCAACGCGGACAATCTCGCATGGAGACCGCGGATCAGCGCCCGAGGCAGAGCGCGCAGCCGATGGCGACGGCTTTCTCCAGTCGCCGTTTCTCCAGGTAGGCCCCGCGGAGGTGCGCTATTGCGAGCAGCTTGCACGCTGGTGGCAAGCGGTGCAGAAGGCGCGCGTCGAGCGCCTCGGCCAGCACGTCCAGATCGGCGAGGATGGGAGCGCGCAGACGCTGGATGCTGCGCCGGCGAGGGCGAAGCCTGCCGGACGGCAGCACCGGCTGATGTCGGATATTGATCCTAACGACCATCGCCGGTGGTTCGACTGCGTAGTGGAGGTATGTCTGTCCGTCGCCTGCACTCCCGACTGGCGGCTGACCGTAGGCACAGGTCTTGCATGGTCATGCGAATAATCAGTCCGACATCTACAGCGTCTATGTGACGGATTACACGCGCCGCGACGGGCTGTTGATCGACCCCGGGAGCTGGTGCCCCTCCGGCTTAGCAGAGAAGGTGTTCAGGATCGAAATGTGGCGTGAGGCGGCGTCATTCGCGCGGACGATGCAGCCGGGCGAATACTGGTCGTTGAAGAACGTCCGAGTGAAGATGGCCCCGGCCGGATACCTCGAAGGCACGTTCTCGGAGGTGAAGAAGGCAGTGAAGCTAGAACCTCGGCAGGCAGAGCATGTCTCGCATCTGAAGAGTCTCTTAGAGTGAGTCGTGTGGCTCTTTGGCCGGGAACGAAAGCTGATAGCGACATGGACAGGCGCAAGAGTGAGTGGGAGAAGACATGCCTTGGCCCGAACCGATTTCCGCATAAGCTCTTTAGCGACATTGAGCCATCGGAATTCTTTGATTGCACAGTGGAGGTTAGACTTGCTCCCAACGTCCTGTTGTCAATCTGACGGGTCTTCAGATCCTCCGCGTCGTGCATGAAGGTTTTAAATCGACCATCTACGTCACTGACTACACCAAACGCACGGACCTATCAGACCCGCCGGTAGCAGGCACATGGACCGACGGGCTTGACGGGCTCATCGTGCGCATCGAACTGAAGGACAAGCAGATGGAGGTCTCGAAGGAGATGAAGGCCGGGATGTTCTTCAGGATCAAACATCTGCGGCTGATTGGGAAGTCATCAGCATATGGGAAACTCGTCGGGCAACTCGGTGGTCCTGATCGTCTCATGGACAAGCTGAACGGGCTCACGCTCAAGGACGAGCACTTGGCAGCCATGCTCGTGTACGCTTTCTCCACTCTCAAGATATGATGATTTGCTCAATGAGCTCTTGTAGACGGAAGGAGGAGCGCGGGGTGCGACCTGCCCGAGGGTCGCCGAGCACGTCGCCAGTTGAGCCTGTCCAGGAAAAGGAAAAGACGCTGAGTCAACTTCGCAAGGGCTTCAGCACGATCAAAGAAATTATCGAAAGCAAAGACAACAGGCGCCGGTTCCGCGTCCACGCCAAGGTGGTCGGGTTTGGTCCTCGGCTGCGACTCAAGGACGCCCTCATCCGTGTATGCGACAAGTGCGATGAAGAGTATGTGTTCAACTGCCTGCGGTGTAGCTTCGACGCCAATGATTCGGTCAGGATTCCGAGCAAGCAGGTAGCCTGTGTGAAATGCAACGATTTCGACTGGAAGCATGTTCGATATCAGTTCCTGCTTTTCTTCCGACTCGAGGACGAGTCGTCGGAGACCATCGACGTATATGTGGACGACAAGGTGCGTTTACTTGTGAAGCATCTGTATTACCTTTTGCTTAACTGTACAAATAGTTCTCCGCGTTAGCAGGGTTCGATCCCGCAGAGCTCGCCAACGACCCCGATCTTGGCGGGACATTGGCTGAGCGACTGGAACCATACTTGGGCAACCTGGTCGAGTGGCACGAGGGCATCTTGAGAGACGAGGAGATTCCGCTTCGCACGCAGGCCGTGGACTTGACCGTTTTGAGCTGGGATATCCCCGGTAGTGATCTTTTGCAACGAGCATATTGCCTGAGATGATTGGAGGGAATGTGCTCATGGCAGCACGGGGGAGACGGATATCCTGACTACGCATCTACATTCGCATTCACCGCATTGTATCTTTATTTCGCATAGTTCATCATCAGGAGGGTAGTTGTAGTTGAGGACCGTCCGACTTGAGGGGACGGAGGCATCAGATGAGGTAAGCGTGAGTGATCTCGACACGCGAGCCCGTTGCGCGACGGTCTCCCTTCATCTTTCTCCTGCCCCCCATCATGCGACTACCCTTCGGCCTCATCCTCGTCCTCTTGTCATACGAATCTGTCCTCGCTGCAACCCACGAAAAACGCGCATATTCTACCCACCACTACTATGTCATAGAACACAGTCCTCACGGCGGCGCTTCTCTGGCCGAAATCGCCAGCCAACTCGGCGTGCAGGTCGTCGGGCGAGCAGGCGAGCTACCGAATACGTGGCTTGTGCGGGCAGCGAAGAACGAGGCCGGGTTGGAGAGGCGGGGTGATGACCGCGTGCTGGACACCTTAGAGGCGCTGCGAAGGCAGGCATCCTCCTCGGCGTGGGCGCGGTCCGGTAACTCGCATCGAGCTCGCCAGGTCGTGTCCTCTGTCAAATACGCTGCGCGACAAGAGCTGCGGCAACGCGTCAAGCGTGCGCCTCCACCCATACGTCCAGGCGACGAGCCCAAAAATCTTACTGCCGCCGTCGTGGAACGACTGGGAATCGAGGACCCTCTGTTCTCACAGCAATGGCACCTCGTCAACAACGAGTTCCCGCAACATATGATGAACGTCACCGGTCTATGGGAGATGGGCATCACTGGCCATGGGGTCGTGACGGCTTTAGTGGATGATGGATTGGACTACACATCTGATGACTTGGCAGCTAACTTCGTACGTTTTTGTTTGCATCTCTTTCGACAGTGTACTGAATGTGACCTTGCAGTTTGCGGCTGGATCGCACGACTACAACGACCACGAGGACCTCCCCTTCCCCAAATTATTCGATGACCATCACGGCACGCGTTGTGCGGGTCAGATCGCCGCCGTCAAAAACAACGTGTGCGGAATGGGTATAGCCTACGACTCGAAGGTTGCTGGGCTTCGCATCCTATCCGGCTCCATCTCCGACGTGGACGAGGCGGCCTCTCTCAACTTCAACTACCAGAACACGTCGATCTACAGCTGTAGCTGGGGACCCACGGACGACGGAAAGACCATGGAAGCCCCGAACTACCTTATACAGCGCGCTATCCTGAATGGTGTACAGAACGGGCGGGGTGGGAAGGGGTCAATCTTCGTCTTCGCGAGCGGAAACGGTGCGGCCTACGGAGACCAGTGCAATTTTGACGGATATACGAACAGCATATACTCCATCACCGTGTCGGCTGTTGACTACAAAGGCCTCCACCCCGTCTACTCTGAGCCTTGCGCGGCCAATTTGGTGGTCGCGTATAGCTCCGGCAGTGGAAACCACATCGTACGCTTTCCGTTCAGCTTTGCAGTAAGCAGCCATTGACGAACGTCCCATTTTGCAGGTTACGACTGACGTGGGTAAGAATGCCTGTGCAAATACTCATGGTGGAACTTCTGCCGCTGCTCCAAACGCCGCCGGAGTCTTCGCCCTCGCTCTCTCCGTACGGTATGTCTCAGAATGCTCTTTTCAACCCACGGCGCGCTGATGATGTGAAATCAGGCCGGACCTGAACTGGCGCGACCTGCAGCATCTCACGGTCCGCACAGCGAAAGTGGTGAACGCGAAAGACCCTGACTGGAACAACACGGCGGCCGGTCGGCCGTTCTCCTACAAGTACGGCTATGGCGTTCTTGACGGTTATGACTTTGTGACGGCCGCGCAAAATTGGCAATCGGTCAAGCCGCAGACGTGGGTCGAGAAGACGCCCGTGCAGGTCGCGAATGGCACATGCGACTTCCTTGGCGAGATGGCCGGAGGGGAGCTCATCGTGCCAGGTGGACTGACGCACACGATCACGGTGACCAAAGAAGATCTGGAGAAAGATAATTTCGAGACGCTGGAGCATATTACGGTCAGGGTGTGGATCACGCACGCGAAGCGGGGCGATGTAGAAGTGGAGATTGTGAGCCCGAATGGCATCAAGAGCGTGCTCGCGGCACGGCGCAGGGACGACCGCGCGACAACTGGTTATCCTGGTTGGCGCTTCATGTCTGTCAAGCATTGGTGAGTCAATTCTCCATTTCTACAGGGTCCGTATCTGAATTCTCATCAGGGACGAAAACCCGATCGGCGACTGGACAATTCGTGTCTCGGATGTCGGCGCTGAAGGTCGCCACGGTCACTTCCTTGGCTGGTCACTTTCTCTCTTCGGATCCGTGGTGAACCCGGACACGCCTCTCAAGACCTACGAAATATCCATACTCGAGTCCCTCCTACCCCCTGTCCTGCAATCAGAACCTTCTGACCCACCCACGTCGACCAAGGCCCATCCCAAGCCCACCGACCATCTTCCAGGCGACCACGGCACTGCTCCAGGCGAAGCCGACAAGCCTGCCTTCGACAACGGCGGCAACGACGACATCGCGGAGCCTAGCCCCACCACGTCGCCGTCCTCGCCATCATCGACATCGACGCCGACGCCCGACGAGGGCTGGTTCGCCGGCATGTCGAACCTCGTGTCCGACCGCAAGTGGTTCTTCGGCGCCGCGGGGCTGGTGCTCATCTTCGGCGTCGGCGTCGGCATCTTCTTCTGGCGGCGCTCCGTGGGCCGGCGGCGCGCGGCGTACGCGACGCTGCCTGCGGGCGACGACGTCGCGATGAGCTCACTTGACCGTGACACTCAGCGCACGAAGGAGCTGTACGACGCGGTCGGCGAGCTGTCGGACGACGAGGACGCCGACGAGGCCACCGGGCTGCACCCCGCGCGCCCGCAGGACCGCTCGCCGGGCGGCCTCGGCTTCCACTCAGGCTTCCTGGACGACGACGACCCGCAGAGCGCGCGCTCGACGCCGGGCCCACACCGGGCGTATCGCGACGAGCCGGAGGAAGAGGAGAAACGGGTGAGCGCTAGGGCGAGCCCGAGCGGCAGTGGGGGCAGTGGGGACGGGAGCTGGGAGCATGCGTCGCAGACGCGATGATAACGTTGGATTATTGTATGACGACGCTCATGTCACATGTGGGATGGATGATCGCTAGCTTCGTGGATAATCTCTGTGGCATATGACTTAGAGCATGGCCGTAATTTTTTATTTATTAGTTACATATGCAACAAGCCAATGGGATATGACATGACACGACAGATAGCAGGAGCGAGCGATAGGTATACAGGAAAGCAGAAGAGATGGATATCGCAGAGCAATTGTAGAATGAGTAAGTGGGGTTTGGGAAGCTTTAGTCGTTCAAGCGCAGCTTTGACCCGCCCGCGATTCGTATCCAGACGTCCATATCCTCGTACTGGAAAGTATGTCAGATCTGGAAGAAACATAGAGCAGGAGGGAACCCACCTGCTGTATGGTGTCCTCTAGCTGAGACTCTGTGAAGCCGCCGGCCAGTACACGAGAGCGGATATCGACCATCGACAACTCATCTGTGACCCCCTCGTCGTCATCGCTGTCGTCCCAATCGCGCTCGCCCTGCGGGCCCCTGCCAAACCGCTTCGACCGGCGCTGCTTCTTCTTTTTCGGCGCATGGATTGCCATGTCCCGGATGATGCGGTAGATCTTGCTCACGTCCGAGCGGTCTGTGTCACGTGCGTCGTCCTCATCCTCGTCGTGGAGACTCTCCTTGGACACCTCCATGAGACGCAGCGCTTCGTCAACATCGTCGTGCTCGACACTGTCCGCGAAGCGCAGTCGCGCGAGGGCCTGCGCGAGGCGGAGCACGCCGAGGAGCGTGCGCGCGGAGGTGTAGGTGTGTGACTTGTTGGCTTTTTCCTCGTCTTTGGAGAGCTTGCGCAGGCGCACGTATGAGTCAACGACGTAGCTGGAGACGGCTGGGGGTACAACGGGTCGGCGCTGGCGTGCCATCGCAATGTAATGCCTGCGTGATGTGTAAGCGGCGAGGTTCGGGAAATCTGCTAGGGCACCTACCGCATCAGCGTGGGCTCGATGGGCTCGAACTCCAGCTCGGGATGATGATTGTGCATGTGCACATACGTGACGTGCTGGGCGAGCCGTTCGTCATCGTCTCGAGAAGGCTTGTCCAGCATCAAGAACAGTAGATCGAAACGCGACAGCAGGGCTGCCGGTAAGTTGATGTTCTCGACGGGTGAGACTTTGGGATTGTAGCGCCCGTAGAGAGGGTTAGCAGCGGCGAGGATGGACGTGCGGGCGTTCAGAGTCGTTGAGATGCCAGCCTTGGAGATAGAGATAGTCTGTTGCTCCATGACCTCATGAATTGCTGTACGATCCGACTCCTCCATCTTGTCGAACTCGTCGATGCAGCAAATGCCATTGTCCGCCAAAACAAGAGCCCCACCCTCTGGCAAATATTGAGGTGAGCGATGCGGCGAAGTGCGGGAAGCGAAAGACCCACCGAGTACCATCTCATCGGTGACAGGATCTCGCATGACGGCAGCCGTGAGACCAACGCCAGACGAACCCTTGCCCGTCGTGTAGACACCGCGCGGAGCAACTTTTGAGATGTACTTGAGCAGCTGCGACTTGGCCACACCCGGGTCACCCATCAAGCAAATATTAAGGTCGCCACGGATCTTCATTCCGTCGCCCATCTGCTTCGTCACGCCGCCGACGAGCAGAAGTAGCAGTGCCTTCTTGACATCTACGTGGCCGTAGATTTCGGGTGCAATGCTCGATGCGAGCTTGCTGTAGAGGACAGGATCCGACTGCAGCTCTTCGATGGCAGCGCTGATTGCGGGCGTCACCTCCATGTCGCTGTATTGCTTCTTGAGCTGGTGGATATGGTGCACCTCGAGGTACGTGTCCGTGAGGAGGCCCGCGCGGATAGCCTGGAAACCGGTGTATGGGATAGGGAGGAAAATGCCACCAAGGTGGATGACGTCGCCTGGGTTCATCGTTCGCGTGAGGTTGCCACTGACGTGCACAGTCATCGAGCGCGGAATATGGCCAACTGGGACTTGATCTGCCTATAAAAGCGCGCGATGAGCCAGATGGCATAGAAAATAAATAGTAAAACGAACCATCTCCTGGATTTTGACCTCTTGAAAGGGACTGAAGCGGCATGCGCGCGTTTGCATGTGGAGAGAGCCCTTGATGTTGTTGCGTCGACACTCAGCCTCGTTTTGGCAGTCCGCGATTGGGGTGAACTGCTTGCTCGAGATTTCTTGGAAGGTCTCCGAGCCGCAGACATCGCATGTGTAAGCATTCACCAACAAGAGCGGCTTGACCTCTGAGACACGGGTCACGATCCCGCGGACGGTGATTAATTTGCCTAGATGTGCGCCCTTAACGTCGCGCACGGCCATAGCGATGTCAGACTGAAGAGGCTGGAAGTATAGGTTGCTGGATGGAGTACGGTCAGCGACGGTCAGCGACGGTCAAACAAGTTGATCTCTGACACGCACTATCGTCGGAGCAGGTGTGCTGGGAACCCTTCCTGGGCGCCCTCCATCTGGTCATTACGCTCTCTCCGTTGGTGCATGATGATGTCAATGACCTCGTCTTGTTCGCTGATGTCCTTTGTCGGCACGGGGAGAAGCCTGTCGACGACCTCATTGAAGAGCCTGACGTATCGTCGCGCGTTACTGCGTATCCGTGTGACGAGTTCTGCGACAGTTTTTTCATGCTGCGCGGGAAAGGCAATGATCAGTCATGCAATCGCCACAGGATAGACACACAGCGCACTTTGGCAAGATCCTCGAGTTCGATGACCAGCATTTGTTGGTCACGGTTGGCGACGCGTTGCTGATGGGCAATTGTGGATCATGGACGCGTTAAAGGGAATGCAACGCGTACCAGTTGTGACATGTACTTCAGACCTTTCGACCTGGGCGCATCCAGGTCCTCGTCGTCATCCATCAAGTCCATACCCGCGATGCCATCCTCCAAGCCCTGGTTGGTGCCGACAAACGTCTTCAAAAAGTCCTCGATTTTCTCTGCCACCCGGGTCAGCTTCACGCCAGCAACAGCCCTTTTGTCGCACCTTTCTCTGATTCATAGTTGACGCCGAGATTGACGACGGGGAGAGACATAGCGAAGACAGAGATGAGAGTCGCGGAAGACGCGTTCGAGGCTGGCGTCACGGTAATGTCACCGTGTGACAGGACGCGCGACTTGCCTCCCCCAGCCATCTCGCGCAACAACGTATGCCGCCATACGTCCTCATTCCGCACAGGCCAGACCTCACGGGCTCACCCCCAAAAAAGCGGCGCAAGCTCCAAGACGACGGGGAGCATTCTCGTGACCGTGAAGGCGGTCCGGCGCCCTCACAGGTGCGTCACTAGTAGTCGCACCGAATCGCCGAAGCGCGACTAACCCTAACGTGACGCAGCGCGCAAGCGCACAGCGCCCGAGCTGGTATATCGAGCTTCCGCCCATTGGAAGCCAGGCTCGCAGCAGCAATGCCGTCGAGGTATGCGGTTCCGGTCCAGATATATGAGCGACCTGACATGTTCTCGCAGGCATCCGACGAGGAGGCAGAGAGGAGCGACGGCGATATGTCCGAGTTCGCCACCCCTCGTGCGTTATCTTTTCTGCTTCTGTGCATCTTGGCTGACGCTTGTCCAGGCGAGTCCGTAGATCGCGATCTAAGGTTCGTTCAGCGGCTTCTCGGGGGAATAGATGTGGGAGCCTGACCACTTGCGCAGTCCTACCGCATCTGAAATCCCACTTCGTGGCTACGTCCATCCGTTGCCGTCCGACGCCCACAATGTGGTAGCAGATGACCGTGAGCAGGTTCTATTGATAATTGGTGCCGCTCGAGCCTGACGCATTGACACAGTCGTATACGAAGTCGGAGCCGACGAGCTTCTTGAGGACTCGAACCTCCAGGTGATTGGGGAGACGCAGTCCGAGCTCGAGGATGGCGATGACGACCGGCCCATTCGCGTCCTCACGGACTTCACCATCTACACGTCGGACACGCTCCGTCTCGTCGATGCCCGCGAACTCTTCCATGCAGAGGCCAAGCCCGATGCATTTTGCGCATCTGGTGCTGTCAAGCCCTGGGCAAACGACGACCCAGACTCGGACTCGGACTCTGATGATCTGGAGTTTGCCGAGGAGTTCAACGACGACATATCTGAGGCTCCCGCTCAGCGTCTCAAATTGTCCTCAATCTGTGGTCTCGATGTTCATAATGTCGCAAATGGACATCTTGACTTGTAACTGTTTCCTGATGATTATGTTCGTGTGTCTTTATGACTGAATCATTGCACAGGAAGATATATGTGGAAACCAAGCATGCCTGGTACATCCTTGACAAGCCATCGCTTGAGTATGCTCCCCTGTTCATGGACCTGTTCATTCAACACCGCATGCTGCACCTTCTTGTCACTTCTGCATCGACGAATCCCCGCATTCAGTATGATGAGTTCATCAATTCTCTTGCTGTCTCAGCAGAATCATCAGATGCTGTTGCATTGGCTGTTGATGTCCTTGGGAGGGAGCTCACTGAGGAGGACCTTGAGTTGGAATCTGTGGTATGTCTATCGATATTATTTTGGACCATCAACACTGAGATTACTGCATTTAGAGGGACTATTTGTCTATATGGGTTCCAAAGCTTGAGGATGAACATGATGTCATCAAGCTCAACCGGGTCCCACTAGTTCGACACCTCGTTTCCACAGATGGTCTCCTTGCGGACCTACCTAGTCTACCCCAACCCGGCTCCTCTAGAGCAAGCTTGGCTTCTGCTTCACGGGTGGAGTCTAATCAGGAGCTTGAAGTTCTCAAGCACCGCAATGGGACTGTTGTCACTCCTCACATCCAATCTATAGCTTCGGAACTCTTCCACAGAACTCTGGAGCTTGCTGGTCAAGCCTCTTCAGAGGACCCAATCGATGAGTATCATGTTCGTGCTCGAAAGGTTCATCTCAGCAACCCCTCTTCAATTGAGTGGGGTGAACGAGTTGGTGCACCTGGTCACTATCACACAGTGAAGCTCGATGGTGTTACTTATCGTGTGAGTCTCCTATCCATTGTAATCTATATGGGCCATTCTGATAACTTATTAGGTGGGTGACACTGTTGTTGTGGAGCCTGGTGAAGATAGTGATAGTGAGCGTGCACAAAATGCTCTCAAGTCAAAATCACAGAGGAACCCTCTTGGGGACAAATGGTGATGTATTCATCTATTTGACAATTTGATTATGTCTCACTCTTTATCAGGTTTGCCCAAATTATCTACATGTTTGAGGAGGATGGGAAGCCCTGTTTTCATGGGCAGTGGTATGCTCATGGCTCCAAAACACTTCTCCAGGAGATTACCCATTCTAGGGCACTCTTTCCAATGGCTCTTTGCGACACAATTCCCCTTGCCTCCATACTGTCAAAGTGCAATCTTCAGCTACTTGCTCCTGGGGAGCATGAACCACCTGAGGATGTTACTGATATGGACAACTATTTCTTTTGCAAGTGAGTACTTCATGCTATGTCTCCTACTCATTCACACTAATGTTATGGATCAGTGGCCTCATCTGGGATGAGGTGGACACAGAATTCTGGACTCTTGCGGACCAGGATAAAAAAGAGGCCCTTTCTCTCTGTGGACCCTTCAAGAAGTGTCTATCCTGTGGCCTTATTGCACTGGATAAGGCTAAAGATAACCTTGTTGTCCATGAGGATCTCTCATTCTCCCTGCATGGCACTACTTATCACGAAGATGACTTCATCTTTGTTTGCCAGGATGGTGATGAAGATTCACCTTTCACTCTGGCACAGGTCACTAGCCTCTCTCTTGGCAAGAGTTCTGGCGCACTGAAAGTCCATGTGCGCTACTTTGGTCGATATGATGATATTATTCGTCGAGAGTGTCGAAGGAGACCTGATATTATGCATAGCAAGGATGAAGTGAGCCCATATCCACTTGACTGCACTATTTTGCTAACAAGTATCTGAACAGCACAGGCTCTTTCTCACTCTCAAGACTGGTGTTATCAAGGCCTCTAGTGTCTGGGGCAAATTCTATGTCATTCACCCTGCTGTTGTTCCAGACCTGGAGCACTGGCTCCATGGTCATGCTGGACAGCACTTCTATGTGCAAGATGTGGCTCACAGCCCATCAGCCAAGTCTCTGGAGGACTTGGAGCCTCTTGCCATTGACAAGTTCCAGTCTTGTAATGATTGCTATCATGTGCATATCCTCGCTCTGGCTAGAAAGGAGAAGTTGCTGGAGAAAAATGGGCCAATGAGGGGCTTGGAACTGTTCTCAGGTATGATGCATTTGAGTGAATATCCATATTTGTCTCACTGTGAGTTTCTAGGTGCTGGGGGCCTGTCTACAGGCTTTGAACTGTCTGGCTATATTGATACCAAGTGGGCTATTGAATTCTCCCCATCTTGCTGCCTTTCATACAGGTATTTCTTGTTCAACTGAACAATTGTGCTTCTTTGATACCTTTTCCAGTCACAACAAGCCTTACACAAAGGTCTACAATCAGGATACCAACCTTCTTCTTCAGCATGCCATTCAAATTCATGAAGGACAGAATCCCAAACCTCTCAGAAGTATCACAGAGACCCTACTCCCTGCTATGCCTCAGCCAGGGGATGTGGACTTCATTTATGGAGGTGAGCCACAAGTCTCTTGGTCACAAGGACAAGTTGCTGATCATCTCAAGGCCTTCCTTGTCAAAGCTTCAGTGGAGCTAACCACTACAAAAGGGCTGATGATGTCAGGTAAGACTTGCTGTCATCAATAGGAATATTGATCTCTGATTATAATATCAGAAACACACTCGTCTGTAACATGATGAGCTATGTGGAATTCTACAAGCCCAAATTCTTCCTGCTTGAGAACGTCGTTGGGCTTGTTCACTTCCCCCTGCAAGGGAAGCAGGTGGGCAGACGTCTTGTCGATGGCATGAAGCAAGGTGTGGTGAAGTTCATCTTGCGCTCACTTGTGTCTCTTGGGTAATGTCTCCATTTAATATATATCTTGCTTGCACTCATCCTTGTCCAGATACCAGGTCCACTTCAAAATTCTGCAGGCAGGTCACTATGGTGCACCCCAAGGCCGCCGTCGCGTGATTTTCTGGGGTGCTCGGATCGGCATACCCCTACCTCGGTTCCCACTTCCAACCCACTGCTTCGAGAAGCAGTCGAATGCCACACTTGTGAATGGGAAGCAGCTTTACCCAGTCACTCGTGCACCATTTTCGGGAGACATCATGAGTGCAGCACCTCTCTATGCAGTGACTGTCGAGGATGCACTTTCGGACTTGGTATGTACCTCTGCATCGTGATTGGCATTTCGTTCATATGCTCGCTGTAGCCTCCATTTGACTGGGTAAACCCACACATCGTGATCCCGCGCAAGCGCCGAGACACCGACGAGGAAAACGAGCGTGCAGCGGCCGGCATCGACGCATTCGAAGCCACGAAGAGCGAGAAAGTAGGCCGTTTCCCGGGATATCCAAACGGCGCGCCGTATGCATCGGAGCCGCGAACCTTGTACCAAGTATGGATGCGCCGGGATAGCGGGCAGACAGTCAACGACCACTATACCGGCCACTACTCGCACGCTGTCATTGAGAGGTGAGTGTACTGTTCACTGTCATGCTGCCAACAAATGCTCATCCGTCTCGTAGGACGGTCAATGTTCCCCTCGAGCCCGATGCAGACTACAGAGGTGCGCCGTACTTATCTTAGCTTCTTCATCAAATTCCCGACGCGAAATGCAGATCTTCCGCAGGCGCTGGCGCTGGGGAAGAAGGCTGCGCAAGGGAAAGTCATTCAAGGGCTCTATGCGCGAACGGGCATGAAAGGGTTCTTCCGTACCGCAACGACGACTGTGCGTCCCAACTCGCAGGGCAGCAGCGTACTACACCCAACTGTCTGTGTTATCTGTGTCTGCGGTTCGCGCCGTGACTGATGGTGTTCCATGACCAGCAAAAGCGGGTCTTTACTGTGCGTGAGTGTGCGCGCTCACAGGGATTTCCGGATCACTGGAAGTTCAAGTCCGTCAATGACAAGCCATCTAGAATCCTCGGCGACGTACGTCGAGTATCGGTCTTCCAGCTACCGGCTCTGACCCTGTCTATCCAGCAACTGCGTCAGATCGGGAATGCCGTGCCGATTCCACTGGCGAGAGCACTGGGTGAAGCACTCGGAGATGCCCTCGTAAAGATGTGGGAAAAAGAGGCGGACGAGGAGGAGGACGGCCAAAGCGTTCAGGTGAAGGAGGAACTGAGGTCTGGAAGTGTCGAGCTTTAAATGCGAAGCATTCTGTATCATGTGTCGATTTCCTTCTTGACTGATGTTATCACCCATAAGCTACCATCATATCCATACCGTCGTTTCTTCTTCTCTCGTCTATCCCGTCTGCACGCTTCAGGGATCCCTCTCTCCCGCCGATCCGACATGCTCGCGCCCAAGGATCTCCTGCACACGCCGCAGCTTGCGCGCGTTTTCGCCGGAGTCGCTTGCGGGCGTCGACGAAGTCGTCGGGCGAGGCGGATCGCGTGTGCCGATACGGATGTCCGTCGCAATACGTGGCGCGCCTTTGGCATGCACGGCAGCATGGCAGTCGTGTATGGCCTGTGAGACAGCAGACCAAGGACCCTCTTGAAGCTCGTCAGTCGGGCGACAGCGATGGATATATACAACGCACCTAGGTTCGTTCCGTAACCACTACGAAGATAAAGGTAGAACATAGAGCTACATCAGATATGTCCAGCGTGCGATAGGACAGAGTGCGCACTGCATCTGTTGGACGTAGCGGTCGTGAAGCGCTTGGATTGATTAAAAGAGGCGTACTTACCTGGTACTTGAGACCCGACTTGTCAAGGACACGAGCGCACTCTGCAATGTACTCGGACACCTTCAGAAAGATGTAATAGGTCTACTAGTAGCGCTATCGAGGAAGATCAGAAAGGTTGCAAACGCACTGAGGCATCGTTTCCAGTGCCGATAGGGATAAGACAGAAATCTGGGCCAGATGAGAGACGTTCAGAGGAGCTTTCGGTCGTGATACAGTACCTGCGACGGCGTATAGTTCCTTGGACATGGTGGTCACAGTGTAGCCACCCAATAATTATCGGCGGGCCGGGCGCCTGCAGGCAGGCTGCTCTCGCCTCCGACTCTCACTCTCGCCGCTGACGATGGCACCTTCGTCAACGCTACAAGCGCGTATCAAGGCTTTTGAAGCCTTAGGCAATGGTTCTGCAAAAGATCTGCCTGACAACATTGCCCAGGCCGCCATCGAGTCGCGGAATCCGCTCGACACCGACTCTCCGCGCTCTGCGTCTGCCATCCTTCCCATTGTCCCCCAACCATTCTCACCGTCGCCATCTGCATCTCCCGCTTCATTGGCCACCAAATCCTCGCTCATAGATCTCAAGGACTGGGTCATTGACGATGGGCCGCTCCTTCCCCCCAGATCTCCTCCGGCGTCTCGCCCACTCGCCGGGTATGACGCTACCCCCCTCATCAACCTCGAGCCGTCGCCTCCCAAATCTGCACCGAAGGCGCCTCCATTACCGCCTCGCAAGCCGTCGTACACGTCATTGCGTTCCGTGTCGCTCACGACAACCTCCGTCTCTCAAAGCACCTCCACATCCCGCTCGCCCGCCTCTCCGCACATGCTCATGCCTCCCGACCTCGAGCATACGTATCCCCCGGCACGGTCGCCAGGCCCTGACGACGCTCCTTCCCGCCGCCACGCGCCCGCGTCGTCCATATCTTCATTTCATTCCGTCTCACTTTCGTCGGATGGCGGCACGGACCCTGGAGGGCCGCAGCCGTACCCCATGGACCGCGATTGGGCGGACGACGCGGGGAGCCTCGGCGAGTCGTACGAGAACGTGAGCGTGAGTACCCCCAGTGAGCAGTTCCAACACGTCGTCCTGCAAAAACCCAAAGGCAAGCCGGGGCCCCCACGGCCTCCAGCTTCGAAACCACTCTTCCCACCGCCTACGAAGCACCATCCTCATTCCAATGGGAGTGCAAAGCACGCAGCGGAGCCGCCGAAGCTGCCGCAACGGCCGTCAGCGAAACACCCTGGCTCGGCATCGAGCAACTCGCTCACGTCACCTGCCATCACGCCGACGGCCTCAGGCAGCTCCTCGTCTCTCAACTTCAGCGCCTCCTCTTCCGCGCCCTCGCTCTCCTACACACCGCGTCGTCCACCTCCCCGTCCACCACAGGCATCCAGCTTTCCTTCGCCCCCTCGCCGCTCCTCGTCCACCCACTCCCAATCATCCACCCGCTCCGCACCAAACACCGCCCGCCCGCCACCGCTCAGCCTCCCCCTCACGCGCCAAGCGCCGCTCCCGCCCGCAGCCCGCGCGCGCTACGACACGCTCTTCAACTCCACCGCGCGCGCCGCCGACCACCTGCGCGTCCCTGGCGTCACGAAGAAGCGCGCGAACGCCGGCTGGAGGGGCCTCTCGGTCGACCTGACGACCGGCGATCTCGACGAGAAGGATGCGCCGGATGAAGCGGGCAGGCAGGTGTTGCCGGACGCACGGCTCGACGGCCGCACCGTCAGGCGGATATGGACCAAGTCGAAGCTCCCGTCGGAAAAGCTGCGCGAGATCTGGTGCGTTTCTTCTCTTCGTGCAGTCGCAGGCTGTTGACGTGCGTAGGGCGGAATGCGATCCCGGGGGTGCTGGCTCGCTGGACCGCGACGCCTTTGCACGCGGCATGTGGCGCATCGACGAGGAGCTGCGGCGCGCTCAGATACTTGGGCGGCCGTCCGCGGGCAAGAAGAGCGTGAAGCGTGTGCAGTCGCGGCCAATCTTACGCTAGGGGACTCTACATAGATAACACATTAGCATGATTTGCAAACAAACATACTGCAGAAAGGAAGGATCACCAGGATCTAGGTTCTATGTGGTAAGGCGCGCGTCGTATCCTATAAAAACAAAAGAACATTGTAGCAGCACCTCGTTTCGATCAAGGGACCTCAGGGTTATGGGCCCTGCGCGCTATACCAGCTGCGCCATGCTGCTGTAATTTACCTATGCCGTGATACCTACTAGACCACAGTCACCCATCGGGGGCACAGTGATCACTCGTGTGGACTGGTAAAATATCTACTCCGAGCACATGTGTGTGCCGCACAAAGTTTTGAAAGGAAACACGAAAAATGACGAAACGGCCGCCGTGGGTACGTGCACGTGACGCGAAGCTGAGCGGAAGTTGGCAGTGGCAAACATCATCCAAATTGTCCTACACGAGTATATCCTTTGCTTGGAAGTGGTACGGGTGCTACAGCACATCACAATTACTCACGTATATCATCATGTTTCTCAAATGCTCAGAGAAGTTCACGTCGAGAGGCACCGACCGAGTCAGCAAAATCCAGCGACTTTGTGCAGGTGCGTGCGCTTTTGTTCCTAAATGTCAGTCGCATCGTCACCCAACATTCAACGCCAAGGCCCCGCCCACGTCAAGCTTCAAGAGTCAAGAGTCTGATCAAGAGTCAAGAATGATCATATAGAGCAAGACAAATATATGCTATTATACGACCAACACCAAAGGTCACATCACCCGGCCCACCGTCCGCCCCTTGCCGCTATATATCTGTGCCAATAACCCCAGTACTCCACCATCCGCAGCGTCTCCCTCGTCCTCCTCCTCTTGCATCGACAGGCCTCCGCGTATCCCACGGCGCCCACGCCCACCGCCGTCCACATACGACTCGCCCAGCCCGCTGCGCACCCCGCTCCCAACCGCGTCCTCCCCGTCCTCCCCGTCGACGTAGCCCGGCTCGGCGGGGCGGGTGGGCGGCGCGATGCTCCCGTCCGAGTCGCCCAGCACCGCTGTGCGCGCCATTGCGGATTGGAAGATCCCCGACGCGCCCAGCGTGGACTGCGCCGCTTGCTGCCCAAGCATCATGCTCGACGCGCCAAAACGCCGGCGCGCGAGCGCCGCGCTCTGACTCTCGTGCAGCGCGCGCTCGTACTCGCGCGCCCGCGCGGCGAGCTGCTGCTCGTCGCCGGGTGCCTGTACAGTGTCCGTCGTGATAGGCGGGGGTGAGGTCGGTGGAGGGAGGGGCGGCGGCTGGATATGGCGGCGGGAGTAGTCGGCCATGCGGTGGAGATAGAGGGAGCTGGATGGGTCGGACGGCATCCAGTCTGGATGCGCGGCCTTGAAGCTGAGGATGCTCTTCTCCATCTTGCCCTCGTTGGACATGAGACGTTCGTCCGCAGCTCTGGTCGGTGCACCGAACTAGATAAACAGAATGAGTTGAAATATAGAACAAAGTCAGAAGCTGCGAAGAAGGCAGCGTACCTTGACATTTCCGTGCCGCTGGAAATCAAACACTGCGAAGCTGCACACATACCCGAGACCATCGACGTGGACCGTGAACTCCCGGAAGAAGTCGATGATTGCGGGGGCGCATGGCGGGAGAGAGTACCACAGTATGAGCGGCGTCACGACAACAGAGACCAGTTCGCTGGCGAAGATCAGGATCTTCATGGCAAACAGTTCACCGAATTGGGCATGTACTGAGCGCGAATGCAGCTGTGCGCGCCACTCGTCTGGGAGGTAGTGCGTGTACTGCACGACCTCCAGCATGAGTGCCTCGGAATCAAACACTCGGTTTTCCTCGGGAATCATTCCACGTGCAACGGCCAAAATACCGGTGAATATACTCAGGTAGAATAGGACTGTGCGGCGTGGAGTGATCTCAAAGTGCAGGAAAAGGTCGGGATCGAGCACCGACGCGAGCAGCAGGACGGCTGCGAAAGAGCCGGCAATGAAGGCGACAAATCTGAAAAGACCAGTTTGAATGATGGTATGACCAATCGCAAGATGGGCCAACGCACCGCATGATGAGTTCCAGCTTCCGGTTTGGGAATTGCCCGATATACATGTTGGCGATGGGATAGGACTCATCCAAGCGTCGCTTGAAGAGATGCGGCAGCTCGTTGAACTCGCGGAATTTCCATCGCGCGAAGGGCGTATACGTCCGTCCACCGATGGAAGACGGATTCTTGTGATATTCCTAGAGAACACATTGTCAGCGCATAAAGAGTGGACGTGGAAGCAGAGAGCTCACTTCGAAGTAGCGGAAGAAAGAGTACATGAGCAGATATAGCACGATCAATGGGGCAAATATTGCATTGAGGATACCCATGAAGATGAACCGCCTTCGCAGACTTTTCGCAAACGTCAGTGAAGATCAAGACTGGGTGACATGATTGACGTACCCTTCGATCAAAGCTGCCCTGTTCTTGCTCTTCAAGAATATCTTTCTAACTCTGCCTCTTGAGTCAAACAAATATTCCATCAAACAAAAGCGCAGATTCCATTCCAAGGTGCGCGTCAAAGTGCGACCCTTGCCCTCCTCCGGAGCGATCCCATGGGGAAATGGGACGCGTAGATCCAGCAGCTCCTTATTGAAGAGTGAGATGAGAAAGTTCTCTTGCCGCATGACACGGTTCGCGACATCGTGTGCATCGAGCTTGGCGCTCTCGACGTCGCGCGCACGCGAGGCGGATGAGATAGCTGTAAGAGGATTGGATTCGCGTATGGCACCAATGCGGCGGACGATCTCGGGCCAAGAAATTGTCTGGATGTCTTCCTGGAGAAAGTTCTCAATAAAAAAGCGATAAAGTCGGGGCTGAAATTGCACGTACATCGGGTATGCGGAGGAGATGTGTGTAGAAGCGATACATGTCGACGAGACGAATCGTGCCTCTGACGAAGGATACAATCTGCCATAGGTAGAATGTGCAGAAAAGAAGGAAAAACAGTAGGCTGAAACCAGAGATTCTACGCTCCATGGTGAGAAACGCCACGTGCCGAAAGCTACAGTCCACTCACCTCGAGACGCAGTGATCGACGACAACATCGGATAGTCTGGTCACTTCCTCTGGACGAATGCGGGAATAATCGACGCAGCGGAGGAGGAATGTCGAGAATCCAATCACAAACCCGACTGTGCTACGAACAGGCATCAGCAGAAATACCATGGAAAGGAAAAACCACGCACAGAAGGTTCAGCCCGCGCGCAAGCGCGATCGAATATATCCCCTTCCCCTCATAGTAGTCATACACCTCCTGCAGGAACGCGTCAAGATTGTACACGTTGACCCAATCCCAGAGCGCGCGCTCGTACGCGTCAAGGCCGCGCATGGGTTGCCGCGGAGGCTGCGGGGATGAGGGCGCCTCTGAGACTCGCTCCACGTTGATTTCTGACGGGCGCGGCGGGACAGATATCCGTGGTGGGTCGTTGGGGGTGAGCGGCGGCGCCGGGGCTCGAGGCGGCTCGCGCGCCTTGCCCTTGCGGAGGGCAGATGGCAAGGGCGGCGGGGCGCGGCGAACAGCTGGGGATTCGATCATGAAGCTCTGCGGGACCTCGTCGTCCGACTCAGAGTCCTCTGGGGGTGCCGCAGTCTCGTTGCGGATGTTCGGCCGCAGGACGCTCATCTCCGCACCGCCTGCACCCCAGGGCGCACGCGACGGCTGCGGCTTCGAGCCCGTCCGCGACACGCTGGTGCTGCGACCAGCCTGGGCTTCCAGATCATTGTCGTCGTCCGTGTGAGAGTTGGTTTCCTCGTCTTCCTCGAGGACGGACTGGTTGGCTGCTGCGTAGCCTTGGTACGTGCGGCCGAGGGGGTTGAGCATGTTGAGGAAAGGGCGGGAGCTCGCGCCAGGAGCATATAGGGAGTGCTGAAGGGAGCGGGAGGTTGACAAAGGGCGCGCTGTCGAGCGTCGGTTAGGGCTCGACATCGTGGAAAGTGACCAAGGAGAGGTCGACGTAAGGAGGCCGCTCCCAGCCACTGACACTGACGCCTCCGAGAGTCCTTGTCTCCGTACGCTCACGTCTCTTCGCGCCAGCTCTCAGTCTTGTGCGTCTATGTACTGCATCAGTGCATGTCTGTGCTGTCCGGATAGTACTGCTGTCCTAAGGTCACAACGTTCTCTGTCAATATTCGGGATCAATTTCGAGCACAGTCAAGCGCAGTACAGTACGTAAGTCCTCCTGCACTTTGTCTGCGTTGCTGGCCCCAACTCAGAAAGACTGACATCGTCCAGGAAATCATGCGCAAGACTTCATCCGCGATGGCTAGACATCTCCATGACCGATCTCTCTTCATCCAGTCGTACGCGCCACATGTGCTGCTGCGCATAACGTCCTTCCACCACGAGGCGACGCTCTTACGTTCGACGCTCCCATGGACGACTCTTCTTCGCCTCGAATCTTCGACGTAGGCAACCTCCTGACGCAGCATATAAAGCGGACGCAGCGGCGATGTCCCATGCGCCCTTATCCCGCCGGCCCAGCTGTTCGAAATGGAATCCCTGTGCGTAAACGCTCCCTTACCTCCGGATTATTCACCCATTGAGCTAGACTCATCGTCGAAGCAGGCCCACTACACTGGTGAACGTCACGCACAATCTGCTTTAGGACGCGCGTCTGACGTGAATTTCAGGCTGCTATTCGCCTGCTGCAGGCGCAGGCCTACCTCCAACAGGTTCAGATCGCCATCAATATTCAACAGCGACAAATACAACTTGGTTACCTTCAGCGCGCGCAAGCGGCTATTGATCTGCAGCAGCAGCAGCAGCAGCAGGCGCAAGCTACTGCCAATCTTCGGCAGCAGCAGCAACAGGCGCAAGCTGCCGACCTTCGCCAGCAGGCTTCGCTCTTCGACGAGGGTGGCGAGCCATTTCCTGTCACAGTATTCTTCAGCCAGATTCCTGGCTTCCATCACGACCCACGAAAGTCTCCGGCTGTCGAATTCAACCGCCTGAAGCATGAAAAGAAATGGCCCAATGGCAGCAGAGCGCTGAAGGAGGCGCATCAGGCGTACACGGACGCCTTAACCATGCAGTTTAACAGGATGTATGGCACCGATGTCAACGACATCCGGGCTTGGCAACTCCTGTGCCGTGTGGTGGGTATCGATCCCCCCGCATCCCTTGAGGCGGCACGAGAGGTGAGTTATTGCCTGCACGCTGGGATCCATGATTTAGAATTTGCAGGCGATCCTCACCGTACATGTCAATCTTATCGATCTGGTTGATTTTGGAAGGGAAGAAATTGTGGAAATATTTCCTTCGGAGCTTGCGCTGAGCCAATACAGCAAGAGAGAACATAAAATTTTCCCTCGCGAGGAAGCAAAAGCAGGTGGTGTTCTTCGATATTTGCTTCGCCACATCACGAATCCACCTGTTGAGAATATGGAGCTGTGCCGACTTGGTGGGGTTGTGCGTGCGAGGACGCAGGCGCAGGCACAGACGCTTAGGTTTGTAGATATCTGAATTGCTCGCTCTGTAAGTCGTCGTTTGTGTCCATTACGTCCGTGTGCATCTCATGATAATTCCGCAGAGTTTTTCCTCGATGTTGTACTAGAGAAATCGTTCGACTGATTGTGACACCCATGCGCATATCTACTATTCAACGATCTTGGGGGTTTCACGCTCTTTCTTCTTCGATGTCGTCTGATGGCCTCAAGGCATCTTCAAACGTTCCTGGCCGCCGGCATCTCCGCCACGAGCTTGCCGCCACGACCGATCTCGTCCTGGTTTTCACCGCCTTGCGAACAAGAATGTCGAATCTCGCCGTCTCCATTCTTTCCGAAGGCCACCTTCTGCCTTCTCCGGTTGGGAGATGTTCACATGTCTGGACTGCGCAGTGGAGCCTGCTGCGCGCAATGACCACCTTCCAACACGAGGCGATTAGTGTTACGTTTGAGGCTCCCCCAGCCTCTTGGCCTCGAAGCTTCTATGAATTCGACTTCTCGACACTTCACCTTTATAACGCGGGAACAGCAGCGAAGGATCGAGCACTCAAGTACTCGTCGCCCGTCTTCACTTCAGCGCGCTCCTCAAATGTCCGCAACCAATCACCCGTGCGTAACTGATGCAAATATTGTAGAGGGCAGATACTCACACCAATGCGCGCTAGGTCCACGATGTTGGCGAGTGCTATTCAAATCCGCCTTTCATCCAGGAGATTAACATGGCCTCCCAGGCTGCTGAAGTCTACGGCGACGGCGCTGACCAGTCGCCTCTGGTGGCTTTCTTTTCCCAATATTCAGACTTCCATCACAACTCTGCGGCATCTCCTTCTTCGGAGTTCTATCGCTTGGTGAACGAAATGGGATGGGACTGGCACTCCGGCGAGCGACTCGAGGCTCATCAAGAATATAAAGACGCCCTTACAATGGAGTTCAACATCATCTACGGCACGGACGAAAGCGACATACAATCTTGGCATAGCCTGTGCTCTGTCCTCGGCATCCCACCTCCGGACGATCTGAAGGCGTCCCGCCAGGTGAGCACTTTCTGACATCGGTTGCCAAGTCTAAGTTTTTCAAGGCGGTTCTTTCCGCTCACGTCAACCTCGTGGATCTTGTAGGGTCTCAAGGAGAAGGCGTCGTGGAGGTATTTCCTTCGGAAATGGCATTGAGCAAGTACACCATCGACAGTGGGAAGTTCTTCCCCAGCGATGTAGCACACGCAGGTGGCGTGCTTCGCTATTTACTTCGGCACATTTTGCACCCACGCGACGAGAACACACGTGGTCGAGGGGGGAAGCGGGGACGGGGACGTGCACGTGGAGGGCGTGCGCGAGGGCGAGGACGGCGCGGGCACGGGGTTTCGTAAGTGTTCCCGAAGAGCACACAAATGTCAGACCATCATCCCTCTCTGTGTCAATCTCTGTCTCATCAAAATCCCGCACAGAGTCATGCGAAGAGATGTCCAGGATTGCGCGCTATCTTGACATAATGCTGCGAAACATCACGAGAGTTCTCTTGGAGCGGTACATAATTTGCCTTCTATGAAATGCGGCCTTGCACGCAGCGCGAGGTATGCCCGGCCGCAATACGGTCTATCCGCAACGAGTAAGCAACCTGCGCCCTCAGGCTACACGAGTTCGCCGTCCTCTGCATCCGCATGCCAGCTCGCCGTTGCTCTCGCTCCTGCTTTCAGACGACGACCACCGCACCTATGATTTACCTTCGACCTCTGGCCTCGCTTTCACCGGCAATCCTCACCCCGGTCAGGTTGCGACAGCGAGTGTTTGGTGGACAACTGCTCCGAACACGGCACGTGCAAGTCGCATACAAGTCAACGAACGAGTCAGTCAAAAAGGAGAGCGTGCGTCTAGCCTTTCTTCTCGTCCACGGCTGCAGGCACTGATCCATACTAGTACAGATACGCGGAGAATAGCAATCTGAAGGACCACAGTGCTCCCGGGACGGACCCGCTATCCGAGTTCTTCACCACTACCCCGGATTCACATACAATCCCCGAAACTCTCCGCCCTCCGAACTTCTCCGCATGTTCAAGATATTTGGATGGCACGGCAGAGTCATCACACCTCGCACTGGCACTCAGCGTCCTGAGCACCCAAAGCGGCGGGAGTCCCGAAAGTTGTTCAAAATCGCCCTTACGGAGCAATTCAATGCGAAGTATGGACGCGATGTCCACGACCCTAAGAACTGGAGACGTCTTTGCTTTGTACTTGGGGTTTATCCAATCCCTGAAGAAATGAGGGCCCGTCGCAAGGTGAGAGAATCGTCCACTGTGGCGGTTCAACTTTACTGACTGCGATATATATACGTACAGGCTGTTGGTCGCCTGAATGTCAATCTCGTCGACCTCGTCAGTTTGGACCTGTCGAGGTACATAGAGGACACTCTTGACCTCGATGCCGAACCACCCATTCGTCCGAAGATCGAGTTGTTCGGGACACAGAAAGAATTGAGTGCCTACACGAAAAGGAAGAATAAATTCTTTCCCGCAGACCGCGCACGTGCAGGCGGCGTACTCAAGTACATGCTACGTTGCATTCACGAACCTCCGGGCATGAGCAGGAAAGTTGGGCGTGAGCGAGAAACATGAAGGTCTTTGTATCGCTACGCCTACATGACGCACGGTACCTCTCATAAAGAATCTTAAATAAACAGCGTCCCTGGCTCTTCCACTAAATCTTAAAGCTGAGCACCGCCGTCGCCGGTAAGTACAGCGACTAGCCAACGACCAGCGACTATCTTCTGTGCCAAGGCCGCCGGCACGGTACCGGGTACATACGCCGGGTACCGTTACGGCCTGTCAGACGAACGCGATCACGTGAGAAGTCGTGCCCACCTGCCACCGTGACTGCCAGGTGATATCTCCCAGTTCTCGTCCTTCCACTCATGAGTCAATCACGTCAGTCCTATCAGCGACTCTTGACAGGTTACAGCACAAAGAGGTACTGACATGTGCACACAGCTTACAGCTCAACCCCTTCTTTAAGTATACAGAGGGCAGCTTATTTGAGCTCTACTCAAGGCTCATCGTTTGGCGGGAGTCCTGGAAATGCCACGCAGGTGTGCAGCAATCCACCTTGAGCAATTCTCCAATGACTCACCACGATACTTCATAGGGAGCCGCCCTCTCGCCTTCACTACGACCACTCAGCGTCAAGCAGCTTCTCCAGGCGACACGACCCCATGACGACGCATTATTTGTAGTTGAAGGCAACGAGATCGGCCAAGTGAGTTCGCCCGCGTTTTCCTCCATACAAACATCAAGAGACGCTGCCTAGGTGACAGTGGTCGCTCAAGTCGTGGGTATCCAACGCCATACGACAAACGATGTATTCATTCTAGACGACGCAACTGCAAAAATTGAGGCGCGCCGTTATGTAGACGGAGAGGAAATTGAGGAGTATGAGGATATTTGGTGAGGATGTTCTGAAATGGCTTCGCCACCGTCTGATCTTTGCATAGCGAAAACAATTGGGTGCGCATAATCGGAAAGCTCAGGAGACCGAGGACAACTGGAAAAAGCTTCATTAGCACTCTGCACATCCGCCCCGTCAAAGACCCACATGAGATATTCTTCCACCTTGCGGAAGTGATGGTCGCGCAGGTGGCGTTTGACCGAAATAACGTACGTATCACTCAGTTTCAACAAGTCAGGCATTGACCGTCCTTCTCTGTAAGCCGATAGCTGTTGACCTAACCCCGATCCCGATTCCGACCCCTACCCCGACCCCGGCGGCTCTTCCCGCAAATCGAACGCGCCAGCACGGCACGCCGAATTGCTATGCCCACCTTCCACCCGTGGCGCGCGGCGTCGTAGATTTCCTGCTTTCCCAGCCCGACAGCGACAAGGGCACCCCATTGCTTACCATCACCTTGGCGGTTGACGGTTCCACCGACGCGATAGTGTACGCTTGCTTCTTTCTTCTCTCCCGATTCGTGAGGTTGAGTGTAAACATGTCGACGTCATTTTCTACTCAGCGCCGCATTGCGGCAGCTTGAAGACGAGGGCATCGTGTACGAAGCCGATGAGCTACGCTTCAAAGGTCATTGGTGCGGAGTGGAGCAAATCATTATCGAGGATGTGTTTGCGGGTGCAAAGTCCATGCTTGACGCAGGTCAGCCAGCGATGACTACCACGTATGTCGAACGTCCCTTTTTGGAGGCTGCTCGCATGCAGGCTGCTCCTCTTCCAGTGGTTCACCGAACAGCGGCTCCTCTCGCACCAAGCTCCTCCGCTTCTTCGGACGATTTCCGCTGGTCACCAGCGTCCGAATCTCAACCGTCCCCTGCTCCCTCATTCAGCGCTGATCCCTGGCGCTATTCATCATCGACAAGCTCTTTACCCTCGACATACTCGCACCACCAGGTACGCATTCCGTTCTCTCTCTCCGCTCACCATTCCTCGCCTCACGCATTCACTAGGTCACAAATGCCCGCCCGCCCCGACGCACGCCTCTCGCGGCTTTTTTCGCGCGCTTCCCTGCATACCAATATAACCCGTCCGAGTCCCCGGCAGACGAGTTCCGCCGACTCTCCCAGCGGTCTCAATGGCAACGCGGCAGTCAGCAGAGCACGCAGGCGTGGGAGGACTACAGAACAGCCCTCGTTGAAGAGTTCGACGACATCTACGGCACGGACGTGAATGACATCAATTCGTGGCACCTTTTGTGCGCTGCGCTGCGAATTTATCCACTGCCTGAGGGGCTCATGGCATGTCGTATGGTGGGTGCCACTGTGTTATTTGCGCGCCGTGATGATGGCACTGAGGAAGCATGTGCAGATTGTCCATGCAACCCATGTCAATTTGGTTGACCTCGTGCAGGCGAGAGGCAAGACTGCGGTGAAGAAGTTTAGGACGGTCGCGGATCTCAGTGATTATACCCAGGACACTGGGAGGTTTTTCCCGCGCGAAGTGGCGAAGGCGGGTGGTGTTCTCAAGTTCTTGCTCCGGCACATCTTTGATCCGGAGGATGACGATTATTGAAGAGGAGGTGGACGGCGGTGCGTGGACTTCGGCGAGCAAGCCGGTAGAAGTCTGCCATTACTTACTTGTATACGTCTCGTTGGAATGAGTAACGGCTCCGATGGAAACCAAACTCACAAGTCAGCGGGACACTGATTGAAGCGTGGCGCTAGTGTGTTTCATCGAACAATCTTCCCTTGCGAGAATACGCGGGTGGCGAAGTGTTTAGGTTCCTGCGTTAGTATACATGGCATCTGTTGACGGAAAGTTTCGGTATACGATTCAGGGTCAGCGAGGCTGCGTTCGAGACGCAAGTGCAATGCAACTTAATGGGGGATGGTATGGGGTGCATCGAAAATGTGAAGTGCATCGCAAGACCCTACGTACAATCAATGTTCCAACCAATCTACCAATCTACAACATGTGTGAGACGCATCACAACAGCTACTGGGCGCCAGGCGCGATCAGTATATGCTTCGCATAGCACGGACAAAATGCGCTCACCAATTCCACATCCGACTTGCGCACAAGTGGCGGCGGCGTTGACGGCGTCGGCTCCAAATGACTCGCGCGCTTGTCGTTCTCGTCTGGGCGCAGACCAAGGTACTCCGAGAAAAATATCCGCATGATGAGGTTCCATCGCCGCAACGTCGGCACGTCCAGCGCCGAAGCGTCGTCCTACACCCAAGCATCAGTCACCCGCACACGCGGAGAGAGGATCAGCAGGTACCCCTAGCGTATGCCACACGCGCGGGAACGGCTCTGCGATGACGTGCAGCACGCTCACGCCGCGCTTAAGGAACGGGACGTGGTCGTCGCCCATGTACCCGAGGTTCTGCTCCTGGCCCGTGCGCTTCTGGAAGAAACTCCGCAGCTCACCCTGCTCGAGCAACCCCGCGGCGTGCAGGCGCGCCTCGGCGCGCACGAGGCCGTCGAAAAGCCAGCCCGTGTCTGGGAAGAAAGAGCGCACGCGCGGGTGCGGCGCGCCGAGGAGGTCGATCAGGACGAGGTGCTCGATTGTTGAGAGGGGTGTTGCAGGCGCGGAGGGGGAAAGCAACCGCCGTTTCGCGTGGGGTGGGAGGTAGGTCGTGGCCCATGTTTCGGCGAGGTGTCTGCGGAGAAGAGGATGATCGACAAGAGAGGTGATACGGGGTAGAAAAGGAGAAGTACCGTGCGCCGTATATTGAGTCGGTGTCTGTCCAGTCTGCGAACGCCTCCTCACCGTCGAAGAAGATGAGCTGCAGCGTGGTATCCGCCACATCCTCGTCCTCGTCTTCCGACAGCGCGTCATCTGCCACACGTTTCGCACGTGCATCGAGTAGAGGATCGAGGACCTCCGCGAGGTCCAGCATGATCGCGCATGGCGCCGCCGAGTCAGTCGCGCCGACGAACTACTGCGGTGACCGCCACAAGGCGCCGCGCGGACGTGAGCAACGCGTCTCACGGCACATACGCGGGCATCACGCACCTGGTTCTGGGGGTATGTCGAGAAGTACTTTGAGTCAAAATGCGCGGAGAGCACGACGCGGCGCGGCGCGTCGGGGTCCTTTGTCGCGATCACGTTCGTGAAGTTCTTGGGCCCAACGGGCGTATCCCATACGAATGAGTCAAACTCGATGTGCCACTTGAGCGCCCGCAGTGTCGACGCAATGTAGTTGCGCACGAGCGTGTTGTTCTCAGTGTCCGCTGTGGAGATCTGAGCACGGGGTCATGGGAGGGGTGGGACGGGGCATACGCGCGCGGGGGATGAGGATTTTAGAGAGGTGCGAGGCGGGGTTCGTGGGGTCGAGGTTGCGCGACGGGTCGGGAGACTGGGCAAGCGTGGAGATGGCGGGGGAAGATAGTGAGTTGAGATCACGCTCGCCTAGGGTGGACGCCGCATGCGAGAACGGGGTCGGACAGAGCCCGAGTAGAATGAGAGCATGCCACAACATTGCTATGAGTTGGTAACGAGTGTGAATGAAGACCCAAGCAACCACAAGGTGAGACTTACTGGCCGACAGGTTACCCTAGTGCTCGCACGGTGAGACCAGCTTGATGTACCAGTGCTGGACACTGCTGGTGCAACGGCGACGGTGGTCAATCACCGTACAAAGGGTGCTTTCCCGCGCCAAAAACTAGTCTTTGACGATGTCCCGCTGGCAATGCGCTGGCAAATCAATGTTGCTGTCGTGGAAGTTCAAAGGACAAGCTCTCTTTTGGCATGCCACGTTTGGCAGGAAATTCTTCGAATGCCTCTTCTGGATACATTTGGCATGAAATACGGATTGATTTGCCAGGGATCCCGAAGCTTCCTCAGGCTGGCCGCCTTGACCGTTTGCCATCCCTACCATCGCTCGCATATTCACAGCACTGCACGTCTTGCTCGCATGGCCTCAGGATATTTCTGGAAACTCGGGCGTTACGGCCAATTGACTTCCTATGGGTGGACGATGCGACGTATGGACCCATTGCGTGACTGCCGAGTCAATCAACAACCATTGCAAGCACAGATGCATTTTGGGTAGCTTGTCTACCGCCGAGGTCTGTATGATGATATCTGCTGCTCTGGTGCTTGTCAAACCCTTGATACTCCCACGTTCCAATAGGTCACTGGTCTTGTGCAAAGTCGTGTACTGATGATCTGCACAGTGCAGGTGCTCTACGTAGCTGCAATCAATACGACGACCATCATCAGATTCCTCTACACATCTGAAATCGCTGGTATCCCTTCGATGGGGCATATCTTGAACCAAGCTTTCTCTCGTCATTCCCACGTCCTCTTGGTCTCCTCGACATCGACATCCGCATCTCTTGATGATGATGACCATCCGTCCATATATCTTTGGTGGTCGTTCTCTTGTCCGACCCGAGCTCTTGCCACCTGCGTTCTCCTCCTCTTTGCTGTTCGCGATCTAATCTTGCGCCCCGTCTTCCTTACAACCGTTGGTCAATATATGCATTCCCGTCCGCTATTGGAAGATTCAAACATGTCGAACTCAACGAACACTACGCCCATTATTTTCCCCACTTCCAGTCCCGCCTCAGCCACCATCGAACCAAGCTCTGTCTCCCCCAGTACCTACCCGACTCCGAGTTCGCCCGAGGCGTCGAACAACCCAACGACCAGTTCATTTCAAGTAGTTGTTCAGTATCACTATGCGACTCTAAGTGCTCATCAGCTTGCAGAACACGTCCTCTTCAACCGCCCTTTCGACGGGCGTGATCATCGCCATTTGTGCAAGCTGTTTCGCCGTGGCCCTCAGCGTCCTCACCTTTGTCTTAATGTGGAGGCGCTTGCGTCAGCACAATCTCAACGTTTCTCCCCCACCAAAATGTAAGCCCTAGCGCATCCCACATCGTAGTTCCCTCCTCACGCTTACGCTTGCCGCTCAAGCGTCCGCTCCCTCGCCCTTCCAGGACCCCTACTCCCATTTCCAACTCCATTCTACGCCGTGGAGCGACACTTTGGGTTCGGACCTTGACGCACACACCGCACACCTCTCCTCCGTGTCGTCAATCTACCCACCTGCACGCCACTTCGCCGGCACCCACGCCGCCCCACCGACGTCTGTTGACCTCGCCGTGGCGCACCGCGCGGCGTCGCGGGCTCTTGCCATGACGGCGGCCGGGCAGCAAGCACACGCGGACGCGGAGACAAAGTTGGAGAGCATACCTGCGACACCGCACGGGGCCCCACCAGAATTGATTATCCCGAGCCCGTCGCGCCGGCCGTCGTCACTCCAGGGGCTCAGCTCTGGGCGCGCGCTCACGCCCGTGAGCGCGGCCTCGTTCGACGGCTCTGCGCCGCATCGGATAGCCGGCCCGCACAATTGGTCCGTCGTCTCCGTCGACACTGCAGCGCTGGCGGGCCCGTATGGCGGTCTGTTGGCGGCTATGTCTCAACGCCCTGGTACGCCGGTGGAGCAGACGCCAAACAAAAGGGACTCTGTCTATGGAAGTGTCATGGCGGTTTAGCGGCGTTGGTCTGCGCGTTTGGATGCCCTCATCGATTGCGACAGGAGCACATAGTGGCCCAAGGACCTTGGTGGCATCGTGATCGGACTGTATATATTATGGTAACTGGACTGTAAGTGGGTGCGATTTGTCATCGTTCTTTGGTATCCAGAGACAGTGCCGTTGGACACTGCGTACAGTATCCGCGTTTCACTGCAATGTATCTACGTAGATCTTGCCGCCCTCACGAGCATGAACACATGAAGTCCTTTTAGTACAAGAAAGCGGAGATGCGACAGCTTGAGTACGGTCCAAATGCGTTCGTGTGTGAGCTTTGCGTGGGCCAACACGTTCAGTGGCTTCGTCGAAGCCAGCCAGAGATTGAGGCACGAGGCCGAGATAAGATGTGGCTGTGCCGAAGGCACGGGCGCCAACGCCGGCGCACTGCGCAGACCGCCTTCCTGAGTCACCATCATCGACAACGTGCGGCACAGCGGCCAAGCTGACTCCCCTGAGTCCGCCATCGACATAGACCAACGCGGGTTTCTCAAGCTGTGTCAGGGGCTCTCATCAGTGTCCGAAGAAGCCTCAAGTGTGGCCGGCCAAGCGCTCGCAGTCGTGCCAAGCTGCGAGCCTCCAAATATCGACGGTGAGTGGCGTGCATGGAACGGTAGAAACCGCTGATTTAATATGTCGGTGCAGCACGCGGATGACATTCTCATGTCGCGGAGAAATACGCATCCATCCCCGCTTTACACTGTGCCCCTAGCGCACTGGCCTGACTTGGCGGCCATCCTCTCACAAGTGCGTACTGACAGCCACATATTTCGCTCCAAAAGGCCGTTCGCTTTGGACCCTGACCATGCCGCCGCGTCATTGTCCTCCTGGCTGCCGACACGAGGTCAATGGGCGTCCGCACGCAACGTTCCGTGCCTTTGCCGCACCCTTCACTGTTTGTTTGTTTGTTTGTCTATGTGTTTTTTCCTTGGTTAAGCCACGGGTGCGCATATAAATGCTGTCCCATTCTCTATGGCAAACTTCACTGGACTCTATCTCCCGCCGATTTGCTCTTGGTCACCGGACGCGCCTATATCCACATCCTCTCTGCTGTTCCTCACATAACGCATCCTAGTCCATTAATGGCGCACTCATACGGCAGGAAGACCCGCCGCACAACCAGGAAGTCGTCGTCGTCGAATCGCGCCACCGCAATCAAGTGCAATAGCAAGCCCGACCCACGCTTCGTAACGATGAATGCTCAGCAAAGGAGCATGCTGTTCTACTTCTTCAGGCTGAATGCCTACCCCAATGCAGAGCAGAAGCAGGAGATAGCGGACATCATCAGCTGGTACGCGTGCCCTAGCTCCTTTTCCCACTCGCGTGACTGACGCACCTTCGATCGTTAGCTCCTACAAGAAGGTCCACCACTGGTTCTCCAACAAACGCCAGGATATTGTGACCTACCGCAAAACCAAGGACCCTCTTGGTGCTGTCCTCGGCAGGCTGACGGAGGCGGTCCAGCTGAGCGAGAAGGACCGACAGCGTATTGCGGCTCTTGCTAACTCTCCGCCAGAGCCCCAGCCGTTCTTTACGGACGACGAGCGCGACATGCTGCGCGGATCCCAAGGCACGTCCGAGCCTTCGATAGCAGCCGCGTCTTCACCCTCCCCGGCGGCATCCCCCTCGCCCGTGCCGCCCACGGTCACTCCATCTCCTCCCTCCACCCGTCCACCCTCGCCGTCCCCTACCGCCGCGCCAACGGCCGATTTCTCCACAGACGCCGAGATGGTCGCGTCCGCGTCCGCGTTCGGACGTTATTGCACCGTGTGCCGTCCGCCACCCGCCGCCCCGTCCCTCATGTCCGCAGCCTTCTCGGGCTACATCCCCTCGAAATCCTACACCTTCTCTCCCGCCCAGTGGGACCGTGGCGGGGACGACGAGACAGACGAGGAAGACGAGCTCAATGACGAGCACGCGCCGTCCCGCAGCGAGTACGCAGCCTCGTCCGCCGGAGCAATGGAGTACCAGGGATGGACGGTAATGCCTGCCCCGGCGCGCGCGATGCAAAGGGCCCCGTCGCTCAACGCGGAGGACTTGCGCGCGGCAGCGCTCCTCACGGAGCTCACTTACGGGCCGTCGACGGTGTACCGTCACTCCCCCTATCCCCCGGTCGACCCTCGTTATGGGGCGGGTCATCACTATGCTTCGTACTATCCGCAGGCTTATTACGGCTCCGCGTGATTCATCCAGTCGCGCATGATGCATGACTCAGTTGAGGTTTTGATTTGCATTACAATCTCATTGTACTTCTACTTAGATCATTAGGCTCTCTTAGTTATTGCTGTTGTTTTACCATACATGTTGTATCCTTACCTTTTTCATCTTTTTAATAGACGGTTTGAGGCGCGGAAGATGGTCATTGGATGCACGTGATCGCGTCCAGCGAATAGTCACCTTTCTGGGACTCCTCCGTCTCCCGCTATGCAAGAAGCGTTCATGTGCACCTATGTCACACCTCAATCTTACTCTCTATTCTACGCCGGACTTGGGGATGAAATGCATGTCGAGCGTCAGTACGGGTGTGTTCCTCAAGTGTTCCTTCCTTTCACCTCTACGGGCGAACTCGCTATCGCTGGCACTGAGTGGTTTCAAGCTCTTATGGCTTCGTCGTCTAACCTCAACTACAAGCTAAAGTTGCGCGCTTTCGGTGTCAGTCCCTTGGAAGCAGACTGAGCGGTTGATCACTTTGCAGTACATTCGGCGCTTCTTGGGCGGCGATATCCTGTGCATGCATGCCAGGCTGTGCGTATCTGCCTACAGTGTTATCGGCCACTCTCATCTACATTCGCAACTCAATCAACTAGCCATCAACCGTGTTCGATATGCCCCTCGGTTTCCTCAAGATCGAACGCATGGGCCGACCGCCTCCTAGTACATCTGAACAGCGGCGTCCTTCGCCTAGTACCGCGGATCCGTCTTCCAAGGTCATCGCCATCCGCGAGAATCGTGCACCAGCGGCGGCGACCGTATTTCCCAGCCGTACCTCGCTCGGATGGTCTATCGCGCTCGCGGAGCTCGCCGGCGACATCTCCAACATGCTGCAGTCAACGCCGGCCGCGGCAGCCGCCGCTCTGCTCACCACCGTGCTCAAGACCATCGCGGTGAGAAACTCGGATGCTGTCCCTGTATGCGGCGTATCTGGTCTGATACGCGGGTTCTGCCAGGCTGTGAAGGTCAATCAGGAACGCTGTGTGCGCATCGCTAGGCGCGCCACACAGGCGCTGTCCCGACTTGCGGTGCAAATGGAGGGGAAATGGGACTCCGCACCGCAGAGGCTATTGGACAACCTGCGTGAGCTAGAAAGGTGAGTCACAGTAGTGTCAACCGATATCAAATCGTTAACGTCCCGCAATATCATTCAGCGCTCTAGGAGGGGTGCAGGACGCTATCCACCGTATCTCGCAGGCAAACTGGCGGCAGCGGCTCTTGTCGAGGCCCCAGATAGAAGACATATTGCAGCAGTGCGAGGTCGGCTTGGATGAGGCGCTGCAAGCTTTCCAGGTGCGTTTCAATTCACCACACTAAAGTGCCCTTATTGACGGTCAAGTCGCGTGAACAGTTCACTTCGCTTATACAGATTCATTATGCCGTCGGGAGTCAGCAATCCGGTGCTTTGTCGGATCGAAGTGCTATCATCGCCGAGTCTGAAGCCGCAACGTCCACTGCGGGCGAGCTGGAAGACTTTTTCGCAACACTTCGAGAACCAGAGGATGACTTCGGCGTATGCCCTCTCCTGGTGCTCTGACTGACCATTACTGACCTACCATAGGAGCTATCAGATGCCGACCTCGATGGGAGGAAAGTAGTCGTGAAAGGATATACCGGCAGTCGGGAGGATGCCCTCAAGAATCACCCTACTGGGCTTCCAACGCCACCGCCTCTTCATTTTTCGTGCAGTCTGTGGACTCTTTTGCCACTGCCACTGAACACGACGCTGGACCAAATCTTCAAATCTCTGAGCTCGCGGGGCTTGTCCAAAACATCATCACGCGGGATGCGTCGCAGTCCACCATTGCGCTCGCGGACCACGAACGTCGCGGCAGAGACGGTCGTCACTCGCATTTGCGTGATAGGGAGCCGAGTCCAATGTCATTGCGGAGCGCGTACTCGATAGCCAAGTCTATCATCTCCCAGAACTCCAGGAAGGAGCGCGTGATGTTCTCTATACAGCCGCCAGGACGGCCCATGCTTCGTTGAGCGGCAGATCCCGCGTGTCCTCCCCGTGTTCGATCGGCTTCACATGGAGGCGGCCGGCGGGCAAATCGAGCGCTCCTAATCACACCACCTGTACAAGCAACCAGGCCGACACTCTCAATCAAATATTTTTGACGTGTGGTGGATTTACACCAGGAACCAAACCTTCCATCGGTCGATACTCTGACCGTCCGTTGTTGTACGATGCAACCCGCCCTCGTCCTCCCACTCCTGTAGTTGTGGATACAAGACCCACCCTAGTCAATAGGCGACAAACAATACATGAGGGCCTGACGCGACCCCAGCCTGATGCACCACGAGGACGCCCATACTGGGCCAGACGCACGGCGGCAGCGCTTTAGATGTGGGTGCCAGTCGTAGAAGGCAGACCGACAGAGAACTGAAGCGAGACAGCACCCGTTTATGTGGTGGTGGTCCTGGTCACGGTCCGTGGAGTGGCACGCGCTAATAGCTATGCAGACGACGAGTGTAAGGGTACCAGTTGTTCTTGCCTTGTTCGCAGAGAGGATGATTGGAGCACTGGCAGTACGATTTTCGAACGACAACTCCGAGTCTGGTGCACTTCACTTCAATCAGGCTGAGTTCAATGCCCAACGCTTCGCAGGGTGCGTTGGATTCTGGTTTCATATCTATTTCTGATGATCGAGACTCCCGCGTCAGCAATGGTACCAGGATATCAAGCATCTCCGAAATCTGTAGTGCGTCGTCTCTATATGTGAACATGTCATTGAATAATTTTTTCTTTCTTTCTGGCAGCCATCATCCGCGCTTTCCTCAACTTATAGGCTACTCTAATGGCAAGACACCAACGCCTTTCATTGTTCTGTCCTATGGTGCGCCTCGCGAATGCTCGGGAAAGGCTTCATGCTTATTGGGTCTGACAGCACCGAAGCAAGACGTCTTATCATATCTGAAGAGGTGGTGGACTCCGCTGAGGTCTCCGCAACGGAAGGCGCATTGGCAATATTGAAAGCTGTGAGTGGTCGGTCATTTATGTAAAGCACAGACTAAATCTTGCTTTATGAGTACCGAGATATAGCCGTTAGCCGTCTCTGCCACTGTCGCGCGATTCTCAAAGCTCACTTTGATGGTTTATGAAGGGAGCAATGCTGTACGCGCAGCAGCAGCTATCTATGAATCAGGAGAGTACGAGGGATTTTATTATGGTAAGGCCTCTTTCAAAAGTGTCGGGCGTTGCTGAACATACAAGTTCAGAACGCTACATACACTATCGACCAGGACAACAATCTTTTACTTGGCCTTCCGCAAGAGTATCGTTGGGTAGATACCTACCACCGTGACGGGCATAGGGCCTTGTTTTTTCGATATATGACGGTTAGCTCGTCCTGTTCATGTTGAAAACACGCTGATAACACCCATGTCAGTACCTGGAACAAGCATTATTGAACCAACCAGTCATTGACATCCGTAAAAATGCAAGTTGGTCACTGCCCCTCTATCTCATCCATTTACTTCGCAGATATTGTTCTCGACTCCAGATCTCCAGACATTCCAATGCCCGAGGAGCTCGCCCGCGCGCTTGACCATGCTGACGCCTTGTGGACCCCGCAGCTCCTCGCGTCGATGCACGAGGCGACATATCAAACTCCCAGCGAAACGTATTCCTTTGACGGCGGCTACAATGTCGGGGATATTTGCCTCGGCGGCCATGATACCGGCAAACCGGACGTAGTAGCGGGGAATATCTTTGACCTCGAGCCGGAGGCACACTCATGTTTCACGGTGGATATATTCATCAGTAGGCTGTATCGGATCCTTCAGACTGAAGTACTTGCCGTTTCCAACGGGTGGCTTATCTAGTTTGTACCCTTGAACTCGCCGGGAGAAACTTTGTTGCTGACACTAAATGACAGCGGGTCTGTGTTATCCAACCGTGACTGCGAAAAGGCAACGATGCTTTTTGATGTTCACCTCCGGGGCCGGGACCATAGTGACGAGCTATTGCGGACATACTTCACGAAATGGGCAAGGTCGCTCGCGCAGGCGCGGGTGTACAAGAGTCAGATTTGTATATGAGTTTGTGTCGAGCTCTGAGGCATGCGCCACAATCATACTCATGCAAGTGTCTTGCAGTCACAGAGTTATGCGGTCCTCGGCCCACAACTGGCCAACTCGTCGAAACTGTGTAATATGCTCTTCTCATCATTGTACTTCCTGCGAGCTGGCATGATTTTATGTAAACAGTCTTAGTAGAGTCTTGGTGTACAGAGCAAGCCGAGCTTGCGAGGCGGAGCCCTGTACGGAGGCTTCGTAGTGTAGTTAGCGAGCGTGTATGTAGGCGCCGCGAGGCGCCCGTGTGTCATGAGGGGCAGCGAGAGCGCTGGGAAACTCCCACGCTTCTCGCGCTCCTACGCCTTCGTCGCGCGCTCGCGCGCGAAGTTTTTGACCCACCCACCATCCCCTAGCGCTTGTACCGGTGGTTCCTCGTTCCGCTGTTCCGGTTCGGGGGGCTTCCTGTGCAGCTCGAGGTTTTCGTGCCGCGAGCTCGGACGCGCGACTGGTCGCATTCAGGTCTCAAGGCGGGGGCGATTGGCACGACGCGCGTAGCGCGTCGGTTCACGTGCGCAGCACGTGCCTCCCCCACCTCCCACCACAACATAGTGTTACAGTCAAAGGCTTTGGTTTGAGTAGGGGTCGATGCACGTGGCGCGCGCTCCGGCCGGCCCGTTGCTTTATACTTAGTTCCCTTTCTTCCTCCTCGTATATACCCCGGGCCTGCGGGTGGTGGCAGGACGTCCTCGTCTCTTACGCCCCGCTCGCAGGTAGGTTCACTATATTTTACCTAGTCCTCGTCTCTTACGCCCCGCTCGCAGTGCGATTTTCGTCCCACCCACCATCTCTACGTACTTCTTACGTACATTGTACTCCTTCCCGCCGTTTCCGTCCTCCAGGAGTTGGCCTGACGCGTGCCCATCAGGGTTTCGCCGACGGTTCTCCGGGACCGCAATCCCATCACGTTGCCCCGCACACCACGTCCACGCAAAGTGGCGGGTACGCTCCTGAATTGCCTGGTACGCTCATAGCCGCCGCGTAGCGGCGACTTCTCTTTTCTTTCTCGCTTTCGTTTACGCGCCTCAGCGCTTTTCTTATCTCTCTTATCTTTCATTCATTTCTGCTGTCTACTTGACTTTCTCTTATCTCGCAGAACAGGCATCGATACTTGGAAACCGTTGCCAACACGTTTTCCAGGTCTTAGGTTTTCTCACGCAGTCTCCCTAGCAGTGAGACGGCTCTGGTTTAGTTTGTTTCCCCAGCAGTGGGACTACTAACTACAAAGCCTACATACTCTACTTGGCCCGTAGACGAGTAACAGCATTATCCCTACTAGTCCTTATTGACGCCGATGTTGGCGAATCGCCGCCTCACCGTTGTCTCTTTCTTGGGCCCGGATGAGTCTTTGTCCCAGGGACAATTGCTGTGCGCGACTACGACTCGTCGATAACTCAATGTACACCGGCATGATATACCTGTCGCACACTTATGATGAGTTTCACCGATATAAGTACACTCCGTGATCACATTTCCGCAATTTTTTTGTCCGCATCGCTTTTGCACACACGACCCAGTGCGCTCGCGCTCTCGTCGCCGGATTTGAGATTATAAGTACAGGAATTAACATGTTACATGTTACAGCACAAGGGGCTTCTTCCAGCGTGTCAATATCTTCCTGTTCGCTGCCGCCTTGTAGGCGACTGAGATATTTACCGCGGCGGCAAAACAACCACGAGGACTGCGACCGTTGACAACGTTTGAAGAGTTACATTTGGTTGTCGTCCTAGCTTACGTCACACTCAATCATGTTTTACTGCTCTCGTCCGCATGACGGTCCAACTCGCGCACTCGAACCTTTTTTTATCGGGAACTGGTCAGCAATGCGCGCGTTCGGCAGTCAAGCGTCTCACCTCGAGCGCAAAAAGATGCGAGTCGTATGATTCTGGCGCGAGATTGCGGACCGCGGCGACGAGATTGTACAAGTAGTCCTTGATGGATTGACGTGAGCAAGGAGAGGGCGGATACAGCGCTATATGCGCGAACCTTGTTACGTCCGGACGGGCCCTCCGAACGCCATATGGTCGCGGCGAGCGCGTCGAGCGGCTCTGATCCAACTGATGCGCATATAGATATCAGCGGCAAGAGAGAGAAAACAGAGCGGGATGCGCACGGAAGGATGGGTTGTCGTTGCGGCCTACGTAGCACTACAAAAAACGAAGGTGAGCGAGACAGCACATGTGCAGTCAACAGGAGGCGCATACGACGGCATTCGGCACGACGACTTGTTCGTGCCCATCGACGACACCGTAAATGTCGACATACTCGAGCGTGTAGCCGTCCTTCTCCCGGAAGTCTGCGAGCACCGTCAGCAACAGCGCGACGAGGCGCGGGCGCGACACGCACCTAAGTAGTCGCGCACCTCCGCGGCGTACGCGGGGTCAATCGTGAACGCTACACCTGGCTTCGCGGTCAGCACACAGCGCACCAAGTACGGAGGGGAGAAGCGCACCCCAGACGACGTCCTCGTGCGGGAAGGGGTCCGCGCCTGAGAACTCCTGCCAGTCCGCCTGATGCACGAGCGTGACGACCCTGCCCGGGCGCTGCGCATGCGCGGCTCAGCGCGGTGCAGCGCGGTGCGGCGCAGAGTTGGGGGCGCGGCGCACCTCGGGCGTGCCGCGGTGGTCGTGCGATTTCTGCGCGAAACGGCGGACGTAGCCTTTGAGGTAGCCGGGGCCTGGAGGGACGGTCAGCGCTCGCTGGCATCGCGGCGGGGTTGGGGCGGCGCACTTTCTTTGACGACGTGTGGGGGCGGCTGGTGGATTCCTGTGAGCTCGGGACGCGGGAAGTCGGGTGGGGAGATGCACGCACTCTGAAGATCAAGGAGCCGTACCCGAAGACGATGTACGGTGGGCTGGTGGGCTGGGCGGCGTCGAACATGGTTGCGCTTGCAGGATCAAGAGAGCGTATACGACGAGGTGTCGAGAGGCATGCGAGTCAGCAGCAGATGGCGGATGAGGAGAAAGAAATATCGCAAGGCGTGATCTTAGCGCATGGACGCACGTGCTACTGAGCGCTCTCTAGTCAGACTCAACGTTCAAGTTTTCAACCTCGTTACCGCGTTACCTCTCTGTGCACGCTACTTATCAGTATGGTGTCTTCACGTCTTGCAATGAACGGCATCAGCAGAGCAGGGACACCCGTTGCAGCTCACACACCACCGTGCCCGCGCCGAATTAAAGTCCACGAGCTGGCGCAGGAAGTTGCCGTCGCAGCCCTTGCGCGGCAGGTCGACTCGGACGACAGCAGGAACTCGCTGACGACGCCCAAGATATGCGCCTCGTCGCCGGTGCCGAAGTCGCCTCGCCCGGCGGGCAGCGCTTCCGCGCACTCTCTCTATTCTACGCGGGACCGGTGGATCTTGCTAGTGGTTTCTCAAGCTGTCTACCCTCAACTACAAGATACAGCTGCCAATTTTTGGCGTCATTATCTTAGAAGTGGCAGACTGGGCGGTAATTGATCACTTGCAGTACATTCGGCGGCTTCCTGGGCGCCCGTTATCATCCTGTGCGTATCTACTATCAGTGTCCTCGGCCTCTCTCAGTTACACCTGCAACCCTTCGAACTAGTCCTCAATCGTGTTCGATATGCCCCTCGGTTTCCTCAAGATTGAACGCATGAGGCGACCGGGTTCCAGTATATCCGAACAGCGGCGTCTTTCGCCTACCGCGGATCCGTCTTCCAAGGTCATCGCCATCCGCGAGAATTGTGCACCAGCAGCGACGACCGCATTTCCCAGCCGTTCCCCGCTCGACTGGTCCATCGCGCTCGCGGAGCTCGCCGGCGACATCTCCAACATGCTGCAGTCAACGCCGGCCGCGGCAGCCGCCGCTCTGGTCACCACCGTGCTCAAGACCATCGCGGTGAGAAACTCGGATTCTGTCCCTATACGTGGCGTTTCTGGTCTGATACGCGGACTCTACCAGGCTGTGAAGGTCAATCAGGAACGCTGTGTGCGCATCGCTAGGCGCGCCACACAGGCGCTGTCCCGACTTGGGGTGCAAATGGCGGGGAAATGGGACTCCGCACCGCAGAGCCTACTGGACAGCCTGCTTGAGCTGGAAAAGTGAGTCGCGGTGGCGTCAGCCAATAGGAAAATGCTAACGTCGTTGTTGCGCGGCATCAATCAGCGCGCTACGAGGGGTGCAGGATTCTATGCGCCGTATCTCGCAGGCGAACTGGCGGCAGCGGCTCTTGTCGAAGTCCCAGATTGAAGACATATTACAGCAGTGCGAGGCTGGCCTCGATGATGCGCTGCAAGCTTTCCAGGTGCGCTCGGATGTACATACGAAGTGCGCGCTAAGTATTGACGACGCGGGGTATTGTGTGAACAGTTCAGCTCCCTCATACAGATCCATTATGCAGTCGGGGGTCAGCAAGGTGATACCGTCGACAGGTCCGCTGTGACCACCCGTTCAATTGAACACGCACCCTCGACGTCCACTGCCGGCGAGCTGGAAGACTTTCTCGCGACACTGCGAGAGCCGGAGGATGACTTCGGTGTATGTCCTCTCTTGGTTCTCCGAAACTGACCATCACTGACCATCTAGTAGTTTCGAAGATATCACCAGTCAGATGTCATCCTCTCGAAGGTCCATGCATTGCGGAGTGGATGGTTCTCGGAGCTATCAGATGCCGACCTCAATGGGAGGAAAGTGGTCGTGAAAGGGTATACCGGCAGTCGGGAAGAGGCCCTCAGGGTACGTCGGATCTTGGGCTCATATCGCTTTCTGATGATAAAGGCTCCCGCGATAGCAATGGTACCAGGATATCAAGCGTCTCAGAAATTTGTAGTGCGTCGTCGCTAGCTGTTGGAATATCATTGACTTACATTCATTTTTCCTGCAGCCATCCGCGTTTTCCTCAACTTCTAGGCTATTCTGGTGGCAAGACACCAGCGCCTTTCATTGTTCTGTCCTACGGTACACCTCACGAATGCTCGGGAAATTTCGATGCTCATTGTCTCTGATAGCACCGAAGCAAGACGTCGTGTCATATCTGAAGAGGTGGTGGACCCCGCAAGTCTCCGCAGCGGAAGGCGCATTGGCAATTTTGAAAGCTGTGAGTGGATTTCCTATTTCTGTTAAACGCAAACTAATTCTTGCCGTTCTGAGTACCGAGACATAGCCGTAAGCCGTCTCTGCTATCGCGCGATTCTCAAAGCTCACTATGATATATTCTGAAGGGAGCAGTGCTGTACGCGCAGCAGCAGCTATCTATGAATTGGGAGAGTACGAGGGATTTTATTATGGTAAGGCCTCTTTCAAAAGTGTCGGGCGTTGCTGAACATACAAGTTCAGAACGCTACCTACACTATCGACCAGGATCAAAATCTTTTACTGGGCCTTTCGTTTCGGGTTGAGGACCCTTGGGACATGTTCTACATCTCCGAAGAGTCTAAGTTGCAGAATATCATGTTTTATCGATATATGGTGGTCAGCTCATCTCATCTCATCAAAACACACTGTTGAACACCCATATTTGTCAGCTCCTGGAGCAAGCCCTATTGAACCAGCCCGCTAGTGACATCCGTAAAAAAGCAAGTTGGTCCCTGGTTCCCCTCTATTTCATCGCTTATCTCCGCCCTACAGGTCGAAGATTCCATTTGCCTCACACACATTCTGGCCTTTGACTCTCCTGATATCCCAATTTCCGAGCAGCTCGACCGTGCGCTTGACGACGGAGACGCTTTGTGGGATCCGGAGCTACTCGCATTGATGCACGCAGAAACTTATCAAACTCCATGCGAATTAGATTCATTTGACTGCGGCTCTGTCGGGGACATTGGCGTTGACCGTCACGGACGTTTCCTTGCGGCGGGGAACATCTTCGAGCTCGAGCCAGAGGCACAATCACAATTCACCGTGAATATTTTCTTCAGCAGGCTGCGCCGCGTGTGGAGTCACAACAAGTATCCCGTATCCGAAACGTGGTTTATCGAGTTTGTACTTTTGAGCTTTCCTGGAGAAATATTTGTGTTGACACTCAATTACAGCAGACAATTCTCAAGCGGCCATGATTATGGGAAGGCGACGATGCCACTCCATGTTCTCCTCATTCCCCAGGTTCATGATGGCGAGCGCATACTGTGGACATACTTCACGAAATGGTCAACGCCGCTCGCGCAGGCGCTGGGTGTGCAACCATCAGAATTGAAACTGAGTATGTGTCCAGCCCCGAGCCACGCGCCGCATAGCATAACTCATGTGTCATGCAGTCAAACAGTTACAGTGTTGTCCTCTGCCCACAGCTGGCCCACATGTCCTGGATGGGTCGAGCACAGCCTCCATACCGATGTTTCCGTAATATGTTTTTCTCATCATCTTGCTTTCTGTGAGCTGACTTGATCTGAAGCAGTACTAGTGTATACGTAGAAACGTGTTTAGTTTTGGCATGAGTCTCCGTCCCCGGTTGCTGTGAGTGACTAACTCGTCGATAACCCCGTGTCGTACCTCTGGCCGTCGCACACATATATGAGGGGTTGCACTCCGTGATTATGCACCATGAATAACGATTTTCCTGTCCCCACCACGCCTGTCAATCCCGCCTTTGCACATATGGGTCAGTCTGCTCGCGCTCTCTTAGGCGTTTTCCACAACACCGCGGCGCATCGCAAGCTGCCGGCGGCCCTTCCAGAAGGCCAGCACCGCCTCCTTTGAGGCCCGTTCTGCGGCAAGCCGGCGTGCCATTTCATTAATACCACCCCCGGCAAGGCGCGCGGCGTGTGTGCGGACGCCTTCCTCGCGCGCAGGACGGTGCGCGTGCCCGACGTGAACGCGTACCCCGGACACATCGCGTGCGACGGCGAGACGAACAGCGAGATTGTCGTGCCCCTCGTGCTGCAGGTGGGCGGCAGCGCCGTGCCGCTGGGCGTGCTGGACCTGGACTGTCTCGCGGTGGGCGGGTTCGACGAAGAGGATCAGGTGGGCTTGGACAGAATCGCGGACTTAGTGGTCGGGGCGTGTGACTGGTAGGTCACGGCGGCGGCGACTTGGTCGTGCAGAATACAGCGAAGGTTGCTCTCACAGACTGGCAAAATCGCTCTCCTATTCGCCGACGCCGCCCCCTCGCCGCCAATACAAACTGTGTCATGACGCCTGCTCCTTTTTCCAAGCCAAGTACTCGTCATGCAGCTTCTTCTGCGCCGCCCACTCTTTCTGAGCCTTCTTGCCCTGGTTTTTACTCAATTCCTTTCCCGTTCCGTCCGTGAGCGGAATGCCCGCGCCGTCCCAGCTGCCATAAGTGTCCTCGGGGACGTTAGGGGGCCTGAACAGCTCCTCGGGCGGGGCGCGACCCTTCTCGAGTTTCTGCTGCCGTTTCTGTCGCTCGGCCTCGACGGCTGCGGCCTTTTTCGCGGCCTTTGCCTCTGCCTGCGCCCGCTTCTCGTCACGGGCCCTGACGAGCTCCGCCGGGGGCACGAGTTTCACGAGAGCCTTGCCGTCTAAGTCACGGCAAACATACAAGCTGTATGTCAGATGACGAATGCAACGGTCGGCCTTGTGCTCACCCTCCTGGTCGTCTAGGGCGACACCCAACGGGACCAAGTCTACGTCGCGTAGCTTGTCCGACAGCGCCAAGATTTCTTTGGCCGCCCCATCTCCTTTGGAGACCGCGAGCGAGCGGACGCCGTCTCTGAACGAGGACAGTGCCCGGAGATACGGCATAAGCAGCTCGTCGCGCTACGTACGGGGGCCGTTAGAAACGAAACGCGGACGCATCAGACCATTCATTAAGCGGAGCGGCACTCACGTTTACGGCAGCGTGTCCATCTATCTGCTCCTGGCCCCAGCCGACCTCCAACGACGACTCGCCCTCTCCCAGGCCGAACATCCGCAGCATGCTTCCCACCCACCGCGCAACCCGCTCGACCACGCCGACGTTCAGGTCCTTCCCACGCGCATTAATATAGACGTTCGTGCGAGAGACGAGCTCGCGCAGCGTGTCCAGGGCGGCCGGCGTGTTGAATGAGTCGCACAATGCGGCGCGGAACGACCTCTGTGCCTCGTGCAACCTGGACGGCGTAGTGTATTGGGACCTTGCATGCGTGAATGTGCGAAGCAGGCATGACGTACACTTCCGTAAGCGCCAGCTCGGCGCCCTCGTATCCATGCTTTGCTTCCAGTCGAGGACCGTCTGCGCGCGCTTGATTGATCAAAGCCTTCGCATTGGCGAAGAATTTCTATGTGTGGAGGTAAAAACGATCAGCCATTGGAAATTGCGGAAAGCACGGAATTGTAAACGTGTGGACGCACGTTGAGGGTCGACTCAATGTTCTTCACCTCGCCTGTCATTAGACTCTCGGAGAAATCGACTTTCGCGTTCCACGACTGTGTCAGGAAGGCAAGCCGTAATTGTCTCGCCGAATACCGCGACAGAATTTCCTGCGCGCGCGCGACGCCACCCACATGAAGCAGCGCCACGAAAATGATATGCGCAGAGGCAAGCCCAGTCAGTGAATTGTCCGTGCCGTCAGACACGCCTCCGAAGCGGAAGCGATGCGCGCACTCACATCGATCGTGATGAAATTCTTGAGCGATTTGCTCATCTTCAAGCCTTCGATGTGCAGGTGGCCGGTGTGCAGGAAATAGTTTACCCATGCGCCGCGCTCATGATACGCCTGCGCCGTAACGCATCTGAATGAGCACACACACTACACTCGGGTCCCTGGTGCGTGCGCGCGGCCCTCACCTCTGATAGAGCCATCTCGTTGTCGTGATGTGGGAATGCGAGGTCGATTCCGCCAGAGTTGGATGTCCATGTTGTCGCCGAAGACGGCGGACGCCATCACGGAGCACTCGATATGCCACCCGGGCCGCCCAGCGCCCCATGGCGAGGGCCAAGAAGGCTCCTTCGGCTTCGACGCCTTCCACAGCGCGAAGTCGGATGCCGCGCGCCTGCTGGAGCCGCTCGACAGCGCGCCTGCGGGCCCCGCGCTGCATCAGCATACACGGCGCATCCCCACTCCCCGCCACGCACCTTCGCCCTCCTCCAGCAGCTCCCGGTTGCCCTTGCTCCACAGCTCGAGCTTGGCGTAGTCGTGCAGGTCCGCCTTGTCGAACGCGCGCGTGTCGAAGTAGATGCTCCCCTCGTGCTCGTACGCGTACCCGTTCTGCACGATGCGCCCGAACCTCATTCACCAGATCTGGCGACAAAGCCCGGGTTTAACCGCGATACTTCTTCACCAAGTGATTCTGACGGGCTCTCAGGATGATCTGTGCGGCGACATTGAGCAATGATCATCTGTGCATTGCTAGCGGCGCACCTTGTCGTCCGAATGTCGGTGATGTTCATGACAAAGTGCACATCATAACCGAAGTAGTCTGACATGATCCTGCGCAGCACATCCTGAGTTACGTAGTTTCTTTCACCAAGAAAGCATCAGCGCATCTGCAGTAGTCAAGGCGGTGGAGCAGCTTCGCACCTGGCATGGCCCATATGTGATGCATCGTGGACGGTGGGACCGCAGTTGTACCACTGTATGTGGCGCCCATCGCGCGGGACAAACTCATTCTGAAGCGAGGATGAGATAAGACACGTCGTGCGATCTCAGCACGACAGACTTTGGTCCTTGTGAGAGTGTTGTAGACCTTGAGCACCGGCTCGGGAGCCTGGTTGGTTGGCGTCGCCCATGGTGGTTGTGTGGCCATTTCGCGGCGCTGGAGAGGATGGCACGGATGGTGGTACAGAGCAAAGACTGTGAGTCTGCGGCCTGTGAAGAGCCTGCCAGCAAGCATAAACGTCTGACTCTGAGCTCGAGTCAAGATCGCGAAGGCGAGACGCGCGGCACGTGCACGCGTTGCACACGATCTCATCTTATCTCATCTTCCCCACCACCTCGTCCAGATCTCCTCGCTCTCAAACGTTCAACGTCGCGTTCAACCGACGCCGCTGCCAGCTGTAAAACTGGCCCACAAAGCTCGCCGCATCTGCGGCGTCCTCGGATTCTGTCCCAGCGCCATCTTACAGCATAAACAGCCTTCTCTCACTTGTGCTCGTGTGCTCGCTGCCTTCCTGATAACCTCTTTAGCGACCGCGGTTCTCGCAGGGATATCAGCGCCAGGCGGCGCCCCGCGCTCACGCATGGATCTTTCCTCGAACCGTCCATCTGGGCAGATACCTGATATCTATATCATGGCGCTGGGCCGGCATGTTCTCAGCAAAGGGTTACATCATCCAGCCAGCCTGGCATCATCTCTCTCTGGCTGCTTGCACTGGGCACACTTCCCGCGGGGTCGCGCCGCCGGCGTGCTACGTCCAACGCCCAACGTTCAAAGTTCAACCGTCACTGCATTTGTGCAAGTGCCCCGGAGTATTATAGAGTGCATTTATCTAGCTAGAAATTTGTGTACCGCGAACAACTGGAGCGACTGTCGTAAGTACCGGCGGTCGATATTCGAGGACCTTGTACGCAGCGGCTGTCATGGCCGTGCGTCATTGGTAACTTCACTACCGCCAGCTACAATAGTATGCTCCGGGGCTCGTTGATGCAACCCTTCGTATGGGTGCTGTGCTTGTGTGCACAGTCACCATAAAGGGGTTGACGGGTGAAAAATGTCAATACCGTCGCGTGCGAGGCGGCGCTCCCTGCCGCATAGCACAGCTACTTATCGATGATCTCGAACGGATACCCAGCCTCCGCACGGCCGCGCACCACATCGTCTATTCCGGCGATGAACTTTCGGTAATATGAGTCTGTTGCTAGCAGCTCGAGTGCCGGGAAAGCGACTGAAGTTGACGCGGGTGGAGAGCGATCTGATGGGAGATTAGAGGGCCTGTTCGACTGTCGAGGTCCGATGCTTGCAGCCCCGATACCCATCCGCAGGCACTGCAACACCGTGCTCAGCGCAGAGGGGTCGAGAGCGTCGATTCTGCGTGTCCTCGGGCAACACACCGACAAGTAGGCCCAGATCTCCGGTGTCCATTCGGAAGATTGGTCCGCATAGACATATTGAATGTCATGCAAATCTATATGACTGGAGAGGGCTCCTATCATGGCAATCTGTGCGTGTTCTGGGAGAGCTTGCTGCGAGCTGCCGATGCTTGAAGAAAGACCAGCAGGGGGGAAGGCCTCTACGCTGCGGTACCTCTCTACTCCAAGGAATGCCGAGTGGATGTAGTCCTTGTCTGCAGATGAAATCTCCGTATCCCAGATGGCGAAATTGAGTCCATACTCGGACGGAGCGATGACCAGGGTAGGTTGGCGATCTGAAGATGGTGGGATAGAGGGAGACGGGCGAAGATGGGCCGTCAACGCCGGAAGAACGCTTTTCAATTCTTCGACCGTAACATTGGGTGCAGTGCATTTGAACATCGCCTTGAAGCCGTCGGCATGGCGAAGGATGCTCATGAGGTGCCCACATTTTTGAAGGCTTCCATCGACGACGAGGAGGGTGAGCCGAGGGAGGAAGATTGTGTAACCTGGGCTCAGATCGATATCCGCCGATGCCAACGGTAGGCAGTCCCCCATGATCAGCGTCTCTATGGCTTCGAGGGAGCAGAGGGCTTCAACGAGCGCGTGACGCTGGGAAATATAGTGAATGATTCCGGCGCTCCGGAGTTGCTGTCTTTGCCGTGGGCGTCTCCTATGATCTTCAGATACGTGAGCGACTTGAACAGCGGAGAGCCCCACGGCGTTGGATTCCAACCACAGAGACTGAGCGATCGAAGTCGGGGCGCATGCAGGGGAGACCTTCTACGCCCTGGAGCAAGATATTGGGTGTAGCAAAAGTCGAATATTTTCAGCATGGGCGCTTGTAAGCCAAGGAATTCGATGCCGGTAGAGTCCACGGGGAATTCGGGGTCCATGTAGAGCACCTTCATGTGTCCCATGTGCTTGTGCAGGTGATCTTTCCATGGATACTGACGGCTTGGTCGAGCGCCACGGAGGTCGACGATAATCGGAGCTCCTTTTGAACGTGCGAGAAGCTCCTCGGTCCATTCGGGACCTATGCTGAAGGAGACATGTTCCCATAGAGCGGAATGTGCGAGCGCAACCTCTCGCCAGTAGTGGCAGACGTGCGTCACCTTGATCCAGCCCATACGCTCAGAGGCTGGAGAGGTAACGTAGCCTCCTGGCTCAAACCTGTCGTAATCTCGAGACGTTGTGACAATCGGCTCATCTCGGGCTGCGAATGAGAAGATGCGTGCCAGGATCTCCGAAGGCAAGCGAGCGATAGGAGTGAGGGCGTTGAGGCGACCATCGATGATAGTCTTGAGAGCGAGCAGCTGTTGCAGGTCCTGCTCGAGGCCCTGGCGTGCGCGGTTCACTGCCTGAAAATCATGCGATTCCGCGGACACACTGTCGAAACGATGCACCCAATCTTCAAGGGCAGACCACGATGCACTAGCGCTGCAGAAGCAATGTTGATTCAGTGGAGTATAAGCGCGTAAGTCCTACCTCTCCATTGGTATTTGGATACTATAAGCGCAACTCCATGCGGTTGAAGAGATGGAGGAGGGGTACACGCAGGCTGACTCGGAGGAGAGACAGGACGACTCGTACCGTTGTCACGGTGGGCGGCCACAATGTGGGAAACCTGACTCACTCACCCCGCGCGAGGAATTGTGGAGTCAATTCCTAGGTCAACTTCCCGACTCTCCCTGCAGCCTGCTACTCATCAGTATGTGTGATGCCTTCAAATCTCTAATACACCATCCGCAATACCGCGACGGACTCTACATGCGCTGTCTGCGGGAATAGATCGAACCCCCTCAAGCTTTCCAGCACATATTTCCCCTTCCCTTCTCCGCGCGCCTCGCTCCAGCACAATATCCGCCCGACATCCCGCGCCTGCGTGTGCACGTTGCAGCTCACATACACCACCGTGCCCGCGCCGAAGTCCACGAGCTGGCGCAGGAAGTTGTCGTCGCAGCCCTTGCGCGGCGGGTCGACGACGGCGACCGTGCGCGCGGGCGGAAACTCGCCGACGACGCCGAAGATGTTCGCCGCGTCGCCGCTGCGGAAGTCGCACCGCCCGGCGGGCAGCGCGTTCAGCGCGGCGTTGCGCGCGGCGAAGCGGATCGAGTCCGCGGACAGCTCGATGCCCGCGACCGTCGCGAAGTGCGGCGCGAGCGCGATCGCAAAGAGCCCCGCGCCGCAGTACGCGTCGACGAGGTGCGTCGGTGCCGGGGCGCCCGGGGTGGCGGCGGCAGCAGCGGCGGGCGGGAAGATCGCGTCGCGCACGTACGCGGTCAGCGGGATCAGCACGGAGTTGTTGTTTTGGAAGAACGAGCCGGCTTGGTACTCGAAGAGGTTGTCGCCAACGCGCTCGCGGACCGTCGCGCGGTGGTCCGTGACGCAGATGTGCTTCTCGTCTGAGGTGGGCGGAGGTGGTGGGGCGACCGCGCTGTCCGAGGGGATCTCCAGAGAGTCGCGAAGGAGCAGGGACACGCCCTTTTTGTAGGTGTAGATCTCTCTGTGAACCGCGTTGGAAAACCGGAGCGCACACAGCGATGATTGTACATACTTTGATATCTTTTCCCGCAGCGGCCGGTAAGTCTCGTTGAGCACCGGAGTTGCAATTGGGCACTCCTAGAGACGCGTATGGGCAGCTGGGACATGTAGGCGCGGCGGCGACGAACCTCGATATCCATGACGTGCCTCGTACCGATTTGATTGAAGCCGATCTTGAGCCAATCGGGCTTCCCTTCGTCGGGCGCTCGGACTTGCTTCTGCGCTTTCTTCGGTGGTGCATCGAAGTGCGGTGTGATCTTCGTGCGGTAGCCGTACTGCAGCGGGGACCCTACGGTGTCCAAGATTGGGGGAATGGCAGAGTCTGGGAGCTCTGGGCGGTCGATCAGAGTCATATAGCGGGCAGACGCGTCAGGAGGTGTACCAGAGTAAGTCTTGTACGCTCGCACGACGACGTCGCGTTTCAATTTGAGTTGCGCTTCGTACGACAACATCTAGAGGCTCGGTTTCAGTGACCGCATGGTGAGGCGGAAGACCACGTACCTGATACTGACAGCCCGCGCATTTTCCAAAATACTGGCACTGGACGCGACCCATGTCACGTAGCTCGGGATTGGGGGTGTCCACGCTGATGAGGTCGGCATGCGAGTACATGCGCCCATGTCGATAGACTCGCGCACGAATCTTCTCTCCGGGGAGCGAAAATGGGGTCACAACGACCCAAGGACGTTTGGAAGCCGGCGCTATTGCGAGGCCTTCCCCTGTCAACACAAAAAGATCCTGGGATGGTCATGCCAACTGCTTTTGAGAGTTACGATTGTACACGCACCGTTTGCGGACATGCTCGTCACGGTGAGGTCGACCTCCTCCTTGGCCACGAAGGGCGCGTTCCACTCCGTCCCGGCTTCTAGAGCCTCGTCCACTGCGGCCTTCCCGAGGAGCTCGGTGACTTCGTGGAATATCACGTCCTCGAGCGTCCCGGCTTCCGGGAGCGTGTGCTTTTGTCTGCGCTTCGAGCGTTTGCTTTGAGCCTTGGGTTTCACCGCCGTGCTGGGTTCGCTGGAGGTTGCAATGGATTCCGAATGGATGGGTTCCTCTGGATTGAGCTCCAGGCGTGGTTTCTTCTCCGTCGGGGCTGGCAGAGCGCTGTCGTCCATCGCAGAGGCTGGCCTTGTGTTTGAATGATCAGCCATGTCGATCGGGCGTATGTACGCAGCTCTGAGGTGAAGGGGTCGTATGGCTGTCCGACGCAGAGACCGGAAGAGAGAAAGACTGCGACAAGGCGTTCGCATCGGGGACGCTCAGGTTCATGAGCGAGTCAGATTTCCCACAATGCTCGGTGTGCTCGCACTGGGCACTTGCAAGTTGCAATTGCTTGTCCCATCTTCCATCTCTGCGACCAGTACCAGTAGCAAAATCTCAATGCAAAGGTACGACCTACGCGCTCATACTTTCCATCGAATCAACATTGCTCCTGCAGCGCTAGTGCATCGTGGTCTGCCCTCGAAGAATGGGTGCATCGCTTCGACAGTGTCTCCGCGGAATCGCATGATTTTCAGGCAGTGAACCGCGCACGCCAGGGCCTCGAGCAGGACTTGCACCAACTGCTCGCTCTCAAGACTATTATCGATGGTCGCCTCAATGCCCTCACTCCCATTGCTCGCTTGCCGTCGGAAGTCCTAGCACGTATCTTCTCATTCGCAGCCCGAGCTGAGCCGATTGTCACAAGATCTCGAGATTACGACAGGTTTGAGCCAGGAGGCTACGTTACCTCTCCAGCCTCTAAGCGTATGGGTTGGATCAAGGTGACGCACGTCTGCCACTACTGGCGAGAGGTTGCGCTCGCACATCCTGCTTTATGGGAATGTGTCTCCTTCAGCATAGGTCCCGAATGGACCGAGGAGCTTCTCGCTCGTTCAAAGGGAGCTCCAATTATCGTCGACCTCCGTGGCGCTCGACCAAGCCGTCAGTATCCATGGAAAGATCACCTGCACAATCACTTGGGACACATGAAGGCGCTCTACATGGACCCCGAATTCCCCGTGGACTCTACAGGCGTCGAATTTCTTGGCTTACCAGCGCCCATGCTGGAAATACTTGACTTCTGCTACACTCAGTGGTTCGCCCCGGGGTGTAGAAGGTCTCCCCTGACTGTGTCCCCCCCACTACCCTTGTTTGGCGATCACGCACCGAGACTTCGATCCCTCAGTCTCTGCGGATGGAATCCAACGCCGTGGGGCTCTCCGCTGTTCAAGTCGCTCACGTATCTGATGATAATAGGAGACGCCGACGGCAAAGACAGCCACTCCGGAGAACCATTGTCATCCCCTATATTTCCCAATGTTGATGCACTCGTTGGAGCCCTCCGATCACTCGAATCCGTAGAGACGCTGATCATCGGGGACTGTCTACCATTGGATTTGGCGAATATTGATCTGAGCCCTAGTTACACGATCTCCCTCCCTCGCCTCACCCTTCTAGTCGTCGATGGAAGCCTTCAAAATTGTGGCAATCTCATGAGCATCCTTCGCCAGGCCGACGGCTTCAAGGCGATGTTCAAATGCACTGCACGCGATTTTACGGTCGATGAACTGAAACGCGTCCTTCCGGCGTTGACGGCCCATCTTCGCCCGTCTCCCTCTATCACACCATCTCCAGAGTACCAACCTACCCTCGTCATCGGTCCGTCCGCGTATGGAATCAAATTTGGCGTCTGGAATACGGAGCTTTCATCTGAAGACAAGCGCTTCATTTACCTGGCATTCATTGGAGTACAACCGTACGGCAGTGGGGTGGATATGATTCCCCCTGCCGCTGTTTCTTTGAGCGTTGACAGCTCGCCGGAGGCCATTTCGGAAAACACACATATCGAGATGATGCGGGCCCTCTCCGACAACATTGACTTGCATGACATTCAACATGTCTATGCGGACAACGGCAATCACACACCGGAGATCTGGGCCTGCTTGTCGGCTTGTTGCCCGAGGACACGTACAATCGACGCCCTCCGAGATTCCTCTGCGTTGAGCACGGTGCTGCAGTGCCTGCGGATGGATGTCGACTCCGGTAGTGACTCTCATCCGTCGAACAGATCCGATCACCGCCCAGGTTGTACTTCGTCCGCATCAACTGAAGTCGCGTTTCCGGCTCTCAAGCTCTTAACAACAAAGTCGTATTACCGGAAGTCCATCGCTGGGTTAGACGATGTAGTGCGCAGCCGTGCGGAGGCGGGATATCCGTTTGAGGTTATCGAAAAGTAGCTGTGCTACGTGGCGGCATCATGCGACTGTACAGTAACATATGGAATCGAGCTGGAGGCGTGGTTTCTTCTCCCTTTGGGGTTGGCAGGGGCTGCCGTCCATTGCAGAGGCTGTCCAGGTATTGGCCATGTTTATCGGACATATTTGCGCGTGGAGGGGTCGTATACGGTATGGCTTTCCTACATAGGCGCCTGAAGAGAGAGAGACTGCGAAAATAGTCGCATTCAAGGACTGCAGTGGGCACGGCGGGGACGCGGCCCGCCCATCCACAGATCACATGGAAAATTCAAGTATCTCTTGACTAGGACACTCCGAGGCGTATTTGAGCGGATTTGCTGCGCAATCTCGACTGGCAGCGTGCCTGTCGGTTGCGCGCTTATATTCAGAACGACTACTGATACCATAAGGTCAAGCTACGGATAGGATAGGATAGGATCAAACCCGCAGGGGTCCCGATGAGGAACATAGCGGGGGCCCGCGCTACGCAGAACGGAGAGTAGACGAGGCCGTTGCGCGAGACCGGTGAGTCAACAGTCAACTTTCCCACAGTGCCACCGGCGTCCTCCTGCCTCAAGCTCACTGGCAGCCCTTGCTCGTTCACCTCTAAGGCTACTTACCATCTCTTCGGCCACCTGGAGTTGCGCTTGTAGTAGCCAAATCCCATGGAAAGGTACGACTACGTGCCTATATCGCTTTCTACCGATTAACATCGCTTCTGCAGCGCTAGTGCACCGTGGTCTGCCCTCGAAGAATGGGTGCATCGCTTCGACAGTGTCTCCGCAGAATCGCGTGATTTTGAGGCATTGAACCGCGCACGCCAGGGCCTCGAGCAGGACCTGCAACAGCTGCTCGCTCTCAAGACTATCATCGATGGTCGCCTCAATGCCCTCACTCCTATCGCTCGCTTGCCTTCGGAGATTCTGGCACGCATCTTCTCATTCGCAGCCCGAGATAAGCCAATTGTCACAACATCTCGAGATTACGACAGGTTTGAGCCAGGAGGCTACGCTACCTCTCCAGCATCTGAGCGTATGGGCTGGATCAAGGTGACGCACGTCTGCCACTACTGGCGAGAGGTTGCGCTCGCACATCCTGCTTTATGGGAATGTGTCTCCTTCAGCATAGGTCCCGAATGGACCGAGGAGCTTCTCGCACGTTCAAGGGAGCTCCGATTATCGTCGACCTCTGTGGCGCTCGACCAAGCCATCACTATCCATGGAAAGATCACCTGCACAATCACTTGGGACACATGAAGGCGCTCTACATGGACCCCGAATTCCCCGTGGCCTCTACCGGCGTCGAATTTCTTGGCTTACCAGCGCCCATGCTGGAAATACTTGACTTCTGCTACACTCAGCCTGAGTATTTCACTCCGCGCGTGAAAGGTCTCCCCTGACTGTCTCCCCCCCACTACCCTTGTTTGGCGATCACGCACCGAGACTTCGATCCCTCAGTCTCTGCGGATAGAATCCAACGCCGTGGGGCTCTCCGCTGTTCAAGTCGCTCACGTATCTGATGATAATAGGAGACGCCGACGGCAAAGACAGCCACTCCGGAGAATCATTGTCATCCCCTATATTTCCCAATGTTGATGCACTCGTTGGAGCCCTCCGATCACTCGAATCCGTAGAGACGCTGATCATCGGGGACTGTCTACCATTGGATTTGGCGAATATTGATCTGAGCCCTAGTTACACGATCTCCCTCCCTCGCCTCACCCTTCTAGTCGTCGATGGAAGCCTTCAAAATTGTGGCAATCTCATGAGCATCCTTCGCCAGGCCGACGGCTTCAAGGCGATGTTCAAATGCACTGCACGCGATTTTACGGTCGATGAACTGAAACGCGTCCTTCCGGCGTTGACGGCCCATCTTCGCCCGTCTCCCTCTATCACACCATCTCCAGAGTACCAACCTACCCTCGTCATCGGTCCGTCCGCGTATGGAATCAAATTTGGCGTCTGGAATACGGAGCTTTCATCTGAAGACAAGCGCTTCATTTACCTGGCATTCATTGGAGTACAACCGTACGGCAGTGGGGTGGATATGATTCCCCCTGCCGCTGTTTCTTTGAGCGTTGACAGCTCGCCGGAGGCCATTTCGGAAAACACACATATCGAGATGATGCGGGCCCTCTCCGACAACATTGACTTGCATGACATTCAACATGTCTATGCGGACAACGGCAATCACACACCGGAGATCTGGGCCTGCTTGTCGGCTTGTTGCCCGAGGACACGTACAATCGACGCCCTCCGAGATTCCTCTGCGTTGAGCACGGTGCTGCAGTGCCTGCGGATGGATGTCGACTCCGGTAGTGACTCTCATCCGTCGAACAGATCCGATCACCGCCCAGGTTGTACTTCGTCCGCATCAACTGAAGTCGCGTTTCCGGCTCTCAAGCTCTTAACAACAAAGTCGTATTACCGGAAGTCCATCGCTGGGTTAGACGATGTAGTGCGCAGCCGTGCGGAGGCGGGATATCCGTTTGAGGTTATCGAAAAGTAGCTGTGCTACGTGGCGGCATCATGCGACTGTACAGTAACATATGGAATCGAGCTGGAGGCGTGGTTTCTTCTCCCTTTGGGGTTGGCAGGGGCTGCCGTCCATTGCAGAGGCTGTCCAGGTATTGGCCATGTTTATCGGACATATTTGCGCGTGGAGGGGTCGTATACGGTATGGCTTTCCTACATAGGCGCCTGAAGAGAGAGAGACTGCGAAAATAGTCGCATTCAAGGACTGCAGTGGGCACGGCGGGGACGCGGCCCGCCCATCCACAGATCACATGGAAAATTCAAGTATCTCTTGACTAGGACACTCCGAGGCGTATTTGAGCGGATTTGCTGCGCAATCTCGACTGGCAGCGTGCCTGTCGGTTGCGCGCTTATATTCAGAACGACTACTGATACCATAAGGTCAAGCTACGGATAGGATAGGATAGGATCAAACCCGCAGGGGTCCCGATGAGGAACATAGCGGGGGCCCGCGCTACGCAGAACGGAGAGTAGACGAGGCCGTTGCGCGAGACCGGTGAGTCAACAGTCAACTTTCCCACAGTGCCACCGGCGTCCTCCTGCCTCAAGCTCACTGGCAGCCCTTGCTCGTTCACCTCTAAGGCTACTTACCATCTCTTCGGCCACCTGGAGTTGCGCTTGTAGTAGCCAAATCCCATGGAAAGGTACGACTACGTGCCTATATCGCTTTCTACCGATTAACATCGCTTCTGCAGCGCTAGTGCACCGTGGTCTGCCCTCGAAGAATGGGTGCATCGCTTCGACAGTGTCTCCGCAGAATCGCGTGATTTTGAGGCATTGAACCGCGCACGCCAGGGCCTCGAGCAGGACCTGCAACAGCTGCTCGCTCTCAAGACTATCATCGATGGTCGCCTCAATGCCCTCACTCCTATCGCTCGCTTGCCTTCGGAGATTCTGGCACGCATCTTCTCATTCGCAGCCCGAGATAAGCCAATTGTCACAACATCTCGAGATTACGACAGGTTTGAGCCAGGAGGCTACGCTACCTCTCCAGCATCTGAGCGTATGGGCTGGATCAAGGTGACGCACGTCTGCCACTACTGGCGAGAGGTTGCGCTCGCACATCCTGCTTTATGGGAATGTGTCTCCTTCAGCATAGGTCCCGAATGGACCGAGGAGCTTCTCGCACGTTCAAGGGAGCTCCGATTATCGTCGACCTCTGTGGCGCTCGACCAAGCCATCACTATCCATGGAAAGATCACCTGCACAATCACTTGGGACACATGAAGGCGCTCTACATGGACCCCGAATTCCCCGTGGCCTCTACCGGCGTCGAATTTCTTGGCTTACCAGCGCCCATGCTGGAAATACTTGACTTCTGCTACACTCAGCCTGAGTATTTCACTCCGCGCGTGAAAGGTCTCCCCTGACTGTCTCCCCCCCACTACCCTTGTTTGGCGATCACGCACCGAGACTTCGATCCCTCAGTCTCTGCGGATAGAATCCAACGCCGTGGGGCTCTCCGCTGTTCAAGTCGCTCACGTATCTGATGATAATAGGAGACGCCGACGGCAAAGACAGCCACTCCGGAGAATCATTGTCATCCCCTATATTTCCCAATGTTGATGCACTCGTTGGAGCCCTCCGATCACTCGAATCCGTAGAGACGCTGATCATCGGGGACTGTCTACCATTGGATTTGGCGAATATTGATCTGAGCCCTAGTTACACGATCTCCCTCCCTCGCCTCACCCTTCTAGTCGTCGATGGAAGCCTTCAAAATTGACGGGGGCACCTTGAACCGAGACCACCACCATGGCCGGTTTTCCCACGCTTCGGCGGGGGAAAAGGTAGACATCTGGACAACGTACAGGACGACCAGCTCGTCCCCTGCAGTCCATTAGATGTCTCAGGACACCAGCTGGCCCCCCACGCACCGCGTCGATAGGTAGCTCGATGCTACGCACACCGAGGCAGAGCCACCCGACGCGCGGCGACGGCACACCACCGACCCACACCCTGGTACCCTCCCATGTCCTAGACTATAACCTCGCACTGTAGAGGTACAGAATACAGCATCTACGTTGCTCAAACAACCCTCCCAGCGAGAATGACCACTCCTTAACAACCGCACGACGACCATCGTCCCCCAGCACCCACCCCCGTACTCACCCGACCCAAACACGCGGCACACGCATGCTAGAACACGCCTGCAACAAAGAACTAACACGAGACCCTACGCGAGATACCAAATCCGAATCAAAGGGAACAAAGACACGCCTCATGGCAAGTGGCATACTTATATTCTCGAGAAAACCCGACGCTCACTCAGACTCCCCTCCAAGTAGTCTACCACCCGAGTTCACTATTCTAGCAATCATGCCTTCCGAGACCAAAGACACCCAACCCAAGACCTCCACAACTGCGCGTCGCGCCGCGTCGGCGAGCCCTTACGCCAACTACGTCGACCGTCGCGCCAAAGCCGCCGAGGACAAAGACAAAGGTCCGCACATCTACCCCCCCACCCTCACATCGCACTAAATCCACCCTAAGGAACGTCCTACGCGGCGGCTGCGCACCGCGGTGCTGCGAAGTCCACGAAGAAACCGAAGGCCCCTGCCGAGCACATGGACACAACGGAGGACTCGAAGCCTGTCGAGCCTGACTCAGAATTCACCACTGGTACGTCAGGTCCGCAAAAACGACCCCGAGATCACAAATAGACTCACCTTAAATCACAGACATCGCGTCGCCCAACCGCTTCGACGTCCTCGACCCAGACACCCCGATGTCGCCAATCGAGGAGGATCGCGAGGACACTCCCACCCCGGCCAGAGCCCACGACAAGGAGGGCAACAACGACGACGATACGTACACCCACGTCGTCAACGAAGAGAGCCCCACCACCCCTCCCCGTCAGCCTAAGAGCAAAGGCAAAGCGCGCGCGCGATCCCCGGTTCCCCCGACCCCTACGACAGCCCCTGACTCTTCGCCGACCCACCCCCCGCGCAGCTACACCTACGGAGGCGTCCCAGCCGACGAATGGCACGAGGACGCGATCGACCACTTTCAGTACATCCAGAACAAGTATAAAGACACGTACGCAGCCCGCCCCCCGCCGTCCGACGTCTTTAAGCAATCCGTCTCGGTTGGCCTCACGCCAGACGGGAAAGTCCGGCCGGTCTCATCGGTCCATGTGGAGGACGTCGAGGATGAGGACCTCCCCCCCAACCCCTACGAACAGCGTACTTATAGGCCAGTCCCGCCGAGCCCTCCCCCGCATCCTACCCCGACGCCCGCTGCGCGGTCGCAAGGCCCAAACCCCTCCTCCTCCTCCAAGGGGCACACGGCCAAACACCATGCCCACCGCCCCCTTAGCGCCCCCTCGCGGTCCCCGTCCGAGGAGCCCATCCCTCCCCCGCGATCCCGGGCGCAACCCCCCAAGACAGACCACCACCCCCGCCCGCCCCAGCAGCGAAGAAGACCACAGCCGAACGGCTGAAATTCGCTCGTACACGAATCGGGCAGAGCTCTAACCCCTCGGCTGCGCCTCCCGCCCTCGCCAACCTCCCATCCGGCCCCTTCCCCCTCATCCACTTCTCCCAAGCCGCCGACCCAGTCCAGTACCACGCCGAGAAACAAATCAACGACTGGGACAAGGAAAAGACCCCGAAATGCCTGATCGACGTCCTCGGACAGATGGCCAGAAACCCGGAGGACCATGCGGCGATCGGCGCTCTAATCGCGGCCAAAATAACAGAGCTCTCTGGCGAACAAAGCCCGCGCGTCTCGGCACCGCTACGCTCTGCGGAAGCCATCGACGACAAGAAGTACTCGTCAACTTTCCTAGCCTCCCGCCTCTCCGACAGGACTCGCAAATATCTCGAGAACGCACGCATCCTCCTCTTCCCCGACATCCAACTACACGTAATCCCCTATGACCTCATCTCCCCCGCGCGCCTCCTCACACTGAAGAACTTCACCACCGCCGAGGAAGACATCATCGCGGACATAGCGGTCATCACATGGCTCGACGACCGCTCACGCGAAGGCCTCGACGCCATCGTCAAGAAGTACCGGAATGCCCCCATCCCCTCACACACGATCACATCGAAAACTTCATCGGTTCTATGTACGTCAAGCGCATCGATATGAAGGGCAAAGGCGGGCTGCTCACCCCCTACTTCGGCATTTTCATCGACCCGAACACCCTGCCCGACGACGACTTCTGGCACGTACTTCGCGACCACTTCGGAAGCCTTATCTACGAGTCGACCATGTACGGCACCGGAATGGTGCAACCACCCTCGTTCTGCCCGATCTGCCATGGGTGCGACCACCCGCGCGGACTCTGTCCCTTCCCCCTCCTCCCGGCCTGGAAGGGCATGTCACGCGACTCCCCCAAGCGCGGGTTTAAGGGGCGCTCGAATGACCGCAACTACGACAACAAGTCCGGCTATAGAGACTAGGCCGCCCGACAGGGACTGGAGGGGAAACGCGCATCGCGAGACACGTCACATCTACTACATATCTTCTTACACACGACACACTCACGCTTACGACACATCCACGACGACGCTATGTTACGACTCACGCTTACGACTCTTATGATGCGCGCACGTCGCCATCGGGCCTCGGTAGGCTCGCCCAGTATAGTACTACCCTAGACACACTCATTCAATCACAAGCTTGCTGTACTATCAGAACTAAACAGCTCCGTAAGACGAACTGAATTTCCGCGCTGACTCGCGCTGCTCAGGTAAAGTTTGCGAGACCCTTCAGCACGGAAAACTACAAGGCGGAGTCCTCTAGGGAAAACCCTGCCTTGTGCATGACGGCAATGACCACGCCCACATCTACTGACCGAACCATCGGGACAGGAAAGCGCGGCCGCCGTACCCCCTCCCTAGTGACCGGTAAAGCACCGAAACAACGGAGACCTCTTTAGGTCCGAGCTAGCCGTGCTGAGAAGCTGAAGTCGTATTAGTACTGCCTCCATCCTCCGAGGGGACGTAGGTAAGGAACGTACGACATGTGCTCACCCAGGTGGCTGGGCTTAGCCACCCTGGTCCGCTAATAGTCGTAGGCGGGCCGCGAATATCGACTGCTAACACTCTTCATAACACATCACTTTCAATTGGGTTTGGAAACGGCGATGGTTCGAGCCTCCTGGGTCGCGGAGAGGGCACACCCTCAACCGCCGGGGCCGCCCTCAGTGACGTGACCGAGGAGTTTGCAGGCGGAGCTGCATCGTCAGCCGGCACACAGAACGCACACCAGCGTACACAAAACCGAAATACACGAACAATTAATATTACCCCCACCGAGCGGCAAGCCATAGTTAAGCGATCTGGAAAAAAGAAAGGAAAAAATGTCAAAGCAAACGTACGACTCGCCACCCAAAACATAAACGGGAAAAACAAACACCACACCGCACCCGGGGAATCAAAAAGCAAATGGACGGACATACGGAAGACCATGAAGGAACTACGCATAGGCATACTAGCGCTTCAAGAAACGAAAATAAACGATGAACAGCTAGAAGAAATCAGGACGCGATGTCAGAAAACGCTTCGAATCTTCAACTCACCACTGCCGGAAAACCCATCCGCCTCGGCGGGAGTAGCGTTCGCGCTGAACAAAGAAACCATCAGAACAGACGAAGCGTTCGTAACAACCCTGATTGAAGGGCGAGCCATGGTACTCAACATCAAGTGGAACGAAAGCGAAACACTAAACATACTGAACATATATGCCCCTAACAGCCCGAGCGCGCACCCGGCATTCTGGGCCAAAGTAGAAAGACGCCTCCTAGAAGAACAGATAACTCACCTCGACTACCTGCTTGGAGACTTCAACCTCGTCGAGGATGCCCGGGACCGTTCACCCTCACACCCCGACGACGACAACGCAGTAGCGGCCCTACGAGAATTTAGACAGAATTACGGCCTCGTAGATGCATGGCGTAGAGACAACGAAAACGAAAGGGTATTCACGTACCGGCACAATACGAACCACAGTAAATCGCGCCTTGACAGAATATACACAACAGAAGAACACTCAAAGACCGCACACGATTGGGAAGTGCATACCAAAGCCCTACCCTCCGACCACGACACGGTCAGCGTTCGACACGCCATGAAATCAGCTCCGTACATAGGACACGGCCGATGGACATGGCCAATATTCCTGACTGACGACCAGAAACTATTGAAGACGGTTGAGGACCTGGGCCAACAGCTAGAGAAAGACCTAAACCAACTCACAAATGACCGACATGAGTCGAACCCGCAAGTCCTTTGGCAGGACTTCAAAACTAAAATTACGGCTGCCGCGAAGAAAACAGCCAAGACAGCGGTAAACAAGATATCAACGAAACTCACCAAACTCCGGGCAGAGGCAAAAGAAATCGCCAATGACCCAACCCTAGATGAAAGCGAAGAAACTCGTCGCAAAGAATCAGATATGGCGGAGGAAATAGAGCACCTTGAACGGAAACGACGGGATGCAGCCCAAAGGTCGTCCCAAGCCCGCTGGGCCCTAAAAGGCGAATCAATAGGAAAATATTGGTCCAAAGCAAATAAAGACAACAAACCACGAGACATAATGCTCCGCCTCAAAAAACCGAGAGGAGAAAACGAGCCGGCAAGACCCCCCAGCTACGAGACGAAATCCCGCCAAATGGCGGAACTGGCCGCCAATTACCATGACCAACTACAAGACGCTGAAACAAAATTCTTTGACGAGCAAGCCGACTACGAGGAAAACGAACAGTCGGTCCTCAGCGCGATCCCAGAGAAACAGAGGATGAAAAATGACGACGCACCCGAACTCAGGACAGAAGTCACCGAAAACCAGGTGATAGCAGCCCTAAAAAGCGCAAAAAATGGCACTGCAACGGGCCTAGACGGCTGCCCATACGAAGTATGGAAAGCCCTACATGAAAGACACAAAACAGCAGTCAAGGCAGACAAACCGAGCTTCAACATAACAAAAACACTCACAATAGTGTTCCAGGATATCCAACGCCATGGAATAGACCCGAGGACAACATTCACCACTGGATGGATGTGCCCCATCTACAAAAAGAAAGACCGCACAGACATAGCAAACTATAGGCCAATTACCCTACTGAACACGGACTACAAACTGATGACCAAGGTCCTAGCAATGCAGCTGGCAAAGTACATCAGCCCACTAATCCACGAAGACCAAGCTGGCTTCGTACCGGGACGCTCGATATCGGACCATGTCCGGCTGGCCCAGACAATGATTGACTACGCAGAGGCCACCGAACAGGATGGCGTAATAATCGCACTTGACCAAGAAAAGGCATACGACAAAATAAAGCATGAGTACCTCTGGAAAACCCTGGAGAGATTCAACCTACCGGATTGTTTCATCAAAACAGTCCGCACGCTGTACAAAAGCGCATACACAAAAGTCAATATAAATGGCCTCATGAGCGACCCCTTCCAGGTCCGACGAGGTGTCCGGCAAGGCGACCCGCTGTCTTGTCTACTCTTTAACCTTGCAATTGAACCACTCGCCTGCATGTTCCGCAGATCGCCAAACCTCCGCGGTTACCAACTCCCGGGCCTACTAGAAAAACTGGTCATCAATTTATTCGCGGACGACACGATCCTCTACCTGGCAAAATTAGACAGATATGAAGACGTGGAAAAATTACTCAACTCCTGGTGCGCCGCCTCAGGCGCCAAATTCAACACAGATAAAACCGAGTTCATACCAATAGGAACCCAAGCCCACAGGCGAGAAGTAGTAACCCACCGGAAACTGTCGCCCACTCAGCAACCGCTCCCCGAAACCGCGCGGATAGCAGAAGATGGAACTGCCATACGATACCTTGGAGGGTACGTCGGGAACGACATCGACAACACAATCCCTTGGGGCCCTGTACTTGACAAAATTAGTCAACGCCTCCAGACCTGGAGTAAATTCTTCCCATCCCTAAGGGGTAAAAAAGCAATTGTACAGATGTTCGTAGGAGGATGCTCACAATACCTGGCAAAAGTGCAAGGGATGCCCCGCCCAATAGAAAAAGCACTTGTGAAATTAGTCAGAGACTTCATCTGGAAGGAGGACACAAAACGAGCACCGATAGACCTTGCGCACCTGTACCGCCCGCAATCGCAAGGCGGACTTGACCTCCTGGACATCGAGGCCAGGAACACAGCAATCGAAATAACTTGGCTACGCAGCTACTTAGACCTCACAGAAACACGACCAAGATGGGCCTATGCCACGGATGCCCTCATCGCAAAAATCTCGAAAGTACCTGATCTAGCAAAACTAAATACCTACCTGCAAACGTGGACCATTCCACTGCGAGGCATAAACGCTGCAAAACTCCCATCTGGCGTCATACGAATGCTCGCTGCAGCGAAGACGCACAATGTGGACTTCTCCGCGCTAAAACTCTCGGACGACTTGAAGCAGCAGCTACCCGCCTGGTTCCACATAGGAACCGTGAAATCCCGACCAATCGCAGACAAAGCAAAATGTCTGATGAACAACCATGGAATCAGAAACACCGGTGACTTAATAAGAGCAGCGAAAAGACTAACCGAACGTGTAAACGGGCGCAACCACTACGCCCGCTCAAACTGCGCGTGCAACGACTGCCGCACCGACAAAGCGGACAAGTGCGAGAACCCACACAAATGCGCCCTAGAAGCAAAATTAATGCTTGAGAACATGGACGAAAAAACGAACCCAACAAGACCTGAACCAAAAGACGGGCTCTCCTTCACACACAGACGTCGAGAGAAACACAGGAAAGCCATCGAGAACAAAGAGGAGGTCATGTTCGACCCATCCGTTACCATAAACAAGCTAGCAGACGGCTTCAGAGTTTTCACGGACCCTAAAAGCAAATCAAGGATCCCAGCCCACCGTATAGATGGCCCAGGGAGAGGGAGTAACAACATGAGACCTGTGAAACATGTATATACAGACGGATCATGCATCAACAACGGAAAAATCAACTCACAATGCGGAAGCGGGGTGTGGTTTGGCGAAGACCACCCCGACAACCTGGCACTCCACGTCGGCGGAGAAGCCAACACAAATAACATAGGAGAGCTTGCTGCAGTAATTGCCACCTTGACACAACAAGACGACCTGACCCCCCTCCTAATCCACACGGACTCAAACCACGTCAAAAAGGGACTTACAGAAAACCTCAAAAAATGGGAAGATAAAGGCTGGATCGGCGTCGCAAACGCGGAATACTTCCAAGCCGCAGCATATAGGATGCGCATCAGATCAGCGACGGTCACCTTCAACTGGGTTAAAGGCCACACGGGCATCGCAGGAAATGAAGGGGCCGACCGAAAGGCCGAGGAGGGTGCCCGGAAAAGCACCCCCGACGCCATAAACCTATCTATCCCACCCAAGTGGAGAATCACAGGAGCCAAGCTGGCTGCGACAACACAATCACTAGCGTACAGAGGAGTGAGACAAACGATAGAAGCAAAGCCAGACACAAGGTCAGGCCCAAAGAGCCAAATAGAACTTGCCAGAGACGCATTGGAAGCCTTCACCGGGCACAAGGAAACGGACGAAACC